>JANKOE010000204.1:32105514-32127651 GCA_026284465.1 Erythroxylum citrifolium
TGGGAGTTTCATGCCATGTCATTAAAATGGGTGAAATGACCAAGTTGCCCCTCCACTTAACCCTTAAAACTGATATCTTATTTCCCAATTTCGGGCAGCTAAACGAAATAATTTTGACAAACTTTCTACTAGAGAATTGTTCCCCTAGATCATACGAATCCAACGCAACCAACTACGCTCAATTCAGATCTAAAACAAAGAAGTTATGGCCGAAATACTATCGGACCTGCATAAAATCCGAGATTAAACATTAACCCCACTTTGATTCAAAAATTAACGACCTTAGGGACTAAATTAAAATTCGAGCCTTCACATAATTGTAGCCCCATATCTTAATTTTATTTAGCCTTAAGAATCTACTCAATCGGAGCTCCACAGCTCCCGAATTTTGCAAAGTACCAAACCATGTTCAGAAAATTTTTCCAACTTAAACACCTTAACCAATGGTTCACTCTTTAATTCAATCAATTCTCTAATTTCCAAAGAAAGTTTGGGGTCCAACAAAACCCGTCAAACATGGGTAGCTCCACCTTTCGTACCGACATTCTGTACTCCTCCATGTCAGCAGATGACTCCCCAGGTTGTTAGGACTGTTGCGGATGTTGATTAATCCTTTCACTATACGACGTTTGCCCATTCCTTACCGTATCACTCCCCTATCCTTCCTCAGGTCTCTTCCTCATAATCTTATTCATCTCCAGTAGTAGTGCTTTTTGCATTTCCCCCATCGCCAATCGCATGGAAGATTGAATGTCTTCCATTCCAACCTCCAAACTCGCCATACGAGATTCCAGAACATTTACTCTGTCAAACATCTTAGGCGGCATGAATGACAATCGGTTTTTCACTCTTCTAGACGAATCCGACAGGTTAGACCAATTGATAGAAACTCTAGTTTAGAATACTAGAGGTGAGTATATTATTGAATATAATCAGTGTTTTAAAAATGATACTTACAGATATAGTCCACAAACTACTATCTATACTAGATCTAGAAAAGCTGCTCAGGGAGAATATCAATTCTCTCTGCCCAAAGTGTCACTATTTTCTTCTTGCCTATCTCTTCCTCCTTTCCTCCCTCACAAAACCAGTCCTCTCACCCTCTCTCACCATTCTGTTATGCCAGCTCATCTATGCGAACTGACCAACTAACTTCCCCCTCTACCCTCTTTCTTTCTCCTCAAGTACACTCTCCATATACTAGGTTTATTCCCCTTTTTAACCCCATCCCTATCAGTCCTAACAGATTTATTACACAAAAGTTCCATAAAAGCAGGTGAAGTAATACATGAAACCAACATGGTACCATGCTAAGGTCGTTGGGTTGAAAAATTAGGATTTTACATGTTTAAAAAGGGAGACGATTGGAAAAAAGAAAGAGGGAAGAAGAGTTTCAAATTAGAATTTGGAGTTAAAATAGAAATAGGAGCTATAAAAAGCTGCTATAGATCAAGAGAAATGCAACCTTGGAAAAAGAAACAAGAAATCTATCAAGATGCCAAATGACCTTAAAGATTCAAGAACCATGGAAATGTTTCCATTTATTCTTTCTTATTTTTGTGTGGTTTTTCTTTATTTTGTCAAGAATCAATTGGGATAAATCTAGGTGAGATGGACTTTAGGACTTGATGTTTTGAATTGACGCTTTATGAAATTTCTAGTTTTCTTGAAATTTGTTCATATTTTTATACTATGTTTAATTGAAAGAACAAGAGTTGATTTAATAATTTGATTCATATATTGAGATTGAAAGTTGATTTCTATGATTAGATCACAACATGAATGATGAGCATTATATGAGTTGATAAAGATAGAACTACATTTTTGTAGATTAGGGTGAAACCTATAATGAAATTCACGAAATTAGTTAATGTTTTTTTTATTAGAAGGGGATTTTAGTCAATAGAATAGGATTGTGTTGCTCAAGAAAGAATAAAATTATAATTTAAGAATTTTTACTAATCTAAAATACTATAATCATTATGTCAAATAAAATAAAGGCATAGAAAGAATTCTATAAGAAAGTCTTGATGCATCTAATTTACTTATTAGTTTCTTTTAATCTTGTTCATTAATTTAAATTAGTATTTTAGAGTTGCTTGTTAATTTCCCTTCATATCAATCATTTACTTTATTAATTTCTTTTAACACTATTCTGCGTATTTTGTTTTACTCGTAGCATCGGTGCTCTCTTAATAAACGCCTGCAACAGAAGTCGGAAATTGGAAGTCCTGACACACGAATTGAAAACAAGAGCCAATTGTCTATGAATGATTTCGTACCTGTATAATTTTGATGATATGAATATACCAACTTACAACAGAATGACTCAATAGGAAGTCTTCTACATTAATCTTCATTAGCCTTTGTGATTGGGGGGTGAGACATTTCAGAGTTTGCTATTTTCCCAGCTGTTTTCTCACAAAAAATCGAAATATTGTATTTATAGAAAGTTATATACAGTTGAAGCATTTCCACTATTGTTGCATTTTGTCAATGAATGGAAAATCGCCTTGGAAATTCGAGCTACAAAGCTTATAAAGAGTAATATGCAAAAGAAGGGAAAATGGTCAACATGCTGCACTTCAGTCCATTAGTTTGTATCGTTTCTCTTGTACGCCCGTGACTCCCATTTGGATCTCTATTATGGTATGCAGTGGTACCTGAAAGGAGCGAGTAACTCACTCTTGTCAGACCATAACTACAGAGCACTTTTGAAAAACCAACACTTCATGTAAATATAAGACAAATTATGATAAGTAAAGTTGAAGGAACACGGGTTTTAGTTAACCATGAATCACCTCAATATGTGGAATTTCCTTCAGTGGTCTATCAGCAAAATAAGCATACAATGCTCTCAGTACAGCCTGTAAAAGTGGACCAATTAACAGTATTGTTAAAAGCTATAATCAACGGAGACAGCAGAATTTGGTGACTAACCTGGTGGGAGATCACTACAACAGGAGCCCTCTGTCGTTCAAGTTCAATAATTACAGGCTCTAACCTGCTAGAACATGTTCAGTCAGTTCCCCATTTAACTACTATAAAAAGAATATATTGAAAATTGCTGTTAAAGGTGCAAATGCAAACCTTTGAATGACATCCAGATAAGACTCTCCCCGAGGGTACCTATATCTCAGCTTGTCCTTGTTCCTTGCCCTGCTAAAATTGAATATACATGAAAAAGAAAACTCCAAAACTTGAGACTCAAGTTACCGTCCTATTATGAACTAACTCCATGTCAGAGCCAACTAAGCATATCAGAACATCAAATGGAATGTATCACAGACAGAAAAAGGTGATAAAGAAACATACTCGTATTCCTCAGGCATGTTCTTCTTTATCTCTTCATATGTCATTCCATCACATACTCCAGAATTGATCTCATCAAGGGCTCGCCATTGAATCTACCAAAGTGTAAACAATCTTAAATGCTTAAGTATATTAATATCTCATTATTTCTGATACACTTAGAGTAGCATCCTTCAATAAACCACTAAAATTAACATCAGTACACAATTTCGGTAACTGAAAAGTATATCAAACTACAATTTCATGCTGACCTTGGGGAATCCAACAATAGGACTTGCTGTCAGTATTGTCCTTTGTAGTGTACTAGTCCAAATCTATGCAGAAGAATAATCAATGTCCATTAACATTTCCAATCGATATCCATTTTGGTTGCATTTTAGCACAAACAATTTCCAAATTAACAAATTCACAGTCAATAGTTGATCAATGCTCATCTTAAAGGCAAACTACAATGTAATTAGTGACTAAAAGCATTTACGGAATAGGCAGTAAAGTTATTTTTCATAAATGGTGGAAACCAGGACAACAGTCCTAATTAGATCAATTATCCAATGGAAGTGTGAAAGAAAGTCAACTTTAAATCTGAATCTCTAAAACACAATCTTTTATTAAATGGAAAGACTAGTTGTTGGAGAAATTAACAGCTGTCACATTTAAAAGTTTCCAAAATAACTCAAGCCATATACGTATAATCCTGAGCTGTATAAATGCCACAAGAAGGATAAACTTTGGAAAATAAACGTGGGCAAGATCATATATTGCTGAATCTTACAGATGCAGCCTTTTCAGATTTCAGTCGTTTCTCAACAAAATTTGCAAGCTTTTTTGCATAAAGCTCTCCAGCATCACTGTCGAAATAATATAACACTATTTCCCCGTCAATTGCAGCAGATAATCAGTGTTAAAGACATATGAAACAGGGAGAGCACAGAATCAGAGTTATGTGAAAAAGAGTTGTGTTGTGCATCGGCTAAATGTGAAAGGTAAAACCAAATTATGAGAACATCGCACTTGGTGATCAAACAAGTAAAAGCCAATTGGTTTTATGTGTGGTCCAACCACGATGTCTGGGTTCACATTTTTGCATAAATCTCTCCAGCATCACTGTCGAAACAATATAACACTTTCCTCATCAATTGCAGCAAAAAAATAATCAATGTTAAAGATGTATGAAACAGGGAGAGAACAACAAAAGAATCAGAGTTCAATAAAATTGGAGTTGTGCAATGGCTAAATGTGAAAGGTGAAACCAGAATTATGGGAATGCTACAATTGGTGATCAAACATGTAAAAGCCAATTGATTTTATGCGCAGTCCAAGCACAATGTATGGGTAAAACAGTCAAGAATGCCCAGTTCCTGGAAAATAGTTGTGTTAATCCGGTCCACCATCACCCTTAAATGTCCCTTTCTGGGGTGTTCGGGAGAAGGAAGCATCTTTCTCATCCGCACAAGGTAAATGACTACTGTCACTGAACTCCTTGGACTAAATTTGGGTTACAGAAATTTGTGCTTAAAAGTTTTTCCCACAGCTTCAGGAGGGCCAATGCTTTTCTGTATGAATATCACCTATCAGATGACTAATACTAACACTCTCCATTAGTTTGATACTGCTTCCTGAGTTAATCAAGATTTGCTGTGGGTATTACTATACTATGCTTTCCAAAACCTAGACAAAAGAAGCATGCTGGATGTTGAAAAGCATAAGATGGTACCAGATCCATACGTCTTAGTTGTTAGATGTCAATTCCCAAGAATTAAAGTGAAGCTTCTATGGAGCAAAAATTTATCTCATATGTTATCAAAGTAACCTGATATTGGATAAAAAAGTAATAGAAAGTATGAAGATTACTTTAAAAAGAATTGTAAAATATATAAACATTTTATATGGCAAGAATCATATTTGAGTCTAACAATCTCTACAAATAAGTGAATTGAACAAGAAGTGACAAAAAGGAATGTTGAACGAAAACCTCAATAGACCATCACCACCAATTCTGCCTCTGACATTAAACCGACTCTCTCCATGCCTAGTAAGTAGTATTGGGCGAGGAGTCAGGTGGGTATTCACCTATAACAGACAATAAAGATCCTAGCAGTGTCAAGAGGAATGATTATTTGAAATAACAAGATCATAACAGCATACAAGATGATAAAAAGATGGGAAATTGGTTCTTCCATTTTGGGCAGATCAACCTAATGGAACTATTCAAGACTTTAAGGAAGACTACATCCATGCAATCACTGCAGACAGGCAGATAAACCTTTCACAAAAGGATTCATTCTACACAGACTGAATTTACAGAGAAAAAATTTCAAAGCTAAGGCAGTACTTAAACCAAAAATTATAATTTCAACAAGTTAATGGGATTGTACCAAGTGAAAACAATTAATACGAAATAAGTCCGAGAGAACGATTCAGCACAAAAGACAGGAAAAAATGTACCAAGAAGAAAACAATTCGTCCAGGAAGGTAGCCACTGATATTGTTAACCTGAAGAATACAAATATAATCCAGCTTAATACAAAATAAAAAGGCCAACCAAGTATCATATCCAAAAGCCAGAAATTTTTGCTGCCAAGAGCCAACTGAAAACTGATTACAAAATAATAAATTTCTTTGTGATAATAGACTAATAGAGTACAACTAAAGGTGGATTGTTTGCACTTTTCTATAACTATATGTACTCCACCTAACACGTCTAGGTTTAATTCTTCAATAAACGAACTGCACAACTAGGCTTTATTTACTTGTATTTGTCCACCATGTCCGCTGACCATATCTATCATTTTGATGTAAGATCCTTCTTCTACTGGCTCATAAACCTGGTAAAATAAAGCAGTCAAACCTTAATTGTGGTCACAGTCAACAGCAGCAATTTTTACAAGCATAGGAAACAACCTTCTCATAATTTACTAGTCGATTTTTGAAGTCCTGATATCCAGCTTCATAATCTGGCCTGCAAAATCACAATTACTAACTAACTGCACATATATATTGATCTAGATATTTACTGCTTCAGACAGTAACCATACTCTTCTGCATAATCAGGGCTCTGTTGAATCTTAAGACGTATATTTCTTTCAATGATGCGTTCATCATTGCATATTGTTTCCAAAAATATGATCTGCAGCAAGTGAAGGGTTCAAGTTGAATTCAGTTTTCTTTTTATGGCCAGCTATACTTCCCAATAATTCTGCAGAAAGAGCTTACGTAAAAGAACTAAACTTAAGTATTGAAAACGCAATCTGAAAAAGCAGAGATAAGTTAAGTACATTTGTCTCTTCAAAGTTAATATATAAACAACTGTTGGCAATTGGATATTAATCAACAAGGGTTAACAATTAATAATCTTAGAAAGATAGCAAAACTATCTATGCACATAAGCAGTAGAAGACATATCACAAAAAAATATGTGTCGCCTACCACTAACAAGCATTTTTGTACATGTAAACTTATAGTGCGTGTAATTTTACAATCACAATACCTTGCATTTTCCTTCAGCCATTTTCATGAGCAGATTCCTTCTCCTCCTGGTACTATTTGTGGCATCAAATATTCCTACCTAAAATTAAGGGGAAATGAACAGAAATTAGAGGAATTAGGCAGAACCCAAAGTATACCAACACAAGGCAAGGCATAACTTACCTGGCCACCTTCTTGCATCCACGCAATCATGTCATCCATTGCCAGTGCTGCTACCTAGCAGCATATTATATATTAAAACTATGTACAAAAGAGAGAGTTAAGTGTTATGTCACTGATATAAGAAAAACAAGATAGCAATATTCTTAAAAGGAAAAATTAAGCTTCTGCAGAATGCCAAAGCATGTTATACTAATATTGCTGTTAGGACTAAAATAAACTAGTATAATAAACCATGGAAAAATACCAAATTCTACAGAATCTTCACTTTTCATTTCTGCCACTGTGATGATTGCTTCTTTTATCATTATACTAGTTCTATCTAAAATTAATTGGAGTTTAAGCATTTTTCACACAGATAAATCCAAATCATAAATAAAGGAAAAACCACTGTACTCTCATCACCAGAACTACAACTTGAAAACACCGCAGTTTTAATGAATGATATGGATCAAAAAATATACTGACAAAGCATATCAATATCCGAAAACAAATTAGTCTAAAAAGTCATCTACTAGACTATCTGACACTACGATTACACTCAAGCATAAAGCAGGCAATCCAATTCCACCGTAAAATTATAGTCATGAAATGGATGCTCACCTCATTACGGGCCTCCACGCCTTCAGGATTGTCTCCTCGGAAAAAATCAGCAGACTACATGACGAAAAGACGTCAAGAAATGTCCAAACTCATCAAACTCCCATTAGAAGGTAATGTATCGATATGCTAATCGATTTTACTATAACATTTTTATACATACCTTTTCCATCCAGAGTGCATGTCTATTATAACTACATAATTCAGTAGTCAATCAATACCACATATATATGCACATATACACATTTGTTTATGTGGCTTTCATATGCAAATGGAATTAGAGAGATTATGAGTACCTGATTAACTCCATGCTTAAGGCGCCGGTACTGTCACCAATGAGAGGAAAGAAGAATCAGTACTAACTCAAGGTAAGATTCTGAGGAACACTCGGGATATTTTATAAGACATGATATACCTTCCCAACATTGAAATGTTTGGTGTCATGTCCCAGCCATCGAAGATATCTAGTAAGTTTGACTGCAGTAAAAGTTTTCCCTCGAGCAGGTAAACCAACCTGAAGTACAAGCACTTGAGAAACAGCTCATTGCTAAATGTATTGAAATATAAACCCATCTAGAGTGCAAAACTTGTAGAAATAGCTCATACAACCAGCACAAATATATTCCTAAATAATTTGACAAACTGAGACTCTAGATGATGATGTGAGTCAATTGAAGGTCCACAATAGGAATAAGGAATGATGATTTAACCCCAAAACCTAACTTTCTGGGAATATGCGGAGTGAAATTTTTCTTAGGAATGGAGGTGCACAGTTCACATGTACCATTTACTTGCACTCTTCAAATATGCAGCAAAATTAATCAATCTATTTATCCTTAATTGTTAGTTTCCATTAATGAGCTCAAAACAGTGACTTGCCCCGTACTCCAGGCCAGGGATTACTCCTAAAATAAGAATGCAACTCAAAAAACTAAGAAGTAGCAATGGAAATATCTTACGTACAGAGACTTATACCTTAAATGTAAGCCCAAGGCTTATTACACCGTAAAAGATAGCAATAAAAATGTCTCATGTACAAGGGCTTACACCTTAATTATACACCTTGGAACAACTACTTTCCTCTTTCCACTTGATGCACTCAAGGGTCTTAAAATAGTAAAGTATAAGTTTGCTACTAGGATAAAGCTAATAATTTAAGAACTAAGAAAGCAAATGACATTGAATTGCAGTAAAAATGATATAAGTTACAAAAAGAATGTGCTAATGCAAACAGGCTTTTCCCTACAAAGAAGTCTTGCATTGGTATTGAAACAAGAGGAATTTAGAAAAGGGATCAAAACTCACTTTATTCTTTTGATTCAAGGAAATTTATACAAGAGTATTTCCCTATTTAATGCTACTAACTACCAGATTTAGCGTATAGGATAAACTTATCTTATCTACAGGAGGATAAATTTATCTCCTAGAAGATAATCTCCTAAGCTAACGGACTTATCTAAAGATAAGGAAAAATAATTATAATTATCCAACACTCCCCCTCAAGTTGAGAAATAGATATTTATAATTCCCAATTTGTTTAGAATTGTCTCGAATCTAGGCTTAGGCATGATCTTTGTGAAAATATCTGCTTCCTGTTCTTGAGTAGGAACATAGCATAAGTCAATGCCTCCTTCTACTATTTCACTTTTGATGAAGCTTCAATCAATTCTAACATATTTTGTTCGATCATGTTGAACTAGATTCTTCACTATGCTAATGGCTGATTTGCTATTGCTGAAGATTTTGGTAGGAGAGGAAGTGATGATCTGTAGATCCTACATTAACATCTCTAATCAAATAACTTCATAATTCCTTGTGCAATAGCCCTAAACTCTGCTTCTGCACTGCTGTTATGAACCTGTGCTTAGGATCGAGTTATGGGTCTATGATTCACTATAGGATCAAAAGACGGAGACCGTTGCTTGTTAGAATATTTACCCATTCGACCTATGTTAAGTTGAATTAAGGGCTCGTTAGAGAGAACGCTACGATCTCTGAACTTTAGGAGTTCACAACCTCTCAATATGAAAATTCAGCTCCTTTATTCCATATGAAAATAATGTTTATATATTACAAGTGAGGTAGGTTAGTCTTTAACCCCTAACCCTACTTGCCATACATAGACACTCTTAAACAACCAAAATAAAACATTCTAGAATCAATAATAATATCCGAATAAGAATATAAGGAAAACTAATTTAGAAAATTAACTTTTTCTTCCCACGTGTAAATCTTTTGTAACCCAAGATTGATTTCTGCGATTTAGGAGTTGTATCTTCCACATCTGTAACGTTGCCACTCTACCCCTCAAAAATGCACTTGTCCTCAAGTGCTAATGAAGGAAACCGTTGTAGCAGAGAATCCACATCTTCCCACGAGGCTTCAGCTAAAGAAAGGCCATCCCAATGAACTAGAACTTGTTTCGTTGTGCCCTTAATTCGAGAATCTAAAATCGCTTGTGGAAGGGGTAGTGTTGCGTCTGTATGCATAGTCGGTAAAGATGGTTGTATTGGGTCTTGATTACCGATAAATTTCTTCAAACAAAACACATGAAAAACTGGATGCATTTTCGTAGTTGAGGGTTGTTGGATTATGTAATATTATTTAGAAAGATTGTATAGTTATAGAAATCATATAAATCCCTAATTTCTGGGGATTAGAATAAGATACAGATTTCCTTATATCTTAGGGAGTTTGCTACTATATTTAGGATAGACAAATGTATATATAAACTAAGGCTGTAACCTAAGATATATGAGAATGAAATTTATTCTTCTCTGCTAATATTTGACATGGTATTAGAGTTGTTGGCTCTTTCCTACTAAAACTCTGATTTTTTTTCTTTGGTCATACCAACTGAGATTCATCTCCACTGTTCCTCTCATCGTCCTAGCCTTCTCTCATATTTTCCTGTTCTTATCCTTAGTCTTACTCAATCAATTAGGTTAGAATCACCCAAAAGTTCTGCCGAAATCATCAGCCCTACAATCAAGAATACTGTTGCTGCTATAACTGGAGATTTGCATAACATTCAAGTTGCATACCGATTGAATGGTTAGTGTTGAATGATGAAGATAATTAGTATTTCTTGTATTTGTGTACCTAAGAGCAAGGGTTTATATACAAAATTCCTAGGACTATTTAGGATGTAGTCTAGCTATTAACTCTATGAAATATCTCAATTATAGGAGAAATTATAGGTGTAATTATAACAATATCAATGCTAATGATACAATATCATACAATATCAATACTAATAATCTCTGGTCAACACTCCTCAAGTTGGTGCATAGATATCGCACATGCCCAACTTGTAAACGAGGTTATGAAACAACATGACTCAGGGGACATTTGCAGTGTAGTATGCAATGAAGATGAATGGTTATATTGAGAGGTTGGCCATCTTAAGTTTTGTTATGGACTATGAATTAAGTATTGACTTAATTCTGATTGGATTGTCTGATTATTATTCACAGTTTGTGTTAAACTATCGAATAAACCAAATCTACACGACAATCCCTGAGTTGATCAATTTGCTCAAGACAGTAGAGCAAGCTATCAAGAAGGATAGCAAGCCAATGCTAGTGGTGGACTCTTCTTCTTCTGGTTCAAGAAAAAAAAACCTAAAGAAGAAAAGCTCTAAGAAACTAAAAGGAAGTGCAACCAAAAAGAAACTCAAAGAAACTGCACCGAAAGGAATTTGCTTCAATTGTAGCAAGACTGGCCATTAGAAGCGAAACTGTAAAGTCTATTTGGAGTCCTTGAAGAAGCAGGCATCAGATGCTTCAGCTCCTTCAGGTATGTTTGTCATTGAGGTTAATACTGTTTTCTGATCATAACATATGGGTATTAGATACTGGTTGTGGCTCACACACATGTAATGATATGTAAGGCCTCAGGGACAGTAGACAGCTCATAAAGGGAGAACTGGACCTACGCATGGGCAATGGAACAAGAGTTGCTGCATTAGCCATAGGTACTTATTTTTTGTCACTTCCCAGGCTTGTAATTAAACTAGATAATTGTTATTTTGTACATGTTTTAACAAAGAACATATTGTCTGTTTCTTGTTTAAATAAAGCTGGTTTCCATTTGAATTTCAATAACAATGGTTGTTCTATTAGTTTGAATGGAATGTTTTATTGTACTGGTACATTATGCAATGGAATTTACATATTAGATATGTCGCATCCAATTATGAATGTTAATGATACGAAAACACATAAACGAGATAATTTAAAATCAACTTACTTATGACATTGTCGCCTTGGCCATATAAATGAGAGACCCATAGCTAAGCTCTATAAGAGTGGTAGTTTAGGGTTATTTGATTATGAATTATATAACATGTGTAAATCTTGTTTATTAGGCAAGATGACCAAGTTACCTTTTAAAGGAAAGGGTGAACGAGCGACTGGAGTATTAGATCTAATACATTCAGATATATATGATCCGATGTCAATCCATGCCTTCTTAACATCATTACCTTTATCGATGACTATTCTCGATATGGGTATCTATATCCGATGAGATACAAATCTGATGCATTTGAAAAGTTCAAATAATTCAGAAATGAAGTAGAAAATCAACATGAAAATGGTATCAAGACACTACGAGCCGATCGAGTAGGGAATACTTAGACCAAGAATTTTTAGATTATCTCAGATCAAATGAAATTTTATCTCAGTGGACTTCACCTTAAACACTACAATATAATGGTGTGGCCGAAAGAAAAAACCGAACCTTGTTGGACATGGTAAGGTCGATGATGGGCTTTACAAATTTACCAAAATCTTTTTGTGGGTATGCACTCAAGACAGTTGTTTATTTGTTAAACAGAGTTTCATCAAAGACAGTTCATATTACTCCATATGAGATGTGGACTAACAAAAAATCCTATGTTTCTCATTTGAAAATTTGGGGCTGTCCGATTTATGTGAAGCGGATACAGTCGGATAAACTTGATGCTAAGTCTAACAAGTGTTTGTTCGTAGGATATCCTAAAAAAACAATGGAATACCAATTTTACCTTGCTGAGAAACAAAAAATGTTTGTTTCAAAGCATACTGTCTTTTTAGAGAAAGTTTCTTTTAAAAGAAAATAGTGGTAGCAAAATTAAACTTAAAGAAGTTCAAGAACAGACGTAGATCAACTGCCTGAACCTGAGACTGTGACTCATATAGATGAAATAACAGTTCAACCTTCTTCAACACAGAAAGTTCGTAGGTCACGTAGAATACACTCTATTCCCGAGAGATATGAATTTTTCGTGATTGAATAGAATGACATATTGCTCATTGAAAATAATGAGCCTACTACCTATGAAGAGGTTCTAAAGAGTTCAAAGTCTAAGAAATAGCTTAGCAACATGAAAGCATAAATGAATTCCATATATGAAAACTAGGTATGGACTTTGATTGAGGCACCCGAAGGAATAAAACTCATAAGGTGTAAATGAGTTTTCAAAAAGAAAACCGACATGGATGGTAATGTGATTACCTATTAAGCAAGGCTTATGGCCAAAGGCTTCCGTCAAAGACAAGGAATTGACTACGACAAGACCTTCATCCCAGTAGCAATGCTTAAATCCATTAGGATACTTCTAGCCATTGCCGCTCATTATGATTATGAGATATGGCAAATGGATGTGGAGACGGATTTCCTAAATGGAAATCTAGCCAAGGATGTGTGTAGGGCTTCATCTACTATGATGGCCAAAAAAGTATGCAAGTTTCAGAAATCTATCTATGGATTGAAAAAAACATCTAGGAGTTCAAATATCTGCTTTGATGAGATAATCAAAGAGTTTGGTTTCTCACAAAATCCGGATGAACCTGTGTATATAAGAAGGCCAGTGGGAGTGCAATCGTATAGAGATAGATCGAAAAGGTTGCTTGATCTTTTACAATCAACGTAAATAGACAAGATGCTAAAGAGGCTTAGCATAGAGCAGTCCAAGAGAAGGTATCTTCACATAACTTGTGGGATAACAATCACAAAATCTATGTGTCCTAAGATAAGATGAGAGGACGTGCATGAATATGATATCGTATGCATCTGCAATAGGATTTATCATGTACGCTATGTTATGTACGAGACCCGATGTATGATATGCTCTAAGTTTACGAGCAAATACCAATCAGATCCTGGTGAGAGTCATTGGGTGACTGTCAAGAACATCCTCAGGTACTTGCAAAGGACTGAGGATGTTTTCTTGATATATAGAGATGAAAATCTAAAAATGAGCTGGCATACAGATGCCAGTTTTCAATCTGATAAGGAAGATTTCAAATCCCAATTAGGTTATATATTAACACTGAACAGTGGAGCAGTCAGTTTGAAGAGTTCCAAACAAGAGACAATTTTCGATTCAACAACCGAGGCAGAATATATTGCCGCTTCAGACACAACAAAGGAAGTAGTTTGGATCAAGAAGTTCATTACTGAACTTGGTGTAGTTCCTAGCTATGATGGACCCATACAGTAATATTATGACAACAATGGAGCTATTGCACAGGCGAAGGAATCAAGGTCTTATCAACGGTCCAAACACGTACTCCGCAAATATCATCTAATTAGGGAGATCATTGGTCGAGGTGATGTACAAATAGAGAATTCCCACCGAGCAGAATATTGTTGATCTGTTAACGAAGCCATTGTCTTAAAATAGCTTTGATTCTCATCTACTCGCCTATGGTATTACATACCAAGGCGATTAGCTTTAGGTCAAGTGGGAGATTTGTTAGAGTAGTGCCCTAAAGGCAATCACCTTTAGCTCGCTTTGTACAAAGTTGTATACAGACTTTATTTTCAATAATAAAGAAAGGCATATTTCATTAATTTGATGTTCATTATTTATGAATTGATATTGATATATAAGCAAATTAATAAAGTCCATGGTATATGACATAGTATGAAGGAAATCATGATGTGATCATACTATTGAGATTTCTATCATGTGCAATTATGTCAATATCCAAATTATCCCTAATCATGGAATTAATGAGATTGGACATCGTTAATCCGAATAGACTAGCACATGTCAAACTCCTTGAATAGATCAAGCAGTGAATCTCAAAAACTATAAATATAAGATGTTTAGAATTGAAATGTAGATGCTTACTAGAAGTAATAAGTACATTGGATGACCTACCATGAGATCATCACATAGATGTCCTATTCTAATGTCAGTGATAATCTCATCATAGAAATGGTGCAAGTATCCTTAAACTTGAGATACTCAAGGATATCTTAGATACTGATTCTGTGCTTTTAACTCCATTTTTTGTTGCCTTGCAGAGGTCGCTCACAAGGTAGTAATTAGGTACAACATGAGGTATTCGAAAGTAATTGAGTAGCCAATAGCGAATTTACAATTTCTGTGATAGCAGAAGATGATACCCATGGCCTCTTGTCGGGGTCATTACTTAGAAATCTCTAGCCGGAGTATATGTATCATGAAGAATGTCTTCAATGACATATAGAGTAATGAGTCCCAAGACAATAAGTGATATCATGTAGTAGATGCCTTCGTTGGGAAAGCATATACCAGAAATACCAAAAAAGGAAAGCTTCAGAATTGATATTCTCTTTTATTGTCAGTTTATTATTTCCTATTCTTATTCCGTAGGTAGTTTAGAGATATCGGACTTCTATAATTATTTTCCTATTCTTAGTCCGTAGGAAGTTTAGAGATGTAGGACTTCTATCATTATAATAAGACTAATCCCTATTAACAGTTAGGAAGTCTATGGATAAAAGACTTCTATATCTGTAATATGATTGATCCTTATTTAAAAGGACAGAAGCTAAATAAAAGGGTAGTCAGAGTTTAATCAAACCCAAGAGATTGGAGTTCTCTCTTATCGAACACTAAGGTGTCAGTCTCCCTTGAGTGAGTCTGAATTTTTATCCAAAATAGGTCGACAAAGGAATCGCAACAAGGGGAAGGGAGTTGAATTTGATTTCCCAATCAATCGCCCGATAACTCGATCTTGTTCTCAGAGATATAACATATCACTTGGATTAGATTTGACATAGTCAATCTAGTAAGAGTTGACACTTTGTTCATATTCATAACCAAGTGAGGTATAGCATGATGAAAGGACAAATTGTACAACAATTGTCTATAGGAGGGTTCGTGAGATAGTTCGTGATGAGCACGGGTTTATTCGTCAAACCACTTACTTTTCGATCAATTAGGGGTCATGATGTATTACTAGATGCCTCTCATGACTTGCTTGGATTAAGTGTTAATCCAAGTAGCCAACATAACTGGAAATCTAATAGGTCACACGCATAAAAGTGACTCAGAGGATTCATAAAATAGTTTTGGATAGAGATTCATTATATGGAGAACAATAGAACCAACTGGATCTCGATGAGAATAGGATATGTCCTGATGAGATTGCGACATCGATATTGCTGAAACAGGTCTCCGGTGTTTTTTCACACCCGGAACCCAGTAGGACCGACTCTAGTGTGACTGGACTACCTCAACATTTATGTATACATATGTAATTAATATATATATATAAAGGTGTGTGCAACGTAGAAGATGAGAATCTTCTTTCATAAGTTGCATTTATTGTCTTTAAATGGTAAAAGACAAAAACACTAAAAGACAAAAAACAAAAAACAAAAGCTAGAAAGGAAGGATGATGATCGTGAGATAAATGTTTTTAACAAGTTTAGAAACAACTTTTCAAGCTATTCTCATCTTCTTCCTCTCCTGCATGTTGCTCTCCACACTCTTGTCTTTGTTCTAGCCATTTCCGAATCAAAGAGTTTGATTCGATTAGTTTCTCTGATCTCTACGTGGATACCGCTGAAGACGGTCTGTTTTAGTAGTTGTAATTTGCGACAACCCAACGAGTAGAAGATTGAAGAACGAAGGAGATTACACAAAAGACATATGGTTATTATATGAATGATTGATTTATGTAAATGCCATGAATTCCTATATATATATATGTTATGAACATGTATGTGAATTGAGAATATTCAGCCAGGTTTTATGGTATTTCCTTGTATAGGCACATAAATCTTGAACTTCAGGAAAATCCCGGAACAATTTTTTTTTTGTTTTCCTTACCGCGTGTATATGATTCACGCACTGGGATTTTCCTATAGGTTGAACTCAAACCATGATGTTGTTGAGAAAAAAAAATTAGGCTACCAGAACCGGTAAATCTGATACCATGAAACAAGAGGAATTTAGAAAAGGGATCAAAACTCACTTTATTCCTTTGATTCAAGGAAATTTAGACAAGAGTATTTCCTAATTTAATGCTGCCAACCACCAGATTTAACGTATAGGATAAATTTATCTTGTCTAATAGTGGATAAACTTATCTCCTAGAAGATAATCTCCTAAGCTAACAAAACTTATCTAAAAATAAGGAAAAATAATTATAGTTATCCAACAGGTATAAACATAAGCACGTCAGTGATAGCAAAAAAAAAATTCTTCTCTTAAAGCATGAGCATTAAAGTGGAATGAGTTTGACAACATATTAAGTCAGTCCAATTGAATAAAGAAGTGCATAAAAGATATTTCAGGTAAAAAAAAGAGATATTATTAGAATATTATCAAGTTATTATCAAAATATTATCAAGTGCATGTTTATACTTTTAGCTTTGTGATGGAATGAATATTATTTTATTATTCAGAAAATTCTTAAAGAAGTATGGTACCTTTTTGTCTGAGTGACTCTTAGGTTTTAGGAAGAGATTTCTAGACGTATTATTTTGATTTAATTACCTCTCATTAAACCTGGCCATCATACATTAGACATGCATTTCCGTACTACAATTTTCAGGTTGCCAATATTAAAATCAAATTTGACAGAGCTCATAGTTAAATCAACAGAGAAAGGACAATAAATTCTGCTCATGCTTACCAAAATGATTGCTAAATGTCTATCCTCCTTTGGCCCAAGCATCTGGTCAGCCACAGCAGCAGCTGCAACAGCTCCAGCAGCCGCTGGCATTAAGTTCTTGACAATAAAAGGAACACACAATTTTTAATAAAGCAAAGCACAAGCTTGTAATAATGTAAAAACACAGTGTTTAGGAAAGATTAGGTTCAGTTAATCTTAAAGCCAAAAGAAATACTTATGTGCAACCTTTGCTTCTGCGTCCAGTTTAAGATCAAATATAAAGGCACTTGAACTAGGTGATTTAACTAGCCTAGGAGATCCAACGCCCCTATCCACAAAGAGCCCCTTGTGACTGTCTTGTTTTTGGAAAGGAGAGAATGTTCCGACAGATTTTGATTCAACCATTCCAGAATTGGAATACATCTTGGATGGATCTGGGATAACAATCTCCATTTCCTGAGTAAAAATTAGTTCACAATATTAGACATAATTATAAAGCAAAGCTGTGTGCAATAGTTTATAGACAGAAATTTTCAATGTTAGCTTTATAGGGCTTCAGAATCAGTTAACCCATGCATAAAGACAGTTACATCTTTTGAACTTGAGGCTTAGGCCCAGTAACTCTCTACTAGCAATAATTAAGTATCTAAAAGTTTTTGAAAACAATGAACTAATGAACACTAAAAGATATAATAACATCTCACAATGCAGTTGATGTAATATTTTAAAGCCCATAAGGAAATATAGTTTGTAAATATGCATAAGAAGCAACCAATATAACCTTATTAGTTGATGGTCGATCAACAGAAATGCCACTATCCTTCGAGGTATGTGAAGCATTGGTTGAGCAATCAGCACTAGAAAACCTCGGATTCTCTGCATTGTTAGCTAGATAAACTAAACCTGAGTTTGTAGAAGTTGATGGTGCTGGGACAACATAATGTTCAAGATCAAGCTCCAAAGTAGCTGAAGACCCATTCTGTAAAACAAATTAAAGATCTCCTTTAGATTATTTTGCCTCATTTATTATATGACACAACCTAATGACATAAGACAATCAGTAATTCAGAGTTTAGTGACAAAGGGTCGAGTAAGAACAAGAAAATTAGTTGCACAATTTTTGGGCGGCTAAGAGCATTAAATAAGTACATTAAAGCCTCCAAATTTATAAACGAAAACAGATGTATTTTTTTACAAACAAACCTCAGCTCCTTGAATGGGTGCAGAATTGATGCTAACATCAGGAATTCCACGAACTGTTGAAGGCTGGAGATTTTCCTGGTAAGCACGCCAACTAGCCGCAAGATCAAATGGGGACACTCTATCAGCTTTGATGAACACTCTATACTCGAGAATCTCATCCCCATTTTTGAAAATGGCAAGCCTCGATTCTCCTTGCAATGTTCCCCTACTAAGAAGTCTGTTTGGACCTTCTTCCACAATACAGGGAGCATTGCCGTATTTTGGCTTTAAAAGGAACTTGAAGTCCAAAGTTTCTACATTCAACAGAGAACCAAAAATTGATTTAAAAAACTTTATAGGAAAAAAAAAGAACACAGAAACAATATCTAAATGTCAGCTTGAAAAGCAGAAGCTTAGTGGTGTTAAGTTTCTTCTAGTTATAACCAAGTGAACTGTTTGATCGGACTTGGGAAATGCCTAGCCTTATATATCAACAAGATACTTCTTTTTTTTTCTCAAAAAAGCAAGAAATAATGTGGTGTACATCGAAAACAAAAAGAGAAAAGGGAAAGAATAAAGAATATAGGAATACCGTGATTAGGTGGAACAACAAAGCTCAACTCCCACATTGACGCCGATTCACGTTCCAGTGACAGCTAAAATCGAATTGCCAACATAACACAATCAAACAAATCAATTTGAAGGAAAACAAAGAAGAATGTCTGATTAATTAATTAAAAAAAGTGAAAACAGAGAGAAGAAAAAGAATTACAGCTTTGGAAGGATCCCAAGAGCCAACGAGAGGGACGGAGCCATAGACGTGAGGAATGAGGTCGCCAGCGAGTTTAAAATTCTCCATTTTGAGAGACACATAGAGCTGACCTCCGGCTTGGTCGAGGCTCTCCTCCCGTTCTTGACTGCCGTGAGAACCAGCATCGGCGTCCTTGGAAGAGCCCGTGCCCATTATCTATATTTCTCAATTGAAGGAAATATTAGGAATGAGAGAGAAGTTACCGATATATACGAATATGGTTTTTGGATAAGGAAACTTAAAGAGAGAGAGTTAGCGATGGGGTTGTATGGAGTGATAAGGAACTGAAAGGGACGTTACAGTTGAGTTCGGCGGGTTCGAGTTTTTGGTGTCTGGCTTCGGCTCAGGAACAGCTTCCGGCTCTTCTCCTGTGTGGTTCGGAATCGGGTACGGAGAACGGTGGGCCTTATTGGACCCACCCACCGTGATAAAGTGAAGAATGTAATTGTATTAAGCCACAGGCTGATCAAGAAAAAACACCTGTAAAAAAAATTACCAATTATTTGCTAATTGTTCTAGGCAATTTTATGAATTCCGTATCGAATTTGATATCAGATTAAGCTCTAGAATAGAACTATACCGATACCGGTCGGTATTGGATGCTGTTTGGAAAATTTAAAAAAATTGTGAAATAGTCCCTAAAATTTTTAAAATCTGTAAAATAGTTCACATTAGTATATTGTACAGTTGTACTGTACACTTTACTAGTTTACTGTTTACATCAACCATGTTTTCACAATTTGATAACATTACCAATTTTAAATATTTATGATTCCCTACACATATATATTACCATTCCATTAAAGTTCAACATCTTTTAACTTTTATAGTCAATTAATTATTTACCTAGCTAAAACTAATACTCAAATAAGCAAATATTATCATTAACTACAATCAAATTATTATTAATTTCTAATTTCATAATTTTATACTTACCTAATTATTTACCAAAATTCAATATCCAAATATTAAAAATGAATTACCATTTAACAAATATTAAGAATGTGCCAATTAATAATTAAAACTTTTTCAATTTTACTAATTTTAATTATCAATTTTACAATTTTACATTTAATTATTAATTTCACATTTGATTATTAATTTTACAAATAGGTTTAAATGTTGATTTGATTTTGATTACCAAACTCAATCTCAGATACAATTGCGCAAACTCAATTTCAATCTCATATTCTCATTCATCAATAATTCAACAATTTAATATTAATACCTTAAAATCTACTAATTTAATTTCCAATCTACTAATTTAATTCAACAATCATCATTCCAATTTTCAAATTTAATTTCTAATCGGATTCGGATTTCGGACCAAATGACCAATCCATTTCCAAAATTCAAAATACCAACCGAAATAATATTCAAGACTTCAACATTCACACTTTACTTTGTTCTATCGAAATCAACTTCACAATTTCCCCCAAATCTAGCACCAAAATCAACTTCAAAATTTTCCCCAAATCTGTTAATATGAGAAATTAATTGTATCGAATTATTTTTTATATAAAATTTAATATTTAGAACTATGACTTGAATTTTTATAAAGGTCTTGATAATAATCTAATGTGCATCAGCCGAGCATTCTTCTTACAGATAGATCCAATTTTCTTGTTGGGACCCAATCTTGAAACCGGACTCTAACCGAAAACACGAAAGACGAAACGGAAACAAAATGGCGAAACAACTCAAAAGCAAACGTGATCAAACGCGTGTGGAAACAAACGAAAGAAAACACCTCCGAAAGAACGGAATACAAATCGGATCGGAGGTCATAAAACGAAAGAATCGAAAGTAAATCGAATTCAAAAGCGAATCAAAGGGCCCGAAATCAACGAAAACAAATCGCTTAATCGAATTGATACAAATTCCGACATCCAGGAACAAAAACAATATAATTTCCCTATTTGGAAACCAATCCGAAACTGGTATAAATTTTTTTCTTCCTTTCTTTTTTCACTCCTTTCATCTTTATTTAATCTTATACAAATCAAAACAATATAATTTCCCTATTTGGAAAATTTATCCTCAATCAAAACTCAATTCATATGAATCTTCTTACTCATGCAATACCTCAATATCATCTATAACAAAACTTATTCTAATTCTTATTCTTATTCAATCATTATTTAACAAAAATTTGGGCAGCATAACGGCTGCATTCTAACAAATCCAAACCTGCAAAGGTTTTAAAATTCACTTCTATATATATACCAAACCAAATCAACACCATTCATCGGACGTCATGTCCGGAATTCCAGTATAAACAAACACACATCTATACCTAACACTTTAATAATTCTCAATAATCATCATAATCATCCATATCTCAATTCACAATTAGATCTTAATTTAATATACAATTTCACCAGTCAATCCAAAACCCAAACCAATCATACTCATATACAATCACAATTCATATTCCATAATCATACACAAATTTATATCTCAAATCCATACACAATTTCTTAATTCTTCATAATTCATATACCTCATGAATTAATTGCTTACAAAAATATCTCAAATTCAATACATAAATCCATAATTCGTATACATCAAGAATTCAATGCTTACAATACATTAATGGCATTCCAAGCCATAACAAAACTAAAACCAGAATCCAAAATACTTAAAACACAGGACAAACAAAATCGAACCCAAGCCTTGACTTTCTTTCATCCAATCTCCTGCTCG
>JANKOE010000204.1:32194848-32232585 GCA_026284465.1 Erythroxylum citrifolium
AAGGGACTCAGTTATACAAACCATATCTCCAATCATTATGGTGTTGAGCTTCCCTTTTATGAGTTCTCCCCCCACTGAACAAGATTCATTTATCATGGGTTGACTACCACTCATCCCTGGGTCTTCTGAGATGTGATGGGAAATAAAGGCTCCTGTCATCTTCTTCTCTACATAGCATGCCTTATCTATGTGTCGCACTTCTTCCGCAATTTGATTTGCTGACAGATCATCTATCACCCCTTCTGGGTATAATTTCTTCTTCCCCTTATGGGTAAACACTCAAAGTGTTTACTTTTTTTTTCATAGTTTTAGTTTCTTTAATTCAAAAACCATGATCAATTCTTAAGCTAGATAATAGAATAACGGTAACTACTAGTACGCACTGTCCTCATGGAATCGACCTGTACTTACCGATACTCGTTACAGCTACATCGTGCACTTACGATTTACTACAAATTTGACTATTACAAAATAGGTCAATCAAGTTTTTGGCACCACTTCCAGGGAAAATAAATTAATAGAAACCCTTACTGAAATGAAAACTGATCGTGTGTTTCATGAATGGAGGGATATTTCAGAAAGACCTTCCAGAAGAAAAAGAAAGTATTATAGATCAATTAATGGAATGCCTTGCTGAGAGAGTAGCTAGTCAATGTGAATTCGATAAGAGACTTCATTCAGTTGCATATGATGAGTATAATCTGAGCTTTCAACCATCTCAGAGTGAAGAAGAGACAACAATTGATTTCATGAATTAACATACATTTCAAGAAGGCAAGGAGGTAACCACTACTCTTAAAGATATGATGATTGAGTCTATTCAAGAATCCTGAGGCATCAAGAAACAAAGACTCATATACAAAATATGGTGAATCAAATCGATCAACAGGAAAAGATATTATCCATTGAACAACTAGGGAGTTTGCCTAGTCCTAATGAAACAAATCGTAACAAATTTGTAATGGCAATCATCCCTTGAGTGAATATGAGATCTCAAAAGAAGAAGAAGAGGAAACAAGCATTGCAAATAAATTAATGGAACTCCTTACTGACATGAAAGCTAAGCAACGTGAATTCGAGAGTCAAAAAAAAAGGAAAGGGTTGGCTTTATGAATGAAGCAACATTCCAAGAAGAACTTCCAAAAAAAGAAGAAGTCTCCATCCAAGAAGGAAAAGTAGAGGAATAACAGAAGATAATTGACGAAGATGAGCTAGAAACCTTTATCCATGAAGAAGAAGAAGAAGAGTGGATAGAGGTAGTTGAGGAAGAACTGGTGGAGGAACCAAGTAAAGGAACTATTGATGAGGTATTAGTAGTGACCTTAAATACGAAGGGATCTCATTTCGTTGAAGACAAGCTGTTCGAGCGAACCGATAATTCAGGGAGTTTCATTATCCCTCATTTTATTAATAATTTGTCATTAAAAAGGGCATTATTGCTTGAAATTGGATTTATTAATTTGATGAATTATGTCCTTGTTATTATCTTGCAATAGGTGGCTTGTTCACAGGCTATGAAACCACTTTATGGAGAAAAGGATGGAAGCAAGCAGTTGATTATTGATCCAGGATGACTTTAAAATACATGTTACGTCGAGCTACCAATGTTAAAGAAGCGTTGCATAGGAAGCAACTCATAAATTAGTTTTAATTTTATTTCAATTTTGATGTTATCTTTTATTTGCTTTCATCTTAATATAGGATTTTATTTTATGTTATGTTATTTATTTTGTTTCTTTTTATCCTTTTCTTTTATATTTTGCAAGAATGTTTGTTTCATATTAGATGGATCAAAATTAGAGAAGTCATCATAGTCAGGACAGTACTGTTAAACCCTCTCACTTTTTCATAAACGCTTATATTGTATACATTAAGGACAGTGTAAGGTTTTAAGTGAGGGATAGGTTTAATGAACATGTAACTGATTTCTTTAAGCTTATTATAATCCTGATTATAAATTTTATTAACTGATATCTTGAATTGGTTAAATCTGTCCATGAATACTATATATCCTTTTTAAACATTGATTTGAATTAGTGTGTAAAAGGATGATGGATAGAATAAAATCCATATTTTTAGTAAACATTGAAATATTCATATTGAATGAAATTTGCATATTATTTACACACGTATACAACCAATTTTTTAATGTGCTTTAGAGCCTAAGAACAAAATTTTCAAAATTTTTAAAGCTTTTTTTATTCTTTCATATGTGTGATGTCATGTATAGTAGGATAATTTTAGAACTTGCTTTTATTATGCATATCGAGACCATATTTGTTAAATTAAAAACATTGACATAATGAAGGCACTTAGATTTAATAACTTATTTTAACCTACTTCTTTGAAAATTACCATACTCGTAAATTTACCTTTAGGAATAACCAAGTTGAGCCTTAGTCTTTCTCATTGATTAAACCCAAATTTTAAACTTTTATCATATTTTTCTTTGAAGACTTGTTTATTGTTTCGATTCTTGAAGGTTATTTTTTATTATTTACTTATTTGAGACTTGAAATTTTTGAAAGGTCCAATATTTTTTTAATTGTGGCAATGATTGAAATATTGTGAAAAAAAGAAAAAAAGGAAGAGAAAGAAAAAAAAGTAAACGATTATGATACCAATAGATTTGTGATGAAAGGACTTACGTGTTTTGTAAACAAGTCTTGTAATATCTCTTTGAATAAATTTCCTTCACTTAAACTCTTCTTATTATCTCAATCATACCATACCTGAGCCATTTATAACCAAAAAAAAGACTTTTTAATTTTTGTTTCTAGTTTGTATATAAGTGGTGGAAACGTGATTTTACTACAAGTATATGGTAAGAGTTCTACTATGCATTGATTGAAAGTTTTGATGCTTTTCACCATAGGCACTTGAGTGCATTAAGTGAAATATTTGTCAGGGTGTAAAGATATGTGCTTTTAATTTCAATGTGATTTTCGATGTAATTACTATTAATATGTTTTAGGAAGTTAATTTTAGGATAACTTGATTCTAATTATATGTTAATTTGATTTAATAGGATATGATGATGTATAGTATGAATGGATAGGTTGAGATTGATGACAGATAGATGTTGTGAAATTTATAACTTTGATTATTATTTGCTTGAGGACAAATAAAATCTCAGTTCACTTTCTATCTATTTTAATTAGGATTACTTGATTAGATTGAGAGAGAGGATAATCATATGAAACTATAGGATCTCTAAGATCAAATATGAATAAATCAAGAAGATAAAGTGAAAACGAATAAAGATAAAAAATAATTTCCTTGCTTTCATCATTAAGCAACCAATTAGTTTTATTGTTTCTTAGATATTAATTCTTTTTTAGTTTAATTATTAATTATTCATCTTATCATTTACCTTAAACAAAGTTTACAAGAATTATTGGGCGACTATTACAATCATCGTGGGACGATATATAAATACTATAAGATACGATATACATACTTGTAGCTAAGAAAGTTTTTGAATTAAAACTTCAATATAGACTATAAGTGAAATTAGCATACTTATGTATACCTTAAAGTTAAAAAATATAAAATTAAAAAATTATTCAAAGTTAATCACTGTTTACACTTTTTCTTGACTATCATGGCATTCTTACCTATGATATTCTTTATTTCCAATAGGCAATATGGAAGATGTAAACCTGAATCATTGTCGCCAAATAAGCAATCAAATCTCTTATGCATCCATTGTTGAATAAATTAATTCAGTTAAATCTTTCTTGGTGGAGTGTATACTTCATTATCCAAGAGTTGACGTCTAATTCAAAATTAATACCAACATCCCGTACAAATTTGGCATAAGTTATGCTTTTGCAAATACGTAACCTCCTTACAAACCACATACTGAACTACATATTCACAAAATTAATACATACAATTGCCCTCATCCTATACTGACTTTGTTACCTCTCTTAAAATCAAAACATAGTTTGGATTCAAATACCTTAATAGCAAACAATCATTATTGAATAAATTTTGTACATCTCTAATTTAGGTTGACTTGTAATTATTATGTATACTTATGAATTTTATAGATGCAATTTGTTTCACAAATTATTATACAACAAGTGATAGTTTAAAAAAAATGCACATCTCAAGTAAATTTCGAGGATAATATTTATTCCAGAAGTACATCAAACCAAAAATCAAAACAAATCCAAATATGACAAACTCTAACCGTAATAAACCCATATATGACAAACTTGTAAAAAGTTAATCATGGCAAACCCAAAATACATTAAACTTTAAAAATATTAAGCACTTTATTAATACAAATGCAAGGTCAAATAACCAACCATATAGTATTTGGTTATAATTAAAAGGCTTGTACCTTTTTTAATTACTGTATTTCATAATCTGGACTTCTAAAGCCCTCGTCTTTTTCTTCTTTTTTTTTGTTTCTCACGAAGTGTTCTAGGAGGGTTCCAATTATAAGAAGACACCTTTAAGCTATCTACATTCAGACTAATCTCCGCACGAGCTCTCGTCTTTTATTGACCTAATTTAGACATAAAGGTAAGGGGTCATGAACCATAAATAAGCAAGGCAGTGCTATCTTTACTGAGTCACAGAACTCGTTTTTTACTTGATACTTTTGTTCAAATTACTAAATTAGTTCTAAGTCCCATGTCACCACTGTACCTTGTTTGTAAGAATGGACTTTTCTGGGTCAGGTGTGCTCTCTTCTTGTGCCTGGGTGAAATAGAACATGTAAAATGATGTTCTTTTTCAGGTTTTGTAGATTGTGTATTTCGTTTTTCATGTAATCTAAATTTAAGACCCAGAAAAATAGAGAAAATTTGTCAAGTTAGGGAACGAAATGCTGTTTTTTTATTAAAAAAATCACAATGTGAGTAGTAACTTCGAATTAAGATCATAACTCATCATGAAGGTAAAGCCTCAATTGTAAACCCTTTCCATACAGAGGCCACAAAGCATAAGCTTATAGACTGGCAGATAACTTTTACAGCCCAAACTCTATTATTCCACATCAACTCCATCTCTAGTCACCTCCAAGATGGCCCAAAAGGCAACGACGTATAGTACTTATGAGGCCGTATCTTTAGTTCTGAGAAGACAAGAATACGCGGGATGAAAAGACTTCGAATACTGGAAGCTCACATCCTGATAGTGGAGATCAACAGAAAATATTGCTCT
The DNA here is from genome assembly GCA_026284465.1 of Erythroxylum citrifolium. Classification (NCBI taxonomy): domain Eukaryota; kingdom Viridiplantae; phylum Streptophyta; class Magnoliopsida; order Malpighiales; family Erythroxylaceae; genus Erythroxylum; species Erythroxylum citrifolium. Next base: position 32,200,027 of record JANKOE010000204.1, read on the forward strand.
TCACATACTCCAACCGTGCGCCTAAACTGAACTTTAGGCTTGGCGATTCAGCAAACAAATTCACAATACTCGAATTTTTGCTCACAATTAAGAAAGCAAATCGGAATGCACAATTCAAGATATGATTGCCGAACAATGCCTTTCATCATGATTGGTAAAAAGCAATTGTTTTCTGGTTCTTCAATTCACTTCACCTCCCTCAGCATTACATCCATCTGACTTGTATCAAATCAAAAATAGATTAAAGACCTATATATACTCTCTGAAAATACCCGAGTTGCAAAATCAAACCGTCAACACACAAACACAACCAATCATCGACAGACTCAAAACTCAGAAATGCGTAGACCTCATGGCACACCTACCCATAAATCAGGTCTATGAAATTTCACTTCGGTAGCCAAGCCATGAGATAGTAAAATACGAGGTAAACTGTAGACAAATCAAACTCTTCATACGATAAAGAATCAAGCTGAGGAAGTTGGCTCCTCTGCTTTCTTCTCTACATCAGTCTTACTTTCATCCTCCTTGGCTGCAGCAGGCACCTCCTCAACTTTTTCCTCTGATTTCTTATCTGCAACAGTCAACTTATCGAGGGCATCAGCAGCAGCAGTTGCATCTTTGTTTTCCTCTTTGCTTTTTTCGGAGTCAGTAAGTTCTTGAAATGTTTCCATGAAGTTTTTGCAATCTGATCACAGCCAAACAACAGCAATCAACCTAAAGAGAAGACTAGGCTACGAATGAGGTACACACTAAAGAGAACATTCATCATCCGTGTAATTTGACATATATGAAAACAATATCCTCGTTGATGCCAAAATTTATCTCTTGAGCAATAGAATCTTGTATTTCAAATAACATTATTTATTTACGTTTTCAGAAGAAACTGCTAAATACCTCCTCAGATAGTTTAACATACAAGAAAAAGAATAGATCTTTTCGGCTCATAACAAGAAGCATACCTACCAAGACCCAAACAAATGTACAATAACAACAAGGGTTAAGGTAATGAATTGTGCATATCAACACGACAAGGTAACTCTTAACATCATCGCCACACTTATTTTTTTCTGAAAAGTAAGCTTTAGTTTCTCTTAGGTGTCAGAGGAGGATACTTTTGACACCCTCTCCCAATAAGCCACAAGGCCATTGGAAACAATACCACGCATTTCTTGTGGACTACCACTATCTATAAGTACCTCTCAAAATGAGTCAACGAATCCAATGAGTTAAGTTTTAACCCTTAAAATCAAAATCTGGAGAACTATCACTTCCTAACCATAAGGCAGAAAGCATCGTATCTGGACCTCACTAAGGCTTAAGAAAACAAAAGGGCTGCAAACTTCATTGGCCAAACTTATTAACCCCCAACAAAATATTAATCCCCCACAGCCTCGAGAAACCCACTATAAGAAAAAGGGCAGCAAGGTATATCCTAATTTGGATAACTTGCAATACGAAGCCAACAATATAAGTTCACCTCAAATGAATTTTTTTTAAACAGTAACCCAACAATGCAAATGAAAGTTGTACTCACTCTCAACAGTAGCGAAACGAATGCAGAAAAGCTCATCCTTCAATTCACCATCGGCAAAATCAGGAGCATGCCACACGCATGATTTATCATTCCCGACGTGCTCCTGAACTGACATAGTCGATAGCACTGCAACCAGAAGTAGACCGCACCGCACATCGAACAACAAAATCAAAACCTAGGTCAAGCAACAACCAAAACAGAATATAAATTTACAAAATGAAGACAAACCGAGATGATTGGCGCAGATCTTGAGAGTCTTAGATTGTCTCATAACAAGGCGAACCTTGCCGGATTGCTTGTGCTTCAACAACTTCACAGAACCTGCGCCTCTTTCCTTCCACTGATTCCCATCCTTGTCAAATCGATAGAGCTTCGCTTTTCTAGAACCGACCAAATCAGACCGTTTGAATTATTTATTTAGGGTTCATTTTCAAAGAAATCCAAAAAAAAAAAAAAAGGAGAAACTCACAGATCGAGAATAGGATCTTCGTCCTCTTCACCGGTGGTAACGGCGACCTCTTCAAGTTTGACGATTGGAGCTACTTGAGCTCCGGTGTCCTCGTCCTCGGCGGCGGGGGCGTCGTCTTCTTCTTTGTGATCGTGGTCGGGCTCTGGGGTGGCCATTGTGCTGTTGATTTAGGGCTGATACAGACTACAGAGTATACAGAGGGAGATATGGCGTTTGAAGTTGAACCGAGAGTAAGAAGCAGCTGTAGGAATGGAATGGTATATATACTATTGGTAAGGAAGTTTGAAAAAAAAATATAGGGCCAGGGACTAGGCTAGGGAGCGTGATGCGTGAGTGTTTACTGGAGATGGGGAATGGGAAACCAACGCCAAATACACCAGACCGAGTCCCTTTTCTCCAAAATAAAATAAAACAGAAATCCTTAAATAATATTTTTTATTATATATCGAAGTATACTAATTAAATTACATTAATCATAATTTTTATTAATAATTAATATTTAATAACTACGACCAAAAAATGAAAATAGAAAACAAAACTCAGATTTGCACTCTTTTTTTCTTCTCTCTCTTTGGAATTTGAGAAAGGAAAAAGAAAAGGATGTTATTATCCATTTATAATTATACCTGTAAAGGAGATCTAACACTACTTACGACTAGGAACGTGTGTTATTATTTTAACCTCGATCCATTGCTTGATAACAATATCAATTTATATGTATTTTTAGGAGCAGCGATGTAATGTACTCGCGACACCAATTACTTGGGTTCGTTATTTTCGATTATGATTTTCTTGTTCAGCCTAAAGAACAAGCTTTGACATCTCCGATCACATCTCCACCAATAAACCTTACGAAATTGGACCTAAACAATGAACATGCACTATTCATGCCTCGTAGAAAGAAAAACTTAGAAAAGGCAACTCCATCCCCAACCTCATAAACGTGAAATTATGTTCAAATACAAGCCAGTTCCGAGGTTCATCAAGGAGAAGAATCTTCAATTTCGAAAAGAGATGTCTATATACTTAGTACATCAACCAAAATACAAAATTTTAAAATACCGAAGATAAGCTCCTTTAAACAAAACTAAATACATAAATCTCAAGTTACCTATACATGCCACCCCCACCCACAACCCAACCCCCAAAAGCTTCAAAACCCAAATCTATATGATATAAGCAGCAGCACCCATTGCACTTTGCTCAGCTCCCAACCATCACCGGGGGGAAAAAATTTTGCTCCTATTTTGACCAAACGAATCCTAAGAGAAACCACTACCGCAACACTGATGTAAGATATGCACTTTTAGACGCAATCTCATAGAGATAAATGGTCATACTACCAGTTCAATTTCCTCCCAAGGCCACATAACAGCAACAGCATCAAAATAACTGAATACTCCATCAAGCATAAACAGGAATTGCAGAAAAGCTCAACTTCACCAACGTCAGATCAAATGACCTGTAATAAACCTGAGATCAGTAGGAACCCATTGGTGGCATTCCATAAGCTGGCATTGGAGGCATCCCCCCAAGACCACCCATTGGCTGTGGTTGCGGCATAAAACCAGCACTCACTCCTGGACCACCCATTCCTGGCATCGGCGGTGCAGGCAATGCAAGAGGCAATAGTTGTGCATACATATTCTGCAATTTCAATAGAAGATTCCAGAAATGAGTGTACAAATTACGTTTTATTTCAAGCTAATACAGGCCCTCGACAGCTAATTGTAGCAGTGGCAGGTGGTGAACGAGGGAATTTTTACCTAACAATTTATGTTTGTAAATGCCAAGAATATATCACTGCCATAATGGTGTAATCTATACAATTTACAGATTGCCATTTACTGAAAACATTACAGTATTTTTCCAAGCCCACAATAAAAGGAAATGCCTTTCACCAAGAGAACTGGATTTTTCAAAAAGTTTCCAAGAATGCAAATTAACAATGCAAAACCCATCGGGTTCTAAGAACCTTCACTTACAGGGAGAAAGGGCATAATCAGAAGTGAGGACATCTTAAAAGCAGAACTAACTATATATCAAGTCCCAAGCCATTACCTCTAGGCAAACACATCAACAGAAAGAATGTCAAAAGATTCACTAATGGTCTAGTGGAGCACAAACAAAATTTCCTCACAAAGGAAGACATTTATACTCTTGAATTTAACTGCATAAAACATTAGAAGCTTTCCGGAAATGCATAGAATGCCTATTTTGTGATGTTAAACATTATAGTAATAAAAACCCAGTACACACCACAAAGTCAAAAAAAATGAACAATAAAGCATACCTGCTGAGCAACCATGTCCTTCTCCTCCTTTTCTTTAGCCTTCACCTCATTTTGAGCTTCAATTTTTTCCTTGACGAGCTCATCCACTTTGCAAGTGTACTCTCTTATAAACTGCAAAAGCATAAAAGTAATCACGACTAAGAGTTCATCAAGCATGATTAAGTATTCACCAAGCATTAATGACAATGGAAAGATAATGAAGAATAAATAATGCAAAATGAGAAGATTACCTGCAAGAGATATGGGAATGCAAAATCTATCATATTGTTTATCCATGCAAGCTCAAGAGCAACATCTGGCCGGATCAGATCATAACAAACAAACAGGCATGCAGCAAAGCACTCTTTCTTTCCCTGCATATACGAAAAGAGCACAAAAGTATTAATACACCTGATAAGTAATTTTACCAAATAAAATGAATGGATATATTTGTTCAAAAAAAATCCAGTAAAGAATGCAAGTTGCTAAAAATCTCAAAGTCCTAATGTTATAACAACCATGCAATTCGGAAACTGAGGAAAGAAAGATCTAACACGGTTCGGAATAATTGAGAATAAGAAACTCTTGAGCATTTCGACATAGGAAACTTCTCAAATATTTCAACATAAGAAACTTATGTTAGAAAAGAAATCTGTATCTTTCTCCATGTCGAACACATCTATTTATTTGTAGCAAAAAGATGTTTCATAGGGAATAAAGGATGTATGGCAGATAGCTAAACAAAACAAACCTGCTCAATGAAATAGATAAGTAATTCCTCTGAAAGTTCACGATCACCAGACTGTGAGCAAGTCTCCATGCAATCCTTGTAAAGATTGTCCTTCTTTGATAATGCAATGGACTGCTTCCATCTTCCAGCTTTCTTGTATATGTATGCAGCAACACGCCTCATCTCCAGAAGTTCATGTTTCTCAATCTTCACAGGCACATAATAGCTCTTATAAGTATAATATCACGTTTTGGGTTTCTGAAAGCATATTAAGATCATACAACTTACTTTCTGTGCAAGGCCTATTTGATCAAAGTTATCATGCAATTCGATAGATTCACGAAGTCTCTCATAATCCTCTTCCTCTATGTAAATTTCATTCAGAGCTTCATTTACAGCAGAGACATTGTTGCTTTGAACTGCAATCATATACGGCTTGACAAGGCGGATGTGACCAGCCTGAAACTCGAAATCATGTAAAAATTCAATGAAATTGCAAATAAGATGCATTGTAAAATAACAAGATATTGAGCAAACCACTGAAGGAAAATGGTCTGATCATTGCCACCCTTAAAGAAAAGTTCCTACAAGTTTGTGGCTCAAAATACCAGTCCTTGCAAAAACCACCACGGTAAGAAAAGCTAGTATTCCTGATTGTCTCCAACCACAAATCAAAGCAGAAGCAAGTGTAATATAAAACTGCAGCTATAGCAGAGTATACCTTTCGCATTATGTCTACCACACGAGTATGGTCAACACGGAGAGCAAGCACGTTAAGAAGATCATTGATCAGGTCTGGATGCTCTTGCAAGTAAAAGTGTACAGCCTTGTAGTAAAGTTCAACATTGGCAACCTTCACAATTATATCTTTGAATTGCATGTGGTCCCATGCCTCAGGGGAATGGTTCATTACAGTGGTTGCAGCATTATCAAACTCATCATACTGGATGTACAAATAAGTTAGCTCCTTCCAATGTTGCTGCTCATCACAAGCTCGTATAAGTTTGGGGATATTGAGACGCGTTGAGAAAAGTTTTATATGCTCCATAAGTTTTTCAGGTCGATATCTAGCATATAAAACTCCCAGCTCAGTGAAGATGCCCATATGAGCTCGTTCTAATCCAAGTCCACTCTCCATTAGAGATATGATCTCATTGAAGTATCCCCTATTCTGGTAATACTCACTGACCTCTTCCATGTCATCAACCTATAGTAATGAAAAAAAAAATTGCAAGTTCAGAAGTAGGACAAAAAACTTGAGTAAAAAAATTGAGTAATAGCATACAAGAGAAGTTAACAGTTCTAGGATTTTATACACTACTGGTATTTAAATGCAAATGAATTACTTACAAAAGGTCCTGCAAAATGTACATAAAGTATCAACACTTTTCAAATGCATTTTAAACAAGTGTTCACCTGGACAATAATGTTGAGACCACATATCTGGGCCAATCGAAACTCCTCAGCATCAACACAAGCAAAACAGACTTCCTTCCAGGTTTTTGCACTGTTTGCTTTCCTAGCTGCATCAACAGCACCTTGGAACTGCTTAAGTTTAACAAGAGTAACAGCCAGCTTAGCCCAATTAGAAATAAAAGCAAATATGATTTTCGCTGCTTCATAAAGGGCTTCCTCGTATAAGCGATCCCCCACATTTTGCAGATTAGCAACATTAGGCATGAGAATAAATTCTTCAATATCAGCCAGGCGATCAATTTTGGCATAGGCATAGATGAGTTCACCATCAACTTTGGGCTCCTTGGTCTTCTGCCTCACCATTAGGAGATACCTCACAAGGTCATGGTATACATCTGCATCCTCAGCTGCCTTTATGACTTCCAAAAATTGAGTTGCATCATCTGCACGGATAAATGATTCAATTGCATCACTCACTAGACCCTCTCGTAGTTGGGCCTTGGCCACTTGACTCCAGACAGCTTCTTCTTCGACACGGAAAGCAAACTCCACTGCTCGCTCAATGCTACGGATGTTATCCAGCAAGACATTGACAGCTTGAACATTCAAATTAAACTTCTTGAAAATTGCAAAAGCTTCTTCGTATAACGAGGCTTCCACCGCCACCTCCCCAATAGCAGGTCCATCAAAATTGTCGAGCCTATTAATGTAATCCATAACTCTTGATGGATCAGCCTTAATGGCTGTCAAGATCAATAAGTTTTGCAAGTTGAAATTTCCGCTAAAAGCAGAATTTTGAAGGACTATCTTTTCAAGAAGCTCAATCAACTCGTGTGGTAGATCAGCAGTCATGAAAGCTTTAACTGCAGCTGAAACTTGTTCAGGACTCTTGCTTTCAGGCAAAGCAGTAGACACAACTTGATCAATGAGCTGCCTTCTGTACTCATTATCTGGACTAAGAACCTTTTCCCAAAGGTCAGAGTCCATCCTTTCCACCACATACCTGATTTTACAATAATGAGCAATCAGTTGAAAAAACAATGTGTGAATAATGTATTACAAAACCTTATACAACAATGACGCACAAACCTGGCCTGTAGTTTGAAAAGGGAGTTCTTATTTGTAACATTTATAAGTTCATCATCGCACTGCCCTCTGCGATATGCAACAACTGCAAGTGTGGGATCCCGTTTCTCACAATACTTGCCAACAACACGTGAGTCATAATATGGGTTTGTGGTAAGGAAATGCTCCGGATTGTTGCCACTATCTATGATAATTTTACCCAGAGCATTGTGAACATGCACATCTTGGCTTCCCTCGCTCACCAGATGCTCTAAGAATTGGGTAAGCAGACGAAGACGATTTCTGCATATAGGAAACAAAAGTAAGAAGCCGAAATATATGAGATACTTGGAGAATTGAACATTCTAAAAATGGCAGACCTTTTCTCACACTCCTCTACTAAAGGCTCAACTGGCAGAAGAGAACGGACTGAAAGAATTAGTCCCTTGATGAAATCTTCAGGGCATTCATCATCAAGCAGCTGTCCTACAACTAAAGGAGCATTTCCTGGATTGACCTATCAAACAGAAAAAAGTAAAGTTATAGTTGATGTTCACTGGAAGATCTTAAGTTTTATAACAGAAGATCAAAATCATCTATGTATTGCAAAATTATACAACAAAGAACTAAACCTAACAACTTCTCATATTCTTACCTTTTGCACATAACCCTCAATGTAGCGAAGCATATTGTTTCGGTACAGATAATGAGTCAGATCCGGAACAAAACCAAAGCGATCACAGACATTGATCAATGGACGAGCATCTGGGAGCTTGGCTTCCATTAAGAAGTTCTTTGTTTTCTCAGCATCATAAAAATTTGATTCACGTGTCACACGTTCTACCTCCTTAATCTGTCCAGTTTTTGCAGCTGCTTCGATATATTTGAAGTGGATCTCAGGATCCTCACTGTCCCAAAAGCACAAAGAAAAGAGTAAGAAACAAAATGATGCAGCATATCTGAAAGAAACTGAGGTGGTTGTTCTTTTATAACAGAATGTTGGAAAACCAAACAGACTGAAGAATGTTTTGTTGCCTGTGGGACTTAAAGTGGGTGACATTCTGGTTATTAACACTCCAACAGAATTATGTATATAGGACGATACACGGATGCTTTTATGCAAGAGAGAGGGGAGAGAGAGAGAGAGAGCCAACTCATTACGGGCGGCCAGGTACCTAGTTTCTTCGGGTGTTCTATAAATATTATTTCTCCTCCTGACTAAAAGAAAAAAGAATAACAGTACAGAAAAGTAAAAACGAGGGTACCTGGAGCTCAAATACGAACCCAAAAAGAAATACAATCCTTCATAGGACTTAAACTGCTCAAAGAGTTTAATGCATGAATCCACACCCAATTGTTCAGAGTACTCTTTGCAAGTCTGCACAATAGTAGGGTTATTAGCATTCTGAAGGACCATTCTGGAATTCATGACTAATACTACCAGTAGTTCGTTACCTGCACAATAATCTGAAGATTACCCCTCAGATTAACAAGTAGAAGATCCTTCATACATTCTAGAGCCCACTCACGGGAAAGGGTGCCAAAGAACTCAACAAGTGCCTAAAAGCCAACAGGTCAAGTCACAAAAATGAATAGAATCACAAGATACATATTTAAGCATTTAAATAGCAAACCTGGGGCTCAATAGCATGTGTATTCACAATAACACGTTTAATATCAGGCAACTCAGAATAGTGCTACAAAAGAAAAAGAAAGAAGAAAGATATTAGTCCATGAAGTAAGAAAAGCACGTGCAAAAATTACAATGAGAACATGAATGGTCTTTACCTGAAGGGCCCGTATATACAGACCAGCTTTTTCACACAGTTGGGCAATACGTGGGCGATCATAGTGACTAAACATACCATTAGCTAAAATTGCATCAGCCACATTGGGAAAGGTCACAAGATTGATCTCCAAAACCTGAACATAAGTGAACATCAAGACTTTAATGTCACCAGACAACTATAATCAATTAATCATCGCAAAGAAATTGACAAAAAGATATTCACCTTTGTCTGAAGAAATCCATGCTCTGGCAGATTTGGTTTCAGAACATCCAAAAGAAAGGCTGTTGCTTCCCGAATCAAGTTCCTCTGAGGGGACAACAAACAATATTAATTAGCCAAAGATGTCGGCATTTTATTGTTCTTCCTCTTGTTCCTCTTATTATTATTTCTACAATCACTATTGTTAGAAAACATATAACAATCACTATAATAATTACTAAAATGTAAGCATTTTATTGTTATTCACAGCGAATACAGAGTTCTTCAAACATTCACCTCCCACACAGAAAACAGGTAACAAAAAGGTGTAGGCAAACCTCCCATCGGTATTTTTCTTTGGTGTTAATATTCTCTAGAACACATGTTCAGCTAGGCAAAAAAAATGATACCATAATAATGTCAGAAATGGAAACCCAGTTCACCGAACCTGAAGAAATAGATCAGTTATTGTGTTGTAGTCAACAGGGCAGCCTCCCTCCATTTGTGACATCATTAAAGCAAAATTGACAGCACCCTACCATGCAGAAAGCAGAAGTATCACATATCAGAATGTGAACTTTTATTAGAACAAGAAATGAAAGGAAAGGCCATTAATCTATAATGAAAGATAACATAAGACTTGGTTGATGCAGAGGTAAGAACTGTTAACTAATAATGCCAAAACTTAAAGACTCGGTATTCAAACCTGGGGGTCTGTCCGCAATATCGTTTGCAGAAGAAACAAATAGTCAGGTGTATATCCAACCTGACATTACACAGAAAATGTTTCACAAGTATCAACAGATGTTAGTTTTTATAAACAAATTATTTAATCAACAAATCATATCTGATTTCAACAAAACAAAATACCATCAAAATTTAAATATAAGACATATTTTGCAGCAAACAACTCACGAATTTAATCATGTACGAAAGTTTACATTTACTGTAAGATAAGAGATTTACCTGCTTCGAGTATATAAGAATCTTGTCAAATTCCCTCCTTTCAGCAAATGCAGCCACAACTTTTGGAGTTGCCCTTGCTTTAATATATATTTTGAGTGCGAGGTCATTATCTACAGTCTGCATATATAATTCCAACATCAGAAAGAATTAAAAGAACAAGAAAAGGAGTAATAAATTTATGGGCATTAAACATTAAGCAAACTTAACCACATAAACCAGGCCACAAGATGGAATACATAAACCAGTGCAATATGCAAGCCAAAAATGGAAAAAGGAAAGTAAATAATCACAAGTGCTATCTCAATCAAGGTGCTCAAATGCAACCATCAGCATTATTCATGAATTGAATGGTTGATTTAAAAAGCACTGGAAGTTCTAAAAATAAGCAAAATATAAAACAAGTACATCAAGAATAAGCAGCAATGACCTCAAAAGTCTTCTACAAACTGACCTTCACAATATCTCCAAGCTCCTCACTACATTCAAGCTTGTCCTCAGCCAACCAATTCTCCAAAAGATTTTTCTTATTCTGATTTACAACAAGGCGTGACAATTCCAAGGACTCAAAAGCGTTAAGTTTTCCCCTAGTCAACAGAGTTCCAAAGTACTGCAACAATGGTGGTGTTTGCCCAGCTTGCACTGGAACACTCTGTGCCACATGAATAATGAGAATAGCTCAGAAATTTGTATCATCCCATCCTTAAAAATCACCATGACAGGGAGAGGGAAATCATAAGGTCCTTGTTTCAAAAATAGACCTGGAATTTAGCAACTGTATCAGGAGTTCGAAGTAGTCCTTGAGGAGATTCTGCAGCAAGTTCTGCTGCCTCTTTATACTTCGCCTGAGAAAATAATTCCTGAAAACGCTGGACAACCTGGCAAAGAAGACGAACATTAAAAAGTCAACCAGGAGAGGGCAGTTCTTGTAGCATCACAAACCAATTTAAAAGTTTACTCAAGGGTGACCATACAACTAAACATAATCCTCAAACTTCACAGAAAACCAAGAAAAGAATTTCAAGCAACTCAAAGAAGGGAAAAGATTCTTTTCCTCTTCACTAAAGTACACATGATCTGTGAAAGCTAAATTTACCAGATTTTCAGCACCAGGAAGGTTTCCTCGTTTGGCCAGATTAACGGCAAGTTCCAGATTGTTTAACTGAAATATAACCAAATTGATTAGTTCTAGAATACATTTCCTCACACACAAACACACACATAGAGAAAGAGAGAGAACAAGCCAAAAACTGTTTGTAGTGTACCTGGCTACTAACAAAAGGTACAATTGTTGCTTCATTTACTGTTGCAAGCAAAACTTGGCCCCGTCTATTGACTGCATAGAATCCACCTACTGATGACGCATCAGTTGTCAAAAATATAGGATCCGGACTAATACGATTTCTGTAAACAGCACTAGCAGTCTCCAAATCATATACAAATAGTAGTCCTTGCTTTGTGATAACATATATTAAGCCATACTTTTGAGATATCTGCCGAATAAAAACATGAGGTTTTAGACTCTATTAAACAAATCAGGTGGAACAATTAATCAACAAAATGCAAACTCTACCTGCATTGATACAGGAAAATCATCAGCAAAGTCAGGCGGAAAGAATAAGTCTGCTTGTTTCTTTGTAAATGATGGTTTGCCTAACAGATGCACGGAATCATTATTAGAATAACTGAATGCAACAGATGAAAGTACAGCTACAAACCACATATTTTGCTTCTGACCAAATGAAAATTTTCAAATGAATGCAAAGTACAATTCCTCTTCTTGAAATAGAACAATCCGTGGAAAAGGAAATATCATATAAAGGTTAAAGGACCTGTCTGGGCACCAAGTTCTATAACATGTAACTTTGATGTTATCTGTCCAGCATTGAACGACTTTGTGGCAAAAGATATAAGAAGTGAAGGATTCTCATTCCCAGGCACCTAAATGAACCATGAAATATAGTAATATTTCAGAAAACACAAACAAAAAATACAAATTATAAGCCAAAATAGTGACATCAATAAATGGCAGCTCATACTTTGAATGAAGCAAATGCAGCAGCATGTGCCTCAAGTGCCTGACTACGCTGCTGATCAACAGAGAAAAGTTGCATGTTCCCCTTGACCAATTGAGGCCTCTGTCCCAAGAGAAAGAAATGTGTTATGAAAAATATAATATGATTTGGTGAAATAATTAACTAATTCCCATCTTTTACCAATAGTAAATAGATAATTTTTCAGCAGCTAAGGAACCTTTGCATAAGCTTCAAATTGAGACAGAGACAAGGAAGATCACTGTTCTGTGACACTATGAAGATATACTTGCTAACATAAACTTTTGAATATAATGTCCTATCCAACAATCTGTCATAAATAGGAACCATGCTTTCTCAACAAAATTGCAAATATGGATGGAATTAATACAGCAGCAATCAGGATCTTTAATATTACCAAAATGCATTCTGCCTCAGATTAGCTTATACGAAATCCAAACATTATACAGCTTACACCTTAACTGCCAAATTCAACTTATATCACTATTACATATATAAATGTTGAAGCAACTAAAACCTTTTGCAATATTAGAACCAACCGAAAACTATCTGTTGACCAATAATAGGATTGATGTAACACAGAACAGATACACAGAGGCACATACCTCTGGAGGACCTTGGGCAATTCCAATCAGAACCAACCACTTTTCAGATGGGTCGCATCTATAATTGATAATTTGATTATTAACCAGATTAGCAGTTCTTTCAAACACTTTAACAGGCTCGGAGTCACCTGCATAGAAGAAGGGGTAAAAGACCAATAAAAGGAAGACTTGAGAAGGATAACATTTATAAGTAACAAATAAAGGGGTTGCATTCAGCAATATTAAAGCAAAGCCAAATAATTAATGAATATGGCACATATAGTGATATAGAGATGTATTTTCCATTGAGGGAAAAGTAAAAGATACTTGCCTTCTATCGACCAATGATAAACTGAAGTTTGTGTGACCAGCGCAAGCATCTTGGGAGAAATCCATTTCCAAAACACAACCTAATGCGTGGAAAAAGCAATAATGCCTAGCATGGTGAGATGTTACAGAGAACTATAAACATCAAACAAATGCACTATCATATCTCATAAATTAAAAGAGAAGTATAAGGTGTAACCTGCTCTGGCATCTGGTGAGACTTCACTTTGGCTTTCATTTCGATGTTAAATATTTGTAAGTGATCCTGAGTAGTTCCTGGAAGTTGAGCTTCAAACCCAAAAGACACAGATCATTAGGTGGTTAATGGGTCACCAAAATAAAGTCACACCTCAAATTGCAATCCACAGCTACGCTATGACAACAACAACAACAATAACAATAGCTGCACACAAACAAAGTAGTCAAACTCAAAGTAGATATCAAAGCAAGAATTTAATGAAAATGAAAGAATATAAACATTTATAGCACCTTGTAATATATGTCCGCTATTCCCACTCCCAACCGAGTCGAATTGAATCAAACCTAAAACTGTACTCATTGCAACCAGAACGCTACTAGAGGCAAACAATCTTGATATCTACGACAGCCTAATAAGATTCCTAACAGCGAACGAGAGGGCCAAAGTAAAACCAACCATCTCCTACACTTATCGATACAAAATAATCAGAAAGATTAAAGACAAATTATAAGAGAAGGGTACCTTTAAGAGCGAGAATTCTGGAATTGGGATTCATCAAAGCGGAATCGGCAGTGATAGGGCGTCTGAGAGGCTGCATAGGCATGTTCATGTCGATAATCACCACGCTATTCTGCGGCGCCGTTTCTCTGACGCATATGTATTTATCGGATTCCATAGTAACATGGGTGAAATTAATGAACTGAGGATTGATCCCGAGGCCCGGCAACTGCAGAAGAAGAAAAGGAAATGGTTGGAAACACAGTGAAAGGAATTAGATCTGAAGATTGGAAATAATAGAAGAAGATGGAAGTAGAGAGTAGAGAAAGGAAGAATTGATACCGTTAAAGACTCTTTCATGAGGATAGGGGCATTGGCGGCCGCCATGGTGGCCTAGATCGGGATTGGGATTGGGATTGGGATAGAGAGATCAGAGGAACGTAGATGCAGATCGAAAGAGAACTGCGGGGTCTTAGGCTCTCAGTCTCTCACTCTCACTTTAATTTTGATTCTGAATCCACAAAATTTGCCCAATTTGATGATTGAGAGGATTAGTTTTGGTCCGGGGCGTCTAGTGGGCCTGCCATGTATCCTTACTCTAAAGCCCGTGGGTCTGGTAATTACGGACAAAGGATTAGTTTTGGTCCAGGGCATCTAGCTGGCCGCCATCTAGCCTTACTTTAAAAGCCCATGGGTCTGACAACGATGAACAACACGTATCTTATGGGGCGAGAACGACAAGATAACCATAATAAGGCACGCACCATTGAAGTCCCTAATAGAGTTCTGGTTGGTGTAAGTACCCATTATTTCAATTTGCAGTCTAAAAATATTTATCGCCTTGCAGGGCATTAGACAAACATTAATTTGCATAAAAAGAGAAACAAGCACGTTGGATTGTAGAAATATTTTTGGCCATAATCACTGTGATTATCCTCCTATACCATTCCAGTTCCAGTTGATCTATCGTGTTTTGCATCCTGAACGCCAAAGTTTATGAATCAAGTGGACGTAATTCGAATCTTTTAATGGTAGCCAACGAAGTATAATCACATAAGAGAGACAGTCATTTCACCAGTGCCCCAAACATGGCCTGAAACTACCCTCAAACAGCATACAACTTCAATCACATAAGAGAGACAGTCATTTCACCAGTGCCCCAAACATGGCATGAAACTACCCTCAAACAGCGTACAACTTCAAACGTGGCCAGTAGTTCTTCTACCCATCTTTATTATCGCTTATGTCATAAACTGGTCGCGGTTATAGCTTATATCTTCCAAACATTGCTAAAGTACAGCTGTAGATGCCTGAGCAAAACAAATCATTGTTAAGTCTGTTGTCTATTTAGCTTTTTTTCTGTTTTGGTTCAAGTTTTTGCCAAAGTGGGACTAAATCGAGATCGTATTAATTACATAAAAGCAGCAAAAGTGTGCATTTGTGGCAGTAAAACTAAACAAGGCAATAAACATTTTAAATTACAACACGACCAACGGGGAAACCACCACTTGCACAGTTCTCGCCTCTCCACCGCTAAACCCCGCTTTGGTGACTCATACTCACAAGACAAACCACCGCACCACGACTCACCACAGCCTTTGGACCCATTTGCATATCTACATAGCAATTCATTGTCGTCAAAATCTCTAAATTCCATTCTTGCCTTTCCCTCCTTTTCCTCCCCTCTTATCATAAACAGCGTCGAATCAGAATATACCAAACTTGGCGCTGCCGTTTCTGTTTCCATCCTCATCCTATCCGCATATGCCGTAATTGCACCGTCTTCAACTCAATCCCTCTCCATCTCCCTCACCACTATCCATCCCTCCGATTCCCAATTCACCCCTCTCTTTGTGGCCAATTTACGGACTCTTTCTTTAGCAGACTGGATCACTCCGTCGTCGTCATTTATGTCTTCAAACTCGGAGCTGAACCAATCAGGCACGCAACGAGGAGATGGCTCAGTGATCATACTTGGCGAAGCAGAAGACAAAAAAGGATGCTGCAACTGTCAAGAATTCCACATCGGAAAACTATGAGGGCATTCAAGAGTTTATAATAGTGTGCAAACCTCCCCCTCTTGAGCTAGCTTTTGGGGGTGAGTTAGGCAATTCTAACACCAGTTGAGAGTCAAAAATCTCTGAAAGAAGTACAAGAATAAATCTACATTTATAACTTCCTTTGCCTTCAACCTTCTCAGGAACCAAATAGTGTTGAAAAAAATGTTAGAGGACAATTCTTCCAAATGAAAAAAAAAGATATTCATACAACCCTACAAATAGAAAAATCCTTGAACTATTTTAAAACAACAAAAACAATTTTGATATGATTTGAACATGTTTAGATGTTATGTATTAGACTTCCACTGAAAGCATTCAAGATTCAAGTCTAAGGCCAACAAAACAATAAACAAACTTTAAGCATCTTATTAAAAACTGCAAATTCAGTTTCATATGTTAAAAACCTATTAACTCATAACAAAAATGAACATTTTATCATGATACCAAATCATATGTAAAAGAATTGATCATTTGATTATAAAGAAGTAAGAAGTAAGTTAAAAAGAATTTTATAGTGTCATAAAGAAGACAATTGTTTAATGATTTATGATGTTTAATAAAATATATAGATAAACATACTAACAACTCTCAATTCAAAGCCTTCTCGGTTCTTGCTTTTAGCTTTTGAAATTATTCTCACTTACAAGTTCTAGCTATAAGGATTATCATTTTTCCTTTTAATAGCTTGAAATGGACCATCCCTTTTGTTGTAATTTATAGTGTCTTTTAAAAAAATCTTTCATTCCTCAGGTGTAGTATATAGCAATATGAATGTATTGGCCCTCTTATCCTTTTAATTAATTATGTTGTATTATATTAAATACGAATTTATTTTTTTTCAGGCTATAATCTCTGTTTTAGATTGTCAATAACCCACTAACCTTGTCGTTCTTTTTTATACTCTGCATTTGATCATCCGTCCAGATAAGTACACCAACTATCTAAATATTTTTTATTTAATAGTATGTGAGTTTTATCTCGAGTTTTGTGTGATTGCAATTAAGAACAAAGTTTTGTGTTGTGGTTTGTAATATTCTTAGAAACATAGGATGGTATATAGGTTGGAAACCGGTGAATCAGTTCCAATGAGGCTTATCGGTGAAAAATTCTACGAGCTTACGAGCTATAGCAAGAAGTCCCTTTCTCGATTCATAGGTGGAAACAACGCCACGTACCTTAATGTTTCTTTTGTTCGAAACTTTGTTTGTATAATCTTTAACTAGGATGTGTTATGGTTTTGTGTTAATGCAAATGATGTGTTGGTCTTGTGTAATTGTTTGCAATATTCTTAGATACATAGGATGGTATATAGGCTGGAAATTGGTGATGCAGCTTTGATGAGGCTTATCAGTGAAAAATTCCATGATCCTAGGAGCAACAGTGAGAAGTTCCTTTCTCGACTCACAGGAAGAAACAACACCACGTACCTTACTGTTTCTTTTCTTCCGAACTTTGTATAATCTTCAACTAGGATGTGTTATGGTTTTAGTTAATGCAAATGATGTGTTGGTTTTGTGTAACGGTTTGCAATATCCTTGGAAACATAGGATGATATATAGGCTAGAAACTAGTGATGCAGCTTCGATGACGCTTATCGGTGAAAAATTCCATGAGCCTAGGAACGACAGCAAGAAGTCCCTTTCTCGATTCATAGGTGTAAACAACGCCACGTACCTTAGTGTTTCTTTTCTTCCAAACTTTGTTTGTATAATCTTTAACCAGGATGTGTTATGGTTTGTGTTAATGCAAATGATGTTTTGGTTTTGTGTAATGGTTTGCAATATTCTTAGAAAAAAGGATGGTAGATAGGTTGGAAACCAGTGATGCAGCTCCGATGAGACTTATCGATGAAAAATTTCACGAACCTAGGAGCGACAGTGAGAAGTCCCTTTCTCGATTAACAGGTATAAACAACGCCACGTACCTTAGTGTTTCTTTTCTTCCGAACTTTGTTTGTATAATCTTCAACCAGGATGTGTTATGATTTTTTGTTAATGCAAATGATGTGTTGGTTTTGTGTATTGGTTTGCAATATTCTTATAAACACAATATGGTATATAGGTTGGAAATTGGTGATGTAGCTCCAATGAGGCTTATCAGTGAAAAATTCCATGAGCCTAGCAGTGACAACAAGACGTCTCTTTCTCGATTCACAAGTGTAAACAATACTACATACCTTATTGTTTCTTTTCTTCTGAATTTTGTTTGTATAATTTTCAACCAAAATGTGTTATGGTTTTGTGTTAATGCAAATGATGTGTTGAATTTATGTAATGGTTTGAAATATTCTTAGAAACATAAGATGATATATAGGCTGAAAACTCGTGATGCAGCTTAGATGAGACTTATCAGTGAAAAATTCCACGAGCCTAGGAGTGACAGCGAGAAGTCCCTTTCTCGATTCACAAGAGGAAACAATGCCACATACCTTAGTGTTTCTTTTCTTCCAAACTTTCTTTGTATAATCTTCAACCAGGATGTGTTATGGTTTTGTATTAATGCAAATGATGTGTTGATTTTGTGTAATGGCTTGCAATATTCTTAAAAACGTAGGATGATATATAGGCTGGAAACCGGTGATGCAGCTTCGATGAGACTTATTGGTGAAAAATTCCACGAGCCTAAAAGCGACAGCGAGAAGTCCCTTTCTTGATTCACAGAAGGAAACAACGCCACATACCTTATTATTTCTTTTCTTCTGAACTTTTTTTGTATAACCTTCAACCAGGTCGTGTTATGGTTTATGTTAATGCAAATGATATGTTGGTTTGTGTAATGGTTTGTAATAATCTTAGTGCCTGTTTGGTTGAGCTTTTATTAGCAGAGCTTTTATCAATAGAGCTTTTGTCAGTAGAGCTTTTCTGAGAAGAGCTTTTTTATTGGATCTTGAATTTTTCTAAATTTCTTATAAATTGCTTAAATAGTTATTTATGTTTGTTTGTTGGTTTAATTTTTTTATTTTAAAATTGGGTCATTAATTAGAATTTGAGGGAAGGATTAGAAATTGGAATTAGAAGGAAGTGTTAGAATTAAGTAGCTTAAGTAGTTAGTAGGCTTGTGTTAAATGAAGAAGGGGCAAATTTGGAAAGGGCATGTAAGTGGGGGGTAAAATTGGAAGAAAAGGAGTAAAAATATACTTGAATAAGTGAATTAGAAGAGGAGAGGAGTGAATGTCGTGAGCAGCTAAGAGGAAAAGAGAGAAAACGTGAGGGAGAAGAGAAGAGGAAAAAAAATCGAAAAAGCTACGGGAAAAGGAAGGAAAAATTTGTGGGAAGAAAAAATCAAGGCTTTCAAGGTAAGTTCATCATCTTCTTCATGCTTTAGTAAAGAAATAGGTTCTGGTATTGTGAATGAGAAGTTGTAGAGAGAGAAAGGGTTTTGTGTTGGGAATGCTTGGGAGAAGAAGAAGATGGAGAGATCCATTGGGTTTTTGGGTTTCTAAGCTAGGTTTTGAGTTTTCTAACCTAGATGGACTATGGGTAGGTTAAGTATGAGCTTGATTAGGGTTAATTTCTTTTTGTCGTGATTTTGGAAATTTTGGGAGATTTCCAGTTGAATTGGAATTGAATAAGAATGTTGGTTGTGTTAGGGAATTAAGGACAACCTATCCAAGAGCAAGAGGAAGGACACAATTAAATTTGGATTTCAAGAGTTATAAGGTGGGTAATTTATTTATAGTTATTGTGTAATGAGTAAATTGCATTGTTTTTGTATTGTGTGCTAAATGGCTTGTTTTGAAATGTTGTGTTGTGGCAATTGCTTCATGATATATGACATTTGATAAGAATTGAATTGTGAGTATGATTATGCTATGCCTTGTATTATGGAACTTTGATTAAATGGAAAGAAGAAAAGTATGAGAATATGAAATTGTGAATGATTGATTTGAGCATGAAAATTGATTAAATTTGGGCGAGAGAGGAACCGTTTTGTAGTCACGTGTACGTCGACGTAAAGTCTTCTCCCGGCTGCCCGCTTGTGGCCATCGAGATCCGAAAAGTGGACTCGTTTCGTTCACAGTGTAAACTTTGGTTTCTCCATTTTGTTCCATAGAACCCTCGAGCCAATTATGTGTGCATTTGCATTTTAATGTGCCAAGTTATGATGACATTTTGAGTGTTATGCTTTGAAGTGAATTACATCCAATATGTCGCATGTGATGATGTTTTGAATTATAAAATGTGAATTGAAATTGTAAATGCTGAACTTTCAATACAATGTGTATGCCTATATGAATGTATATATATATATATATATATGGTTGATTGTATGGCTCATCGCCAATGGCTATAAATATCTTAGCCACTGAGCCGTGTAGCTCAACCTAATATTTTTTCCCACTCCTCAGGTGCAGATCGAGAAGATCAGTGAATCCTTGCAAGGCATTTGGACAATTCTGAGAGAGTTAGCTTTTGTACTACGTTAGTAGCTAGACTTTTGGATAGCTTTATAAGCATATTGAACATTGAGCATCAAATGTATTTTGTAACTTGTGTTAAGGCTTTGATGAAATGTCAATATGTAATTAAAGCTATGTGTGAAAGCTTTGTATGAACTTCATTTTGATATAGAAATGAATTGACGATTGAAGAATTTCCCTTGTGTATGTGCTTATTTTATCTTGTAGTGTATAATTCATATTTCAAGTTTTCATGGGGGTAAAAATTGTGTACTGACTTTAGGGGGAAAACTATGTTAATTTAGGCTATATTAGACCAAGTGGTCTTCTTGAAAGTTGTAGTTAATCCTCTTAACTTTCCAACAGTATAAAGTTTGTAAAATTTGGGTATTGGAGTTGAGAGATATGGCCATTATAAGTGTTGATGCTGTATGGGAGGTATGAACATGATAGCTATGGTAAATGATGAGAGTTTGTGTATTCTATGAGTTATTTGAATTGAGACTTGGGAGTTTAATGCATTCAAATTGGTAATTGGATGTTTGTGGAGTGTTATTGCACTAGAAGGGTTGAATTTGGGAAGATTATGAGTGGTTATAGTGTTAGAATGGATGTTGGAAGCATTGGAGAGGCTTTGGAAGGAGTTTTGGGTCACCAATGTCCGTTTAACGGACCTTCTCGGGTGAAAAAGGACCCCTTGCCTCACTAATGTCCATTTAACAGACATGGATGTTCGTTAGACGGACCTTCTAGGGTGAAAATGGCTTTTAAGCCAGTCTATGTCCATTAAACGGACATGCATGTCCTTTAAACGAACATTCACGGGACAGCTACAGTAAATTGCGATTTTAACCACTTTAGAGGCTGAATCTCGTTCAAGGTCTTCATGAAAGGTGTAGATCTCGATGTCTTCTTTCCAACCATCCGAAAACAAAATCAATCCGACATTTATAGCAAAAGTTATGGCAATTGCGCCAAGATATGTACAGTTGGAGTAAGGACATAAATATGTTGGATTCCTTTGGCCATAACTTCGTCATCCGACCTCCAAATTATGTGATTCTTGAAGCATTGGATTCCTAACACGTTTTGCTACCTTTACAAAAAAATTGGTAGCTTTTGGTGTTGAATTCAAAAAGATTGATTCAAAGCAAGTGAGGTTTCGTTGAAATAACCCTCCAAGGAAACCCGCTTATGCTTTTTGGCTTCGAATTGGATAGTTGGGCTCCGGGAACGTGGTCCAATACCTTGGTTGAGCTTCGAAAACGGGGTCCAATAGGAGAGCTTTACATTCAGCCATTTTTGGAAGCCCTAAAGAGAGAGAAAAAGAAGAGAGAGAGAGAAGAAGAAGAGGAAGAAGGAGGAAGAAGAAGTGGATCCTGACGTCGCTGCTCCCCAGATCAGGTGGTATCCTAATGCCACTGCCGCCCTTATTTTTCCAACCTATGTTTCATTTTCTCTTCATTTCCTTTTTCATTTAAATGTATAAAGTTGAGATGGATTGTATGGTAATGGATTTCGAGTTGTTGACAATGTTATGAACTCTCCTTCGGGATTTTACTTTGAGTTAATGTTGATTTAGTTATTTTGTGTTATTAGTTTAGATGTTGTGATTGATTAATGTATTTGCATATTTTGGTAATAAACCGAGAGGGTAAGCCAGATAAAATGATTAGATCAGATTATTGAGGGTTAGGCAATCTAATTGACCATTTAATCAATCCAGTCGGTAATTTCATATAGAGAGATCCCGTGCAAGACTCGATTATTTATTTGAGAGCTTTAGAACTAATTAGAAATGTGGGTAATTTGTGAATTGAGAGATTGAAAGTTCCATAAGTCGATTAGGGTTTACAATTTATGGTTTAATGGTTATAACTTGAGATAGAGTAATCAACTCTACTATCATCTAGAACTAAAACCCCGTAAACACATAAATGGCTAAATTAGCATTAATGATAAGTAAGATCCCCTCTCTCATAACTTGATTAGCTCTCTTGACGAATTTCCATTGTGACCTGTGTGACTACTCAGTTTAATCCTATTTTGTTGAAATTTCTGCTTCACAATTCTTGAATCAATTTCTCATATTTACTTTCCGTGTTCACTTGTTTAGTTTTTATTTCTTTTTGTTCTTTTCTTTGAGCCCTAGACGACTTAGGATTAGGCTAGTACCTTCCTCGTGGGATTGACACTTCTTATACTACAGTCGCAACCTGTGCGCTTGCAATATTTAAAGGCTTATAAATTTTAAAACTCGAACGACACGAATAAGTTTTTGGCGCCATTACTAGGAATGTGTAGATTAGTTTAATTCTTATAGTCTAAGGCTTTTTTTTCACCATCTTTTGAAAAAAAAAGAGAGGGAAGATGGGCATAAAGTAGACGACACATCAACTTGGATATCACCAGACAACAATGGGGAATCTTAAAAGTTGAATGCTAAAAAGAGATGGAAAGAACGATGGTGGAGTAAACACATCATAGAGAGCGACGGACCCTTAGACGATGAGGCCACAGCTCAATTCCCATCGTCAAATGATTACACGACCACCAGTGCAAGCGAAAACCATCACTGGTAAACATATTACGAACAAATGTGCAATTCTACGAGTTAGCCAATGAGGATCCCAATGCTCATTTAACTAGTTTCTTAGAGATTTGTAACACCTTTCGATATATTGGAATGTCGGAGGATGTTGTTAGGATGAGGTTCTTTCCTTTTACACTTAGGGATCTAGCCAAGGCCTGGTTGAATTATTTTCACCCATCCTACATCATAACTCGGGAGTAGTTGGTTGGAGTTTTCTAGATAAGTATTTCCCTCTAAACAAGACAATAAGACTAATAAAAGAAATTATTAATTTCCAACAAAATGATGGGGAATGTTTATATGAAGCATGGGAGTGGTATAAGGAGCTGCAAAGGAGTTGTCCTTATCATAACCTACCTAACAAATTCCTATTACAGACCTTTTTAACTTGAGTTAATCCACCCACAAGGAGCACCATAGACGCAGCTACTAGAGGATCATTCATGAGGAAAACAACTGAAATAGCACACGATTTGTTAGAAGACATGGCATACACTAGTTGTCTTTGGACGTCATAACGAAGTAGACAGTAGTTAACCTTTTGGGACCTAAGAGGAATGATTGATGCAAATTCAATAACAACATCGTAGGATGAGATCAAAAACCTAACCAAGCAATTGAATAGCCTGAAAGCCACCTCTTCCTCTCCAATCACAACAATACAGCACGAATATAAGTCATGTGAACAAGAGAGCTATATCGTAGCTAATTGATTCTTAGGGTAAAACAACAACATGGAGCAATTCAACTTTAACGGAGCACAAGTTGGTCATAAAGATAGCAATCCTTATCCCAGCACATACTAGTCGGGGTGGCATAACCACCTAAATTTTCATTGGTCTAACAATACTGAGATTCAGTTTAGAAATCAAGGGTCAAATGGATATCAACAGGATAAATACAATGACTATGATTCCAAACTGGACAATCTCATAAGTATGGATGAGGCCCAGAAGAGGTTAGAAGAGTAGATCGACCAAGTAACAAGGACTCGTGCCTCTTCTATTCTCAACCTAGAGGTTCAAATGAAACAACTTGCCAACGTGTTATCTACAAAATGTGTGGGAAGTCTTTCAAGCAACACGAAAATATATCAAAAAGAGCAAGTTAAGGCTATCAAACTTAGGAGTAGGAAAGAGTTAGGAGAACCAACAGATAGACCAGCTAAAACCCACTCTGTAGAAGACTAAGAGAAGCAGAAAAAGGATGAAGAAAAGAATGAGGACCCTCCTTATGTTCCTCCTCCACCTTACCCACCAAGATTACCATTTATAAGAGTTGATGATGACGAATCTTCAAAAGAGCATAAGGAAGAAGAACAGATGACAATGTACATCGAGTTTGAAGAAGCTATGAAAGTCTCTGTTCGTGAAGCTAAAGAAAAAAAAGAAAAGGGAGTGACTAAGGATGAGCAAGACCAGCTCACCCTCTTACCGGCCAACCTGTTGGATTCCATAAAAGATCCAGGGAGTTTTGTTATTCCCTATTTTGATGACAATTCACTCGAAAAAAGGACATTGCTGAACTTAATTAGTTTTCATAATTTTATCAATATTGTCCTTCTGATCATTTTGTAATTTGTAGCTTACTTACAGGCTACAAAACTGATGTTGAACGAAAAGGGTGGAAGCAAGTCGCTCATAATTGATCTTGGCTAAGTTTCCAATGATACAAGGTCAAACTAATGACCATAAATTAGCATGTTTATGATAGATTTAACAATTAAAGTTGTTTCATTTCTATAAATAAATATCAATGATTCGGAATGCATTGCCTACTAATTCTCTTACTTTCTTTGAATTAATTATAAGATAGGAAAGCCAACTTGGCATCAAGCGCATTTGGTCTCCTCCTCCGACACATCACCACCTCAGTCAACATGATGGTTTCATATTCTAACCCTTTTCTTTTCATTTTTGTTAATATTTTATTCTTTTGTCTTTTGTATATTGTATATTGTTTCATTCCCCCTTTTGTACTTGTATGTGCCCTTCTCGCATTGAGGACAATGTGTTGTTCAAGTGTGGGAAGGGTTATGTGTTTTTTAGTGTGAATTTTGCATATTTTTATGTTAGTGTGTTTAGGTTACATATTACGAATTGTGTGAATGTATCGATGACTTAGATGGAATGAAATTGATTTAATTTTGAATATAATTCATTAGATTGTGAAGAGTCATTAGCTCACAAAATTAGTAATTTGAGTTCTTTGGTTAAAATATGCAAGTTAATTAGGATTTAGTGTTAGTTTATCACCCTATAAATTGTCACATTCATTCATCATTTTAGGTCTTTCGACTAAGTTGCTTAGCTAGTATAGCTAAAGCAACAAGGTAGGCATTAAATACAAAATGTGTGTTTGTAAATTTTAAAAAATAACTATTCCGTTGGCCTTCGGGTTATGAATAGAGCTAGTAGCTAGTTGAGAACGTGATGTAGCCAAATAATCGAATCGACACGCATTACAAATGTGTGCCTTTGCGTCAAAAGGCTATAATGACGTTCCAACCAAGCAACTTAATAAAAAACATGACTTGATTGAGTAACCGGATCGATATTCATCACGATCTTCTACTTTGTCACTTGTCTTCTTTCTCTTATGTCAAAGATGATTTGTTTTTATTTTATGTTCGTGATGTTTAATAGCTAAAACCTTTTTGACCAAAAAAAAAGAGCTAAAACCTTATTTGGGCTTAGGGATGTAAGTTATTATTGATTCTTTAATGCATAGTATAATTATTTGTTTGATTGAATTCATTCTCTCTATTCTTAACTTTTGAGTTTAGTCTAATCTTCATAAATTCAATTTTTGGGATTATATAAAGAATTGAGAGGTGAAATATATTTAGGACATTAGGAAAATGAACACCTTAAATCTAAATATAAGGATATATTAGATTATTATGATAACTAAGTAAATTAACTATACTAAACAAATTTAATTCGATTGAAGTGCACATCAAAAAGTGATAATTACCTAATTTAATATACCTATATACCTTGGAAAAAAGCACAGGTATATTGAATTAGTTGTTATTTCAACTATATAATAAACTTTACATGACAATTAATATCCGGCATAAATAAACCGCAAAACCCAAGCATTATCTGATTTATTTCTTTTCAGTTATATTTATTAACTTAATTCTCTTCTATTAATTACTGTTTCTTTAATCTAATTAAGATTAACAAAAACATCTAAACCACGCTCCTGACACGCATTTGAAAGTCCCTAAAAGAAATTGTGAAACCTCTGGTTCACCGGGCCGAATCTCTTCTCCCATGCAACCAGCATAGAAAACCTCCATATCATCTCCTAATCCATTTTCAACTGCTGCAGAAGGAAATTCTCATCCAAAGTGAATTCAAGAATTTCTGCCGTCTGATTTTCTGTGTGCGCTCTTATATGCAGCTGATTAGCTACTGCTATAATTCGATCTTTTAGCACAGAAAGATCATGGCTCACAGCATACACCCTTAGAAGGAGCATCATCTAGGTCAGAAATTATGCCAGCCACCGTCATAATCCTAGGAAAGCCGATTTGAATAGCCAAGGGAACAGATCACCTTTGCCAACAACCCAATTGGATGGATGGATGGATCGATGCTGTAGGAAGAAGGTAGGCATAGCACAGGTGATCTGAAGCGAAGCCCAGGTCCGAGGGCCACAATATATCGTTGCCAGCACACAACTAGTTTAGAAATTCACTCATATCGTTAACCACTCGAACCAATGTGTGATCGATCTTTTAAAAGGATAAAATGTATTTTAAGACTTTCAGTAAGAAGGTTCACTTAAAGACTGAAAGTGAAGCTGATAAGTCCTGTGTGACAAGGTTTAGCTCATATAGGATGTCACAAACCCGTAGAATGCAAAATCCAAAACTAAGCAACTTAACTTACAAGGCTAAAGTCTCACTACCAGCAAAAACACGAGACAAAGCTGTAACCAGATAACAGGAGCAAAAATGTTGAAAATGAAAAAAATATCATTTCTTACATTCACGGCAAAACTTTTCACCTGGACCAATATAAAGATAAAAAATTTAAATAAGGATGCGTGGCACTGACTTAAATGATTCCAATCTTGTTTGCCACATCCAAGGCGTCATAGTCTGGGGTCAACCTAACATATGCCTTCTTCGTACCATCAGGTCTGAAACACACAAATTAAGTCAAGAGAACAGTTAAATAGTTGTCAATGAACTACAAAGCTAGAACAACGTTTCATGCTTTTCAGAAATAAATCTCTCATATTATGACATTTTCATCTCAAATATCACAATATATCAATGTTAAATTTAATTGTCTGATCACATAAAACCAGTGTACCCTAATATCAATAATACTTAAAAGAAAACATTATAAAAAAAAGTTGGGTAAAAGGCTTCAACCTGCCCTATAATTTGCATTTTTCCAAAATACACCTTTGATTGAGAGTTACTAGACAAACACCTAGTATTAGAGATGCTAAAAGATGAATTTTTTATTGAATTTCTATCAAATTATTTTGACACAGGCTATTAACTGATTGTCAAACTACACAACAGAGTTTATGCAAAATGCTCTGACCTGATTTTAACAGCGAATTATATTAAAATAATTTAACAAATACACAATAAAAATTCCTTTTTAGAAATTCTATACAAGGTTATTTTAATAATTTTAAAACATAGAGGTGCAATATGGAGAGGTGCAAATCACAAGAGAGGTCTGTATCTTTTGCTTAAAACTTTCAGCTGGGTAGGTAGGACTAGATAAAGAAGGTGAGCTGTTTTGTTAGGGTGAAACCATGACAACAGTAAGAAATCTCAAAGGAACAATGGACAGCATCGGAGCCATTTTATTAATTCAAAACCTGCTTTAGTGGTATTTTATTCATTCAAAACTTGCTTTACAGGTATGACACCTTTTAATTAAGGAACCTTTATCATGGGTATCCTTTCAAAGGTATAATAGTGAGTGAGCATGCAAATGTGTTTATAGTTTTAATGCCATGTTTCAACAACAGGCGCCTAATAGTATTCAAAGCACTCCATTGCATTATGTCTACCAGGTATCATGAGGGAGAAGAGAATGAATTACTGTCAAGAACAGTCTAGAAGAAGTTACCAAACTCAGTATGGCAGCAGTTTGAGGGTGTCAGCCCCCAACTATGTCAGCAACTCAAGCAACAAAATAAGTAAACTAACCAAAATTCAAAGATGCAACAAGGCCCAATTGATGGAGCCTACCTGATAAGGGTATTCACTTTCTTAGCATGAATATCATACATCTTCTTGACTGCATCTTTAATCTTCTTCTTGTCAGCTTTAAGGTCAACAATGAAAACCAAAGTGTTGTTATCTTCAATTTTCTTCATTGCAGACTCAGTTGTGAGAGGAAACTTCAAAATTTGATAGTGGTCTAGCTTGTTCCTTGGTGGAGCACTAATGCGAGAATACTTGGGATTCCTTTCCTTCTTCAATGTCTTGGGCCTATGAAATGTAACTTTAGTCCTGATCTTCTTGGCCTTCTTAAATGTTGGACCTGATTTCACTGCTTTTGCTGCTTTCACAGCTTGTGCCTTTGGGTCCACCTTCTTTGTGTTGTCTGCCACACACAGCATGTATCCACGTCAAAAACAAGAAAGGAATCAAAGAGATTTTATGAACACAAAACAATTGTTTTCCCAGGAACAAAACAATTAAATAGGAGAAAAATGCAAAGCCATCCTAATAATAAGTAACTCTACACTTGCTGCGAAGATCTAACGGTACATAATTCATTCCACCTTATGAAAATATCATGCACTTAAAAACTTAAACATAGAACGAACATCTAAAATAAACACATAGTCAAGAAAATGTCTTCCAAACTTCCATTTGTCTTTCTTCCCCAGATAATAGTCTTGATATTAGAAAAAGTAATTTGCAGAATTCTCCCAATACTGTTCAAAAGACACTGTTTTCATTTTTCCACCAACATTATAAATGTGGATTCGTACAAATACAGGTGCTACTTTAACTTTCAACTGATTTGGCGAATCTTAATCAACCTATTTAGCAGCGGAAAACCTGACTGAAAGTACATCAAGATTTATATTTCCTGCGCACCCACATTAGCATCTTCAAGATTTTTAGTTCAACAGTTACGTATACCGAACAAAAACTGAGAGTATTCACTGATTCATTGGGCATTTTAAAAGGCTTAGGGAAAAAAAAAGGCATAGCAACATCACAACTGGAGATAGGCAACATACGAAATGTATAATGATATACATTTCGCTGTCCTATTAACAAATAAAGCTAACCAAAGCAAACCAAAATCTCAGTTGAGCAGTGTAATACAAATCATATTAAAAGTTTCCAGAAAAACGAAGAAAATCAGATAACGAACCTTTAGGGGGTGCCATTGCCACCAATACGCTTTCAACGAAACCTTCTGCTTACCTTGAACCCTAAAACTTGCAAACACGAAATTGTTAGTATCTTGTGATAGACGATAAGAAAATAGTAGGAGGCACAAAGAAACAAGAGAAGAGAGAGAGACCTTGCTGGGAGCAAAGAGAGAGAGAGAGAGACCTCGCTGGGAGCGCCTGTGGCCGTCTGCCTAGGGTTCGGAAGCGACATTTAGGGTTTGAAAGCAGAATTTAAAGGGAGCCCAATGGATTAGTCAACTAGGCAACACCGACTGGGCTGGGCTTTTGTGTAGAAACAACTATAAATTATTTTAACTTTTTGAGTAATAAAGCAACTTCGAAAGTCCGATCAGAGGCGTCGAAGATCGACAGCCGATCTGTCAAAGGACTTAACACTTTTCCCTTTACAAAACGTAAGAATGTCATTGAAATTAAATACGACGTAATGTTATCGAGGCCCAACTAAGTTCTTTACTTACGGAAAAAATTCAACTGTCTCAGGTTTTTATAAAAGAGGCTAGCATGAAATTGAATCTAAAACTTAATCGAAGCAAAATTTCGTTCTTAACCATCAAACCACACCCTTTAAAAGCATAAACTCATATCATAGACATCGACAACATCAGCATCTGATATTTGCTGATTACCTCGCCTATTTCGTGGAGCAGATACATATTCAATCAACATCATGCCACACTCTGAATCTATTTTCCAAATGGTCAGGTCTTAAGATCATTGGAGAGAAATGCGGCGTCTACATCTCCCATAAGCAACGGTGAATTACTGAGCAGAATGACAGGGATGAACATTCAACATCCTTCAATATGGCATTTTGGTGTGCCTGTTATCACCTCTAAGCTCAAATATGTAGATTATTGGTTCAGCCGGATTCTGCTAAGGTTGAACGTCGTTGTTTTGATCCATGGTCTGTGCGATTCTGGCTGAGAGATACCTGCAAAACAGATAACGGCGGGCCGGGAGTTGATTCCCAAGAGGCCCCTCCGACGCTCAAGTCAGTATTTGTGAGAGGTTTTGGTAGCTGAGAATGCAGACCAGTAGCTAGGGTTACAGTCCCATACCTCAATCCGGTGGGAATAGTACCTTATATAGGCTGTGGATGCTAGGTTTATGTAGATCTTTGTGTTTGCATGGGAATCTAACATCTGATGGGTCGAACGGGCCATAGACATGTGGAGATGGGCTTGGGCCTAGCACAGCCGACCCAACCAATTATAATTTTTTAAAAATTAAATCGGACATCGAATCGGTCAAAAGAAAGATTTAATATTTAAAACTTCAACAAGTATTAAACCGTTATAAAACGGTATATAATAAATAAAAATAAAAACTATAAGAATAAGTAAAAATAAAATATTTTATTGAAATAAAAAATACACCAATATCTATTATTATCTAATGAACTAATAATAAATAAATTTGAGTTTAATATAAAACTTAAAATAACAATAAAAATCAAAATTGTATTTTTGAAGGAAGTTATGTCTCATTATCATTAAAAACTCCAAATTATTCAACACTATTTAAGAACTCGTAAACTATGCTTTCATTCAAAATATTCGCATCAACTTCTATTACTGCATTTAAATAATTTACAAATTGGTAACGTATGAATTATTCTCAATTGTAAACTTGTAATACATCCTACTTTTAACTTAAGTATGATGAAAATAAGATATGAACTGATCATCAGTAGGTATTCTTAATTTATTCGTTGTGACAAATGCATTTTTTTCATAGATCGCCTTTTCAAGTTCATTATAATTAAGATTAAGTGATAATTCTTCTTCGATCCAAAAATCAGTATGTTCAATATAATCAATATCAACTGGATCATGCGTTCTCTTCTTATTAAACTCTCTGAATACATAGTTAAGAAATTATAAAATCGATAATAAAAATAAAATTAATGAAATAAAAACAAAACTATAAAATACATATTCTTCATTCTCATATTATAATTAACGTAAACAAGGTCATTAAGTCTTTGATATTCCAAATGATTTCATTTCTTTGTATGAATACTTTCAAAAACACATTAATTATGTTTACAACCTGATACAGAAGTTGACTGACTGAGTAATTCAATAGCGAGCTTTCTCAATGTTGGAGCACTGTCATCGAATAATCTCCACCACTCATCTTTATTTTAAATTAATAGTTATGATAAACAAAAAAAATATTATTAATAATTAAAGAGTGAATTAAAAGTATACAAACTTACCTAGCTGCATTTTTTTAATCATAAGCTCTCTCTTTGTTGATGATCTAGAAAATCTTTCTAAACCTTCAGGATACAATTTAAGTTCATTTATTGCTTGTGATTACTCTTTAATAGAGAAAATACTTTTACATTCAATCACATCAAACAAACCACCTATAATATTAATTGAACATGCGTCTCCATTATATAAATAATAAGGATTGAGAAAATAAGTTGCCAAGTAGACCCTTTGAGTACGATGTATAATACGTAACGGTACCTTAATTACGTATCTCATATCGAACGTAAAAGGGCAAGAAAAGAAGAAATGCAGAAATACCTGATTTCGTTCTCCGTAACTTTAAACAAGCTTTCCAAAGTCGAAACGAGTGCAAATCCAACCGGTACCTTAATTACAGAGAATCGTTATGCTTACGATTGATTATATGAGCAACTGCAAGAGACCTTATGTTGGACCCCAATTTGTTCTTGTAAGTGAGAACTATTGTATATGAAGTGTTAGAGAGCTAAACATTTGGGAAAATGTTACGTTGATCATGCCTTGATGTTTGGCCATAAATTTTTCTTTGGTTATCGAAAGGAGATGAGTTTTGATTTGGATTAAAATAGAGAAATAAGATTATAAATTATTATTGGACTTAAGTTCCAATTTCGCATTTAAGGGTTTTAATTTTTGGATGGAAATTGAGCATGAAAGGTTGTTACAATCTAAGACTAGTTTGGTAACGTTTGGGATAACTTTCAATCTACCAAACCAAATTGGA
>JANKOE010000204.1:32652310-32690155 GCA_026284465.1 Erythroxylum citrifolium
AATTAAATCATAAACATCAATAACAAAAACATACACACGTACTCTCTCATCATCAACTTGCTAAACTCATCTACCCTATATCATTTCACATTCTTGAATTTTCTTTTTTTGTGCATATGAATAATTCACCACAAATTCCTCATTTAATTTTAACTAATCATTGAAAATTTCAAAAAAAGTTTGGGGTCCAACACAAAGGCAGAGGTAGAGGCAAAACTCAATCAGCAGGGCCCAGTGTCAAGACTGAGGTGTGGAGTAACTAGCCGCAATCTCAGGCCAGGGTCTATGCCATAACCAGACAGGAGGTGCAAAACTCCCCAGATATGGTAGCAAGTGTGTTGAATGTTTTTCATTTTGAAGCATAAGCATTGGTAGACCCAAGATCTACACATTCATTTATGACACCGCATCTGTAATTTAGATTGCATTGTGAGTGAGAGATACTAAAATGTGCATTAGAGATGAGTACTACAATGGGTAGTACAATAGTGGTTGGTGAGGTATGTAAAAGGTGTATAGTTCAGATTGATCAGGCAGAGTTAGAAGCTGATCTGATTGTATTGCAGTTAAAGGAAATTGGTGTAATTCTTAGCATGGATTGACTTATAGCTCATCGGGCTGTAATGAATTGTTTCACTAAGGAAGTGGTTCTTGAATCTCCCAGTCAGTCGAGAGTGGTGTTTCGAGGAGTTAGTCAAGCTATCCCAGCTCGACTAATTTCATTTATGAGTGTGCTGAAACTGATTCAAGGTGGATGTGAGGCTTATCTGGCCCACGTAGTTGACACTCGGAATGAACAAACCGTTTAGGATATTCCAGTTATTAGATATTTCCTGAATGTGTTTCCTACAGAACTACTGGGTTTACACCCAGAAAGGGAGACAGAATTTACCATAGACCTTGTTCCAGGTACCGCTCCTATATCAATACCTCCATATAGGATGGCACCTATAGAACTGAAGGAATTGAAAATCCAGTTACAAGAGTTATTAGACAAAGGTTTCATCAGGCCTAGTGTGTCACCTTGGGGAGCTCCGGTATTGTTTGTAAAGAAGAAGGATGGAACACTGAGATTGTGTATTGATTACCGATAATTGAATCGGATCACAGTTAAGAAAAAATACCCATTGTCGAGGATTGATGATTTATTTGATCAGTTACAGGGAGCTCAGGTGTTCACAAAGTTAGACTTGAGATCGGGATATTGCCATTTGAAAATAGCTAAGGTTGATATTCCCAAGAGTGCATTAGAACCAGATATGGGCACTTCGAGTTTTTGGTAATGTCGTTTGGTTTGACTAATGCTCCGGTAGCTTTTATGGCATTGATGAATAAGGTATTTCAACCTTATTTATATTGCTTTGTGATTGTCTTTATTGATGACATTTTGGTGCACTTAAAGTGTAGAGAAGATCATGCTGCACATTTGAGATTGGTTCTCCAGATAATGAGGGAAAAACAACTTTATGCCAAGTTTAGTAAGTGCGAATTCTGGCTGGATCAGGTGGTATTATTGGGTCACATAGTGTCCAGACAGGGCATTCAGGTTGACCCCAAGAAAGTAGATGCAGTGATGAAGTGGGAGGCTTCGAGGAATGTGTCTGAGATCTGGAGTTTCCTTAGATTAGCTGGTTATTACAGAAGGTTTATTGAGGGGTTTTCATTGATCTCAGCCCCTTTGACAAAAATTTTGAGAAAGATTGTGGCTTTCAGATGAAATGATAATTGTCAGAGGAGTTTTGAGCAGCTAAAGCATCGGTTAACTACAGCACCTATGTTACCTATCCCGTCGGGTTCTGGAGGTTATGTTGTGTACAGTAATGCATCACATTAGGGTTTGGGATGTGTACTAATGCAATATGGTAAAGTAATAGCATATGCATCGAGACAATTGAGGTCTCATGAATTTAATTATCCAATACATTTTAGAACTTGCTGCAGTAGTATTTGTCTTAAAAATTTAGAGACGCTATTTTTATGTAGAAACTTTTATAGTGTTCACTGATCACAAAAGTTTGAAATATCTATTGAGCCAGAAAGACTTGAATATGAGATAGAGGAGATAGATTGAATTGTTAAAAGATTGTGATTGTACCAATGAGTATCATCCTGGTAAAGCTAATGTGGTAGTTGATGCATTAAGTTGAAAGTCTAACGGCAGTGTGGCTCAAGTACAGTTATCGAGGTTATTCAGTTGAGAGCATTAAATGTTGAATTAAATTTGGAGCAAAATGATACATTGATAGCTACATTGAAGTTGAGATTTATGTTGCTTGAACAAATCAAAGAGGCTTAGAGAAAAGATCCAGACTTAATGAAGATAATTGAGAAGTTGAAATTGAAGCTGGATTCTGAATTTGAAGTTAAAGATGATACATTGTAGTTAAAGCAAAGATTATGTGTGTCCGATGTTGATAATTTGAGAAAAGAGATTTTGGAGGAAGCCCATATAGCAGCTTATGCTATGCATCCTGGTACTACTAAGATGTATAACACGCTAAAACAACATTACTGGTGGCCGGAAATGAAAAAGCAAGTAGCAGAGTTTGTTTCTAGCTATATAACTTGCCAACAGGTTAAGGATAAATATCAGGCTCCTGTTGGAAATTATATTCGTTACCTATTCTGGAGTGGAAATAAGAGCGAATCACTATGGATTTTATTATAAGTTTGCCTAGGATTCTGAGGCAACATGATTTCATTTGGGTCATTGTTGATAGACTGACCAAAACGGCTCATTTCTTGCTAGTGAGAGAAAATTATTAATTAGAGTAGTTGGCTCGGTGATATGTGAATGAAGCTATGCGATTACATGGGGTTCCAGTGTCCATCGTGTCAGACAGGGATCTTAGATTTACCTCGTGATTTTAGGATAGTTTATAGGCAGTTTTGGGTATAAAACTGAATTTCAGTACTGCATTTCATCCTTAAGCAGATGGTCAGAGTGAGAGAACAATTAATACTGTTGAGGATATGCTCAGAGCTTGTATTCTGGAGTTTCAAGGAGCATGGGATCAGTATGTGGCTTTGATTGAATTTGCTTATAATAATCAGTATCACAGTAGTATCGGCATGGCTCCATACGAGGCGTTGTATGGCAGGAAGTTTCGTTCACCATTATATTGGGATGAAGAGGGTCTAATAATTGTCGAAGGTCCAGAGTTGATTCAGGATACTCTTGACAAGGTAAAATTGATCCGTAGCAGAATTAAAGTAGCACAAGATAGACAAAAAAGCTATGTGGATCAACACAGGCGAGATATGGAGTATCAGGTGGGAGATAGAGTATTTCTGAGAGTATCACCAAGGCGAGGTGTACTGAGATTTAGTAAGAAAGGTAAGTTAAGTCCAAGGTATATTGGTCCATATGAGATAATTGAAAGAATTAGACCATTAGCTTATAAGTTAGCCTTACCTTTGGAAATGGCTCAGATATATAATGTGTTTCATGTGAATATGCTTAGGCGATATTGGTCGGATCCAACTCATGTGACACTGACTGAAGAGATTGAAGTCTCTAGTAATCTAAGCTATGTTGAAGAACCAATGAAGATAATTGGCTATCAGAGTAAACAATTAAGGAACTGAGTGATCCTAATGGTGAAAGTCCTTTGGAAGAATCATTCGAGTGAGGAAGCCACATGGGAGATGGAGGAGCATATGAGGAATCAATACCCCTACCTATTTGATCAATCAGGTATGAATTTCGAGGACGAAATTTTTTGTTAGGAGGCAAGAATTGTAACATCCCGTTACCCATGTTAAGGCTAGATTAGTAATTTATGAGAAATTATTGAGAAATTAAGGAAAATGCACGTTTTGCGTAAGTTAAATGTGACATGCACATTTTTGCACATTCATATGATTATACATGCATTCATTGACATTTTCCAGGTATAATTGAGTTGTTAAATGCGATTAAAATGTGATTTGGCAATTTTTGGTATATTTAGGGTATTTTGGAATTTTTTGGTGAATTTTAGAAAAATATTAATTTTTGGACCTATTATAGTGTGACACGTGGCAACATATACATAAGACAAATGGCTTGTGTGTGTGGTGATAAGTGGCAGACTTATTTAAGTGACAGATGTGAGACATGCAAAAAGCTACGTAGCTCACTGTTTAGCAAAACCAATTCTGCAGCTCTCTCATTCCTCTATTGTTTGTTTCTCCACTGAAAACACTAGCTAGGTTATCCTTTATTCTATACATGTGATTCACCTTCATTACTGGAACTAGTTGCTGAATCAAGTAAGTGAATTTGATGATGCTTTACAAGTGTTGATTTTGTATATGAATTTATTTATGAGTGGTTTGAGAAATGTGGTTCGGTGATGAAGGAATTTGATGAAAGATTTGTGATATAGAAAAATGAAATAGGATTTGTTTTTGTTTGAAATGAGTTATGGAAGAGTACTGGAAAATTGTTGATTATACTATGTTCTGGTTTAGGGAAAACCAAAAATGGGTTGTTGTTTGTACATGCATGAATTGTTGAACATCTGTTGAAAATGAGTTCGATGATAAAGAATGTAAATTTGGTGAAGTTGTGGTATAGAGTTGCAAAATGATAAGCTTTTGATGAATTGAAAGAGTAGACAAGTGAAAAGTTATGTATCATATGAAAGTAGAGGGAGAAATTAAATGCAGAAAATTGAAATTTGCATGCATGAGAATCAGATTTTGATAGTTAAGTGGGAATCTTGGATTTTTGGAATTTTTTGTGTATTGATGAGCTAAAAATGAATTAGAAGAATTGTGTGAAAGTTATTTGAGTTAATTGATGTGAGAATTAACTTTTAGAAAATTTACAATGGAGAGAGGAAGAATAGTTGGAGTCTCGGATTTATGATTTTTGAAGTGTAAACTTGAATCTGAATTGTGTAGAGATTGTATTTGGAGTTAGAAATGTACAATAGATGAATTAGGACTGAGTTATGCTGGAAATAAAAGGAAAATGGAAGGAGAAGAAGGAAAGGAATTCGGTGGAGAAGAAGAAAGAAAAGGACGATTATTCATTTGCCCAACGATGATTTCTTTAAAACAGCAAAATCGCTATCATGCTTTTGCATGACGGCGACTTCGTAGGATCGATGACACGATCGTGACTTTCAATTAATTTCTATGAAGATATTTTTTCTAAACATCCTTCAATCTTTTTGTTATAACTTCTTCATCCAATATCCAAATGTCTTGATTCTTGAACCAATAGCTTCATAAGACATTGATCTACATCTCCACCAAAAATCATAGCTTTATGAAATGGATTGGTTGATGAATTTAAGATGAAAATGTGATTGTGCTGAAGTATGATAATTGGGATGATTTTTACTGAACGTACTTCGGTAATTGGACTATATCTTGATCTGTGGGCATCATAATGAGATGATTATTAATTATGATTACACTAGAGACATAAGGATACAAGTTGTATGAAGGGATTAAAATTCTAATTAGGCCTTTAAGAATTTCAGAATTTGATTGTAAGTTGAGATAAGAATTCTGTTGAAGCTTTAAAACAGTACAAGTAAATTAAGTACAACTTTCAGTATACTAATCCAAATTGGATGAACTTGGTATCATTGGAAACTTAAGACATTGGAGTACAACTTTCTAGAAGGAAGTGTTCCTAATTTTGTGATTTACCTTATCAGATTAATTATGAAAAGCTGACCAGAAAGCATGTTATTTGAAAAATCTGAAGTGGTCAATTGGGTTATGAAATTGATTTCACATTGTTTTATTTTAGTCCAAATTATAAGTACAATTGATATTAATGAGGGCTTTGATATCTGATCGATTTGATAATGAGAATCACAATAAGATACCTGGAATTGTCATTGAACATGCATTATGCATATTTTATATAAGTACGTGAGTATAAAGGAATACTTATACATTTATGCAAAAGTGTGATATTTGTAAAATGTGTTTTGTATGATATAGAGGAACTCATTGGACGCCAGTCAGACATTGCCGGATCATCCAGGAAATAGCATATTGGAGCGTACTATGAGTCAACCTATATGATTTTTCGAGGATTGATTTAATTTGATTTGTTAAGCTTCCAATTATTGAACTGTTGTGATTGTTTATGAATTCCAGACTTGAAGTCTGAGGAGTAAATATTTGGGACTGTATTGGAAGTGTTCTGATTTGTTTGACAATTCTGAATGATATTTGTATTCTCAACGAAAGTTAAATGCCGAACTTAGGTTAGATGACTATGAGTTTTGATTGTGCATCATATGTGAGTGTTTACGTGGCAAATTATTGAACGTGATTTGCTTTAATTAATTTATTGTGCCGCAATACTCCTTATTCATATTGCTTTGATTTGACTAAAACCCTTATGTGCTGCACCTGTTGATTTAATGCCTTGTCATATGCATCCCAGCTCCTTTAATTTACTATCTTCAAACACCTGTGCTATTGTCATGTCTCCACTATGCGGTCTGCTGTGCTTGTTATCCCATTTAATTCTTGTTTTCGTCCACTGTAGCCCAAAAATTCCTAGCTAAATTAAAAAGCCTCTTATGTGTGTTGCCCTTCAATTTTAATTTGCTCTCTGTTGTCCAAACGACGCCTGCTGTTTCACTCTATTGTTTCCACTGTTGCGCTGGCCCTCCTAGCATGTTTCCATTGTGCGTTGCTCTCCTCCAAAGGACGCCACCTGGAGAGCTCTTTTGTTTCTTTCATTTAATCTGCTCATTTAATTCTTTTGTTGTGCCCACAGTGTGCTTTTGACAATTTAATGAGCTCTCCTCATTTTCCTCTTGTGCGTTGCTCATTTATTTTCCATTTTCCTTGCCCTTTATTTATTATTTTTCTTCTTCCTCTATAAAGACAAGCAAATATAAATATTGGAAAATATTTCAAATGGGATACTTTTGACTCATTTTAATTTCTTTGCTCTCAAATTATAGCTAAAATCAAATATGAATTAAAGTGAGTATCTTAAGCATTTTTATGTCAATAATCGCTAAGTGTAAATAATTAAAAATATCAACAATTAAACATATATCAATATGATCAATGTTAGTATATCATAGACCCCTCAAAATATGATCCTCATGAGAACGTTAGGGGATAGAACAACCCCTCAAAATAACAAGTATCTAGGGACTTGTTGTCTTCTTTGAATCATGCATTAATATGTCTTCTTAAAACCAAAAGTATAGCCTTCAATATGCATCCTTACATTTTTTTGGTATTCCAAAATCAGTAGTTATTTTATAAAATTACTCACCACTATGATGACCACATATTAGTAGCTTAAGATCCTAACTAAATTACAATATTTGTCTTATCTATATTGAACCAACACATTCATACGTAAGAAATTGTCTTCTTTCTAATCACAGCTCCTAGAGAAACATTTGTCAATGCCTCAAACAATTCTTTTTATCAAAAAGCAAATATGGTCATATCTATTAATCATTAAACAAAGCACCTCCCTTCTTTAGATCATTGTCGAGGATTTTAACACCATTTTGTGTTAATAAAGTATATAACTATTCTTAATTATAGTTTAAAACCATATTTACATGTTCTCATGTCATTATACTATTTGCTATGACACACTAATTTATGTAGGCCTTCGCAAATCCAATAGAGAACAAGTGTATTTGTGATCTTGCGAAGGGTCCTCTGCGAACTATTAAATCTTATCCGGTGTATTTCGTGAATAGATACAAATATCATACAGAATCTTATGAACATAGCTTGTCATCAATAAACAGTGGTGTGTCGATACAGGGAGAATTGATGGATTACTATGGCAAAATTATTGAAATACTAGAAGTTGAGTACCCTGCTTTGCTAGTGAAGCGATGTGTGATATTTAAATGTGTCTGGTATGACCCAACTCTAAATGTTGGAACAAAAGTGCATAGCTGATACAATCTAGTTAAAATCAACTACCGAAGAAGATTGAGACAATTTGAACCTTTCGTCTTGGCTATGTAAGCGAAACAGGTTTGCTATGTCCCTTTTCCAAGCTTACGACAAGATAAGACAGATTGGCTGGCGGTTTACAAAGTAAAACCTAGAGGTGTTTTTAAATCATATGAAAAAGGAGAGCATAGTCCTGAAAGTGAGAGGTTTCAGGAAGATGTCACTTTAATCAATGCATCTATCACGTATGACGATAATGAACCTTTAAATGATCCATCTAACAAATATGTCGATATTTCTTCTGGAGAGGATGACGAGGGTCAGAGATCTGAAGAGAAGCCAGAGTTTGAATCTTATTCTTCCGATGAAGAAGATGATTGTAATTTACAATTAAGTTTTGATAGCGATTAATTTCTGTTTGTAATTGAATATTGTAATCAAAATATTACCATTATTTGCATTTCAATATATTCAGTGTAAAGTCTTTCATTGAAATTCTTATTCAAGGAATGTCGACATGGCGACTGGTTCTAGATGGTAGTAATTCTTTCCGTTAGGAGGAATGTGGCAAAATTGTCCCAACCTAAGGAATCAAAACTGCAGGAAATATCGTTACATCATATACTAAGAAACATTTGTCTTCCATGGCCGATCTGTTACTTGAAGGTGTTTACTATGATTTGCACAATGTCTCTTTCCCTATTATGTACATCTCATTTCCTTTGTTGAAGTTACTATACATATTCTCATTTGATTGTCTATCCTACATGTTTAAGCTTCCTTTAAACTCGAAGAGGACATGTATGCTAATAGAGGTGAGAGCAATGTCACAACGGCTTATAAAGGATTAGGAACATCGGTTCTTGTCGAAAATTTGGCAATTCCTCAAATCTCGTCTGGACAATCACGTATGCGTTTATATCCAGTTTATATTGGTTTAACGGTTTTCTAAAATCACAGTTTCAAAACTTCTTAACTGATTATGTTTTAGGTAAATATGTTCCCGTAACAAATTCATCTGGAGAATTAGTCTTCCATAATCAGAGCGGCAACTCATCCACTGTTTCTTCACAAGTATGGCTATAGCATCAAAGTTATTGCAAGAAGGTGTT
This sequence comes from Erythroxylum citrifolium, assembly GCA_026284465.1. Classification (NCBI taxonomy): domain Eukaryota; kingdom Viridiplantae; phylum Streptophyta; class Magnoliopsida; order Malpighiales; family Erythroxylaceae; genus Erythroxylum; species Erythroxylum citrifolium. The sequence goes on from JANKOE010000204.1 coordinate 32,661,322, forward strand.
GAAAAGCCTACACCTGGTGGAAGAAGTGTCACTGTTTCCATTGGTGCATTTGAACATGCCAAGACCCTACTCGAGAATCCAGACATTGGAGACTCATTTACCTTTACTGACTCCCATGTCACATGGAATCAAACAAATTAATTATATCATTGTGATTTTTCGATGCAATACATTATTACACTAAGCTTTGAAGTTGATTTATTGTTATATTTGTAAGACTTTGTTAAACAATGCATAATTTTATCATTGTTCAAGTTGATTTATTGTTGTTAACCTTCAACTACATTGCCTTATTTTCTTCTCCATATATTGTGTACAATATTGATATCAAAGTATTATATTTTTAGAGAATTCGAAAAAATTGAATTTCAAGTAAACAAATGGGACCAAAGCTACAACGTGAGGTTATGCGGTTGAGGTTTGGAGCCAAGTTTGGAGTAACTTTCTGTGAAGGTGGTTCGTCACAATCTGCTGCTCGTCCTGACTCACCTCCTCCACCTCCAAGGCCGACAGTTGCAGATGAGGCATCACCTACTGCTCCTCATACTACACCATCCCCATCCCCAACTCATATATCATCCAATACCAGTATATCGGATAGAGGAGACGTTAGCCAGCCTGCACTTGAGGGACCTGATGGAAGAAAGTTTATAACAATTGTCAATGAACATTAAGTGAAATCACATTACTCACTATTTGCTTTTTATTAAGTCTTAGGTTTATACATTTTTTATAGTATAAAATAATTTGTTATATTAGGTTGGTTCCGTCTGGACCGAGTTCCAAAAATATAACTTCCACATTTAAGCAAAGGATTGAACCTAAGGGTTATGTGTGGAAGACTATATCTGAGGCAACAAGGCAATTTTACTTTCAGAAGTTTGAGGTACAAAAAATATTTAGTTTCTTTTTATATTGATTTATATACACAAATTACATACATATTATTACATTATATAATTTGTTGCCTTCTTATTTCAGAAAGCATTTTACGAGGATTCTTGTTTCGACGCCAGCATGTATAAAGTATGGGAAAAGAAAGCTTGTACATGTTATCGCGACTTCATTAGTGCTATACGCAATACTAGTGCACGACTGCGTTATATTTCGGAGGAAATTTGGAGTTGTCGGACCGAGTATTGGACATCACCTACAGCAATGTCCATTTTAGAGTGTAACTCCGCCAACAGGCGTGGAGGTCCGGGGGGCCAGAGTCTTCCTGTACATACGGGAGGATCAATTACCCATTATGAGCATGCACATAGACTTGTAAGTATCTAAACACTTATTTTGTATTTATTTTGCTAGGTTATTTTGTACATAATGATTATGTTATAAATGTCTGGTGCCATATATGACTGTGTTAATTTTTTTTTTCAAAGGGGCAAATATTATAAAAATAAAGAAAATTCTGCCAAAATTTTTATAAATTATAGTTCACATCTGAAAATTTAGGTTATACATGTAAGAAACGTCATTGGGGATCAAGCCTATACCTATCCAGTTGTTTTTGCACACCCATAAGAAGATACATGATGGTGTGACATTCATCAACACCCGATGTAGAGAATTGAATGTATATGAAATTAATATATTTTAATAATTTCTTAACAATAATCCCTTACTTATGTCAACATTGCTTCCTAATAGGATCAAATACAACAAACCATTCAATGACAGTCTCAGGAGGAATAACCTGTAGATGAGACTTAGACGTATCTTGATGTTGTGGGTAGTAGAGACCGTCGTGGAAGGATATTTGGGCTAGGTTTATATGCAAACACATGTTATTCTCGCTCTTCCCTGTCCAGTGCAGCAACATCTGCTAGGCCAACACACAACAATAAAGTAACCGAGCTTCGGGCCACAGTGGACACATTGAAGGAGTAGATAGCTTACATCACAAAGGCTAACGTGAATGAACGGATGGAGCACATGGAGCAGATAGATTAGATGAGACAAGAGATGGAGCAGGTGACAAAGATTAGAGAGGAGATGGAGCAGATGACCGGCTGCCTAAGATGAGAGCGGGGATGAAGCAAATGGCTAAGATGAGAGAGCAAATGGAGCAGATGGCTAAGATGAGAGAGTAGATGGAGCAGATGACTCAGCTTAGACAGGAGATGGAACAGTTGAAGGGGAGGCTTGGCAGTTCAGAGCACCCATGATCACCACGACATTAGCTTGTCCTTGTCATTTGCTTTCAATTACAAACATAAGATTTGTACACAATACTGTTTTTATTATCAATTAAATTTTTTTTAACGTTATATTATCAATAAATTTTCTAATTAATCAAATTATATACATATATATATACAAATTAATTTATTATGCACACATAATTGGCAACTCTTAACATTATGCATGCATCACAACATCATGAAACTGGAATTTATTAAAAAAAATTCTTACCTCCTAATACCGATGGAATATAAAGTACCGTCGAAAATTTCATTTTTTTTACCGACGGAAATAGTATTTCCGTCGGTACGTTATATGTTGTTCTTGTTCATTCCCTTCGGCTTACCGACGGCATCTTGTCCGTTGCTAAATGTTACCGACGGAATTTCGTTAACACTTGTTCATCGGTAATATTTACTGACGTAATTTATACCGTTGGTAATATATTTTTTGTCGTTGGTAAATTACAGATGAAATAAAACCGTCGACACATTTAACTACGGTCCTTTTACTGACGTTTTTGTCCGTCTTTGATTTTTGTCGGTAATTCATTGTACCGACGTAATCTGAGAGTTTACCGACAATATCGTCCGTCAGTAAACTACTGATTTCTTGTAGTGTTAGTATCTCGTGGAAAGCAAATTGTGCAACTTATGCCATTATTTTGCTTTGTATGATAAATGCTTGAATTAGTTATTAATTCCCTAATTCTTAGTGATTAAAGTTATTTTGAGTCTCAGATACTTATTTTGGTTTAGGTACAAGTTGGAGGAAAAAGAACCAAATTGAGTTAAATTCATATCTTTGATGCATGTCTATAGATGTTCGATCTTTTTTGCCATCATGAAGCAAAAGGAGATGTGTTAGGGTGACAATGGGGAAAAAAATTGAAGAATTAGAGTTGCTGTAAAGTCACACACCTGTGTGTGTTACTTACATGGCTGTAGATTTAGTTATTCTAGCTCGCAAGTAAAGGATTCTTAGAGTCAGGCAAGAGTTGATGCTTTATCTAAAGTTTATATGGTTGGCCTTTCTAAGCAGTGGCGAAGTCAGGAATTTATTTCAGGGGGGGCAAAATTTTTTTTTATCCAATCCACTATGGGCAACGATATTTTTTACGTAGGCAACCTTTATATGCATATATATATTCTTTAATAAAATTTTTTTTTAGGGAATTTTCCTACCCTCTCTTGCAAGTAGCTTCGCTACTGTTTCTAAGGTTAGGTGTGGAAATATTTGAGGTGTTAGAGAGCTAGTGTTAGACATTAATGAAAAGAAAAAAAATTGCACAATAATGTTAAAGGTCTTAAGAAGGAGGAAAGAAGCCAAAAGATAAATAACGAAACTGGTGAGGAGATAAGTGGAGTTGGTAGTATAGTGGAAGAAGGAACTAATAGAAGGTCCGAGTCACCAAAAGAAGAAGAAACTAGCTTAGGACCAGAAGAAAACATATAGCCTTTTTCAAATACAGTGGAGAGAAGTTAGAGTTTCTCTCTTGTCCATTAATTTCTTACATGTTTCATGTATTGGGCATGTTCTATTAATAAAATTTTATGATTTCAATAATGAATTTAAACTATTTTGAGAAAATATTTTCAAATGATAAGAAAATTTTAAACTTTAAGTGAAATTTAATTATTTATATATTATAATATTTTCACTTACGAAGTAATGGAAAATTTTTCTAGATTTTAAATAAATTATAATTTTAAATTTTAAAAATATTTTATTTAATAATATGATATTTTTCGTAAATTTATTATTTAAAATTAAAATTATTAAATTTTAGTAAAAAGGTTATAAAGTTATGAAAATAGATTGAATATAATTATATATATGAATTAAAATTAAACATTATAATTAACTTAATTTATTACTATAGACGGAATTCTTATTAAAACAAACTATAAGTTCTAACGGTACAAGGGCTCAATAACGATTAATTATTAATTTTTGAGATTATTATGAATTAATAGTTTATTATTATTGATTGTCAAATTATTCTTATAAGATAAATTTATAAAATATATAAAATTTTAATGAGATGAGGAAAGAGAATGTGCTTATTTCTCTCCAAATCTCAATTTTAGAAGTAATATTTTATTATTAATTAATATTCATCAATAGAATATATTAAAATAAAACTATTTATTGAAACATACTAATATTTAGTAAATGCAAAAATATTTAATAGTAACAACAAAATGTGTCAATGATATATTTTTCAAGGGAATCATGAAACAAAAACTACAGATTACAAAAAGAATAAACAAGTGATCATATCAGCACTGAAATTTTAGTTGTAACTTACTCTATGTCGTCAAACGCAGTAAGATTTTTAATTATCTAATATATATTTCTTTCCTTCTATGTATGCAAAAGTGCTCCTAACTTGTTGGGCAGGGCAAAGATCCAGTTTCTATGTAAGTGCCAAAAGATTCCACCACGGCATAACCGTATAACATACATGCGAAATTTAAGACAATTTCATCAGTTTGGTTGTTCAAGTTATCATAATCATACTAAAACCGTGAACCTTAGCTTACTTTCCCAAACGTTTTGTTAATACAGTGATAAAGGTTTGATTAACCTACATTTGCTATATATATTGCCTATTAAAGGTCCTATAGGCTATGCTCTTTACTAGGATTGCCTCGTCCTTGCATTCATCGCACTATATCATTATTCATCCTTCAGTCATGGACGTTTATTTCTGTATGGTTTTCTTAATATCCTCGGTTAGTACTTTTCGAAAACATGACATTCTTATTACTATTGAGGATATTTCCAATTCTTTAATCATACAAATGGAAGTAGTATGGTACAATTATCTACCACTCTTTTGCAGCTTGTGCTAAGTAAATCTCTTGCTGCTTCGTCTTCACAAGACTATTGGCGGTCAGTTTTGCCTGATACTCCCATGCCTAAAGTTCTGCATGAACTTTTACCAACTGGTACCAATTAAGTGTTACCCTCTGTTACTAAATGCATGCATGTTTTTGAATTTTAGCAATCGATCGTGAACTTTGTGAAATTCCCGAGAATTAAAAGCAATTGGAGTTTTATTTTCAAATGAATATTCAGCGCCATTAATATTATTGCCAAATAGGGTCATTACTTCCAAGTATATTGTTTCTTTTTCTTTTAATCTTTACGAGTCCTTGTTACTTAACGTTTGCATGTTTGCTCTTCAACTAAACAGTCCCAACGCTTGACAACAACGATACAAGTCTGACGAACTACACTGGTCTGAGTTACAATCAAAGTGCTATGAGTATAGGAATCAACTTGGGTGGTATTGATATAACTTTAGGCCTTGGGGGTTTAGTATCTGTGAGCTGGAGTCCGTTCAGTGGACCAAACATAACACTATTACCTCCAAGTTCTCCCGGCGATGACAGTCTATTCTCGTACAATTACGCAGCTATCAAAACTCAGCCAAGAAGCAACACTAACATTTCTCTTTTCTTCAAGGAGAAAGACATGTTTCCTAGAAAAAAGTTCAACCTTTGTTTCATCAAAACAACACCTAAAACCAAATTTTTACCCCGCGAAATTGCAGATCTGATACCTTTCTCGTCAAGGAAATTCTCTGAAATTTTGAAACTGTTTTCAGTTGAATCCAATTCAACAAATGCGGATATCATGAGGAGGACAATAGAAGAGTGTGAAGCAGAAGGATTGAAGGGTGAAGAGAAGAATTGTGCTACATCGTTAGAAGCACTGGTAGATTTTAGTACCTCGCACCTTGGAAAGTATGTTCGAGTTTTAACGACTGAGGTTGATAAATACGATAAGGAGCAACAAGAATATATCATCGGACAAGGAGTCAAGATACTCGGAGAGAAAATAGTAGTTTGTCATGCCAAAAACTATATATATCCTATTTATTACTGTCATAATATGCATCAAGTTAAGGCTTACATGGTTTCATTAATTGGTGCTGATAATAACACTCTCAAAGCTATTGCCATATGTCATCTTGACACATCAAAATGGAATCCAATCCACTTAGCTTTTCAGGTCCTTAAGGTTAAGCCTGGTACGATTCCTATTTGTCACTTCTTGCCTGACAGTCATATTGTTTGGGTTGCCAAGTAGATAAAGGAAAATGTCAAAAAATGTTCAAGGATCAATAAAAAGCTCTTCAAGTGTTTTTACGAGGTCACCAGCGAGCCCCTTTAGATCTAATATGTTGTACTTTTTATTTTTCTTTGTTGGAGTGTTTAATGCAAACGAAATGTCTAGAAATATTATATATACAATTTCTCGTCTCAAGATAATATATCAATCATAATTACAACAATAATGTCCTATTAGAAATTCTACTGAGATGTAAAGTTTGGGAAGATTCAGTAGTATGCAACCTTATCTTTAACTAGTAAAAAGAATGTTTTCAATCAACCTACAGAAAAAAAATACTTTGAAAATGAATGGAAGAAAATGAAAAGAAAACAAGAAAAAAATAATCAGCAAATACATAAACAAATAACTACATAAATTAAAATAAATAAAAGTAAAAGCAAAAAATACAGATAAAAGATAATGACAAAGATAAAAATCAAAATAAATAAATTCAAATTCAAAATAAAGGTAAAGATAAAAGTGAATAAATAAATAAATATATAAGAAAGGAAATAAATAAGTAAAATATACACACAATTAAAAGAGAAGAAAAAATATAATATGTAATAAATTAATAAAATAAATGAAAAGGCAAGTAATACAAAAAAAAGTATTAGGGTGAATACATGACCAAAAAAAAGAAGGAAAAGATTCAAAAGACCTATGAATAGAGAAGAGTCTCCTTTAAAAAAGAGAAGGACCTTTGATGTATGATCTTATATCTGAATCCTAATTCGCCAAAGTTTCTATTAAGGCCCAAGTTTTTAGTAAGCTCTAGTAGGGTCATATTATGCTAGATCACCTCCTTACAATTCTTTTAGGTATTCCTCATCTTCTTTTATATTATCTAAGTACAATCTTCTCGTTGGGGCATTAAGATGTCTCTCTTTAACATGTCCAAATCTACTAAGCCTTCTGTCCCTTAATTTACCATCAACGTTAGTCATCCCTCAACTTGTCTCTTACCACTACATTCCTAATCTTATCTCTTTGTGTAAGATTGCACATCCAACGTAGTATCCTCATCTCTACTACCATTAACATATGAATATGCACATATTTGATAAGTCAACACTCTGCCCCCAGAGCATGGTTGATCTCATTGCTAAAAGGTAGAATTTATCTTTTAGCTTAAGTGGTATCTTCTTATGACATAAAAGCCTTGATGCCCCACTCATTTAAGCTATCCAAATTTGACACGGTAAATTATGTCATCATCTATCTCACCATCAGTTTGTATGATTGATCTAAGGTACTTAAAATAATCATTTTATGATATAACTTATGAACCAGTCTTTTTCTCTATATCGGGTGTAACTCTATTACGTGAAAAGTTACATTCTAAGTACTCAATCTTAGTCTTGTTGAAATAAAATCCCTTCAACTCTCGTGTAAGCATATCCCCTTGCATGTTTTTAGTGAGATCATCCATAACTATTGTAAATAAGAAGGGCCTTAATGAGTATTCTTGGTGTAGCCTGATATCAATAGAAAATTGCTTTGTAACTCCTCTTCTCATCCTTCCTCTAGTCTTAATACCATCCCTAATAACTAGCACATATGTCATAGGAACTCACTTAACATCTAAACACCTCCACATGACTTCTCTAGGTACTATGTCATAAGCCTCTTCTAAGTTAATGAAAATTATGTTCAAGTCTTTCTATTTATCCCTATAATATTCCATTAATCGTCTAATGAGGTATACATTTTCTATCATAGACTTCCCTGGCATGAAACTAAATTGGCTCCTTTAGATAGTTTCACCCATTCTCACTCTTTTCTTAGTTACCCTCTTTTATAACATTATAGTTTGACTAAGTAGTTTGATGCTTCTATAGTTGTTACAGATTTTGATATAATTGGTTAAAATAACATCATTTTGATTAATAAATCAAAACGTCGTCGTCTTTTTTAGTATGTTGAATCTAAATTCAGTATCAAATACTCATAAGAATGAACTAGAAATACAGATGATCTTTATCATGTCTCATATAATCAAAAAAATCATGTAATCCTTTTTCTTCTTATGACAACTATTATCATACTATAACAAATGCCTTTAATTGATGTCTATGTTTATGTTTTTAGTAAGCTAAATTGAGTGGAACAATTCTAATAAGGTACTATACCTTTCCGCTATACTCTTTGCCACCTTTTGCATCTTACTATTATGGTATTGATATACATCTTACATGTTATCATCAAAGTCTATGAGACATTATTCAATTCAAAATTTCAATACATTTTATAATTTATATGATTTTAACATATCTTTAAAACTTTGTCACTACATCCCAAATAGGGATTATAGCAAAATTACATATTGGGTATACAATTTTTTGTCTAACTTTGAGAACTCTTCTCAAACATATCCTATATTCAAGAAATTTGGTTCGCTAACTTAGCTAAACAAGGTAAATTCCACTTAGAACAAAATATAAATATAAAAAAAGCAAGTAATTAATAATATGTCATGACTACCAAATGAGAACTTTAATCATTAATTTGGTTACTCCCACTATTTTATTCGAAATAATAGCCTAAATTTTATTTAAAAATATTATTATAATCTTTCTAGTGAGCTAAGATCTCATTCAAATATAGTTGATCTTGAGTTTACTAAGCAAACCAACTAAACTTAAATTATGTAGATAATAACTTTATATATCATATCTAATGTGACTCCTAGATCTGTTAGGTGACAATTCTTGTCAAAACATATCTTATAAGATCAAAACATATAGAATTTAGAAATTCGTTGTCAAATTTTACATAATAGGCGAGATTTTACATAATTATCGCCAATAATATAAATTTTTAAAATTTTATAGTTTTGGTACTTTTTGTAATAAAACATTTTTATAAAATTGTAAATAATTTATACATAAGAAATAGAATTTTGTGAGACCACATAAAATTTTCATATCTTATATATTAAAGTTCATAATGGAAAATAAATAAGTGTAATATGCATAAATTTTGTGTTGTTTTGATTTATAAATTTTTTAAATGACTTTATTTTTATACTTAATAATCATTGTGAATAATATTAAATTTGATTTTTTAAGAATATCATTGTAAATTGGTAGTCGTATATTTGGCTACTAATTTACGAAATCGTCACCAATACTATACTTTTTTTTATAGATTTTAAATTTTGCTAATTTTTTAAATATATCATAAACATAATTACTATAAAAATTATATATAATAAGTATAGTTTTGTGAGACCATATTAAATTATGAACTCATATATATTAAAAAATTAATAAAAATATATATGACGTTTTTTTTTCACTAAATTTATTTTTACACTTATACAGTCATTGTATTACTGTTAATAAATATTACTAATTAAGGATAATAATTAACTTAAATTTATGATATTTTGATCTTATAAACCTTAAAATTTTAGGTATGATTATCTTTTTATGTCCAAAAATTTTCACTTTTAATTTCTAAATTTAAATGACCTATTATGTATTTTTCAACAATATGTTTAAAACTTTGAAAATTTTAGATATGATTATATGTTTAGATGGTCTATTCTATTTTTATGAAATTTTTATATGAATGGAGGTGTAGTACTATGCAGGGCCACCCTTGGGCAAGGGCTGCCCCTCATAAACGGTAAAATTGGCCCCATTTTTACTCTCATAAAAAATAAAAATATAGTAGAATAAGGCTCACTCTTAACCTCATAAAGAATAACACAAAATTCATATTTTTCTTCTTTTTATTCTTCATAAGAGTAAAAAGTAGGTAAAATAGAGGTCTTTTTTATTTTGCCCAGGGCCTATAAAATATTAGGAATGACCCTAGTACTATGCACAATAGTACGAGTTTATACAAATTTATAGAGTTTGAATACATTAGCTATTCAAACAAATTTATAAATAAGGCAAATAAAAATATGAAAATATATAAATGTCAATTAATCTTAAGTACACTTAGCAAAAATTATCTTTTAAACATTGCTAATTTTTTTAAGAATACTATAACATACAAAAATTCATCAAAATTTCCCTAAGAAATTATCATCTAATATAAATTACTTAACATCAACTTTTATCAACGATTTCACATTTTGTCACCAAAAGCACAACATTTTGCGAAAATTTAGTAATATTGATCCAAAAGATAGCTCATTTTGCGACCATTAATAATTTTGACATGAAAAGCTAGTCATCTGATGACGAAATTACTAAATCGTCACAAAAGATAGCTCATTTTGCGACGATTCTTATAAATCGTCTAAAAGAAATCTCATTTAGCGATGGTTTTAGAAAATATCGCATACCGTCAGACCTATTGTGACGAATTGTTAAAAGGTGACTTTTGGCGACGATTTGTAATTCGGCTTCAATGAAAATGTAAACAAAAGTCCCATCTGTTGTTGTGAGGAAAGTGCATGAGACCAAAACTTATCTCCAGCGAATGAGGAAGGGAGTTGCTGGTTTAAGGTGAAGTGGTAAAACGTACCTTTCTCTCTTGAGGAAGGAACCCGAAAGGAAAACAATTTGGGTGAGAAAAGGGAGAAAATGGGAAGGAGAAAAAAAATTAAAAGAGGCGATAACATCAAAACTGAAGAAAGTTTCCCAGGTTAAACTGTGGGAATGAAAACAAAGAAAACAAAGGATAATGAAAATTGCAGGTCAAATTTTAATCTTCCACATGCCTGGAGAATCTAAATTTGCTCTACCGCTTTACTAATTTTATATTTCAGTACATGATCAAGTACAACATATAACTGCCTGCAATTCTGAGTAACACATCATAAATTCCCGACTGCTGGGCGAGTGAATAACCGCAGTCAATCATTATAGGGAATTGGCAATCCCCATCTGATGGATCTTTGTCTGTAAGCATAGCCAGGCCAGAGAAATCACAGTTCCAATACTTCTGGCTATTAACCTGATAATACATGTTAAATGCATATGAAGCATTCCCGTCTACACTTAAGTGATTACAAGATGACCCATAACCCAAGGCAGTACAGTCTGACAGACTACAAGCATAGTCAATATTATTTGGCAAATCTTCGAGGTTTTCTGCTTCTGGGTCTACAACACACCACCTTTTGAGCATGTACTTCACCCCTCCTACTGGAACTAGACCCTTATCTTCTAGCAAGCCTGACAAATCCAATTCATATTTTGGCTTTCCATCAAACTCAAGTATGCCCCAGTGCCTCTCAAAGTTCCCTGGAGCAATGCTTTTGGCATTCTCATCAATCAGGCTAAACAGGTAAACATCAATATCACCTTTTCTTGCTGGTGTTCCTTTTCCACTTAGAACATGTCTTAGTAATCCCTGGTTGAATCTCTTGGCATTGACAATATTGGCATTTTTATCACCATCAGTTGGCCATCCAACTTCTCCAACTATAATATGCATATCTGGGTACCCAGCCTTATGCAAAGACCATATGAGGGTGTCAAGATTTGCATCGAACACATTGGTATAAACTAGATTACCATCTCTGATAGGATTATTTGATCCATCAAAGAATGCAAAGTCCATGGGGAAGTAATCATTGCCATACAGACTCAAGAATGGATATATGTTCACAGTGAAAGGCGCATCATTGGAATAGAGAAACTGGACTATTTTGATTGTGAGGTCTCGAATGTCAGGCCGAAATTCACCAGCAGAAGGAACTGGATTTGTATCTGGGGAGTCATAGATATCAGCATTAAATGGGACAGTGGCTTTGACCTTGGAACCAAGCCCAGCATTGTTGAGGGCATTCTGGATATTCCTCAAAGCTGGCAGAGTGCTTTGTAGGTAAGTTCCATTGTATGTTCTAAGGAAGGGTTCATTGCCTACAGCCACATACCTGCAAAATCAAATCGGTTGGACATTTTTTAATCCGCGTTTGTTCTCTTACAAATCAACAATTTACAACAACATATTATATCTATTCTACTGCTTAGTTAAGAATCTTCTCTACATCACGAAATAGACTATGACAATTACATAACGAAATAGACTATAACAATGGAACTTAATGGTCAAGAGGACTATGCAAGTTGAAGAAACTCGTTACTTTGAACTTAAAACAACACAAAACAAACAGGATCGCGGTAATTTGAAAGCTGAATAGGCATGAAAAAAAATTTCCATGTGACCACAAGCGACGATAAGATACTTATGAGCGAAAGCTTTGGTACTCAACTTGATGTTAACTCCGCCAGGGTAAGACCAACTGGTGACATTGGCATCAACCCAAGACCCTGCGGCCTCAGGATCTTGGCTCATCTCCAGCAACATGTAATTGGGTATAGCCAACATAACTTCAATGTCTGTCCCAATCAGAGCAGCCATAATGCTCTCCTCAGCCTCAAACAGCTTCAACTTTTCAAACCCATTTTCTATAAGCATTTTCACTACATTATCTGGAGGCAGTTTGTGCGTTGCCATTGTGCCCCAGTTCACTCCTACAGTACCAGTCACGCTGGAGATCATTGTCACGGAAAGAACAATAAGTAGATTGAAATAGGAATTACTACAAAATTGTAGTGACGGTGCCATTAATATTTTAGTGATGAAAATCCTAATGGGGCTCTTGTGAGAATCAAGAAGCAAGAAAGAAGAGAATCAATTAAGCTCCAAGACTATAATTGGGACCTTGAACAAGAGGCTGGAAAGGAAGGGAGAAGGGGAAGTTGTTGATTATGAGGTCCAAGAACTTTAAAGGGCAAGTGGATCTTTGGTGATTGGCTCGAGAGAATCTTAATGGGTAAGGAGAGACAGTTGGGTTTCTTGCAGAAAAAGAAAACTTTTGAATTTTTTTTGTTGCAAATTTGGAGATTCGATTCTTACTTCTGTTAGTCAGTTATGGGCGCCAGTCCACAAGCAAAAATAAGCAACACAATCTGAAATGGATTTGCTTCTGCCAATTATAATCAACCAGCAAATTTTTTTTTAATGAAAGGAACTTTAAAGTTTTGCTCTCTCATATCTTTCTTGCTTTAGTTATCTGGGGTTACTTTCTCTATGTACACAACCTTATCGTGAGACTGGAATTACATATTCCATGCAAATGAGGATGAATTTGAATACTTCATTCCAATCCATGCATGTTTGCTTTATGTACTAATTCATAATACGTAATGACAAGAAGCTTATGAAGATTAATATTCTATAGGAAAATGGACCACGAAACAGCATTTTCTAACTAGGAATGGTTAGGATGAATATAGTCTTTAAGAATGGAATGGCTACCAACTAGCTAGGGTATAATTAAAATTGATAGAATGAAACTGCTTGAATTCCTGACAAAAAGAAAGGAGTAAACTGTATGAATGATTAAGTTGAAAGGCCATTGACTGACTTCTTTAATTAGTGAAGAGGATAGATTTCCTTAAATTGCATATATCTTTCCAACTTAGGTCTGCGTACGTGTTTCCTTCTCATTCGGAGCTTTGCTTTCTTCCAATGTATTAGCCTTTTTAAGTTGAAAGGCCATTGACTGACTTCTTTAATGAAGAGGATAAAAAGGATTATTGTGTCTTTCCAACTTAGGTCTACGTATTTCCTTCTCATTCGGAGCTTGCTTTCTTCCAATGTGTTAGCCTTTTTAGCTAAAGTTGCACCTTTTCCTCATCAAAAGTTACTAAGCGATAGCCATGAGTGCCTTTCCAGGATACTGAATATCTACCAACTTATCCTAAATTTCAATTTGCTGTTCTTCACTGTAATTAAGAACATCTCAGCAAAAAAAACCCAACATATTATCTCGGACAATCAATCCTTAATGATCATCTTTCAACTACGACGAATATTCTACCACAAAAACAAAACTATTGAGGAATATTCCTCGTACCAAATTTGCACAGCTAGCAAGTGATCGATTACTGGGTCTTATTTAATATTTGCCTAAGAGATGACTGCTAGCTGGGACTGCAACGTCAAGATAAGTACCAAGTGAAGACTGCAACGTCATAATAAGTACAGGCAGATGGCATCCTGGTATTAATAAATTCGCCAATTCATCCTGGCGTCAAAGCCCTACGAAAGGAAAAGGAATGTCTATCAATCCACGATCAAGGACGGTCAGAACACAATTTATTAAATAAGAATCGATAACTAAAAATAGGCAAATGCTTCATCTCCAAGGAAGAGGGAAAAGCTAAGCCTTGGCTAAAGCACTGGTATTGCTATGGCTAACTTAAGCTTTGTGTCTGTCTTCTATGCTAGAGAGTCGGAAAAGCAAGCAAGAGCTCTTTGAGTCAAGTAGCTAGGTCAACAGAAATTTCGGCAAGTCTTCTCACCTTATCACTTTTCCTCTCGACGTCACCGTTCTCGGCTCCATGATCTTACATTAGTTACAATGCCATAAACTTAATTCGTGACAAAACTTGAAGAGAAAATATGATGTTTATGAAAAATATTAATATTTTCAGTATTTTTCTTTACTTTTTTAAATTATTTTATTTTATTTAGATTTTTATATGTTTTAAGTAATTATATATATTAAACTTTGGAATGAAATTTATCAAGAATTAAAGGCTATTTTCAGTTTTAAAAAAAAAACAGAGAGAAAATTGCAATTATGGAGTAGCATGGTTTGGCCCACATTATGTGTCAGACAATGTCTAATATGAATCAACTGTAAAGAGACGCAATCTAAAATACGTAGAAATTGTGTGGCGCTTTAACAAAATACAAAAGTAATATGCCCTAAGCCACAATTGTCCCTCAAACCATGTTCGAATCATAAGGAAAATAAACACTTGGGTAAAATTTTTGGCAACAATTTCAATGGCTTCTTCTCTCTCAACCTCCAGTGATCACTGTTCACTAATCACCTACTCCACCTAATTCCATGACGTCTTCTACGCTAGACACAAATATTCCTCGTAGCTGTAACATTCTACGCATCCATACTCAACTCCATCTTCTTCCACCAACTTCTTTCATTTATGTCACTCTTCATTTTTCAGTAATCTTAACTCTCCCTGTTGCTTGTTTATCAAGTTTTATATAATAATAAAACTTTCAATACTGCAAGTAAACAGATCGTATCTTGTAGTATCACGGGTATCATTTCCAAGAGGATTATGAAACACCTAAATAACTTGAATCGAACTTTGACTAAGGTACTACGAATTTGATTTGAATTACAACAAATGACATAATTTAAAAATAATAATAAAATGGAACAATTAAGTAAATAAACAATTAAGTTGCCAATGACATTGGGATTGATCAAAGATGAATACTTAGGAACTATTATATCATTATTTTGTTTCCCTTAATCTCATCGATTCACTTTATGTTTGATGCTAGATTTCCTAAAGCTTTGATGACTCTCTCTCAAGAGCTAATCAAGTAAACCTAATTGAATTCGATATTTATAGATTTGTAATCTCCCGATTCACAAACTACTCATAACTTATTCAATTAAATCTAACATAATCTATTGGATAATTAATTTCACAATCAAGATCTCTCTTCAATTGTTCGTTAAGATGATAATTGTGGGTTTATTAAGTTGTCAGCTCTCGTTGCACACCTTAACACTAATGACTTTATTCACTCTCTTAATTTATTATCAAGTATATGCATGACAATTATCACAAATATTCATCAATGTATTGAATTAAGCAATAATTAAGGTTTACAAAATAAATCTAGAATAATTCCTAATCTGGATTTAGAAACCTATAAACATGTTATACATCATGGAAATCCATATACACATCCAAGCTTATGAAGAAAATAAAGGAAAAAGAATGAACATTGTTTGAAGTCTTTTTCTAGAATGCTCGAATTTCTTTAAAGCTCTTCTTTGATTTCTCCTCTTTGATCTACTTTGATGTAATGATTGTTGCTTCTTTTTGGTGTTTTTCATGTTTTTATATAGTGCTTTATGGTTCTAAGGCTGTGTCTAGGGGTTTTTTTCACTTTGTCCAATTTCAAAAATAGCCCCAAACCCTCAAAACACGGAAAAAAAAAACTTGCGCCGAGAAACACCCCTAGCACGATTGTGCCTGCCTAGTGTCATTTGTTCCTTTCTGTCACGGTTGTGTTTCATGTCACGATTGTGATAGAAAATCATGCAATGTCCCATGCAAAATGATTGTGCATGGTGTATAATCATGCCTTCCTTCAACATCCATTATCTTCTTCATTCTCTAATTTTCTTATTTCCAATATTCACAAACACATCAAACACTGTTTAAATCATAAAATTAAGATTAAATTTATACTCTAAACAACACAAACACTTAGAACATATACAAGCACTAACAATATACACAATTCTAATCCTATACACATGATAATCATCTAGAAAACACTTAAAAACACATTAAAACACCTTTAAAAACATACTAAAATCTACACCTATCAAAATCCCCACACTTTTGCATGTCCTCAAGTAAAACTAAAAACACAAATACAAACAAACATAAAAACACATAAATCATGCAATCATGCAACGTTCAATAATGGTACAATGGTATCAAATCTTATGGAATGAATTTAACCTCAAACACCAATCACTCAAAATGTGCCAACATACTAACTTATTACTTTCATATTTAAGTATTTTGATTTGAATACAAATATCAATCAGAATATTAACATCATATTCATATACCTATAGCATTTGTAAGCATGCATTTATTATTATTAATCAATAAAAAGGCAAACTATCACTAAGTAGCCATTTATGAAAATTCTTGGTATTTTTAAAAGATCAGTAGGATTCTTTTATTGTAACGTCATTTTTTTAGATTTTATTTAACGATAACTAATTGACCTATTTTAAGTTGGTCAATTATGTAATAACCGTATGTGCACAACGTAGTTATAAATAGTACAAGCAAGTATGGGTCAATCTCACAAAGATTACGAATACCAGTACCTACCCTTCCCCTATTATCTAGCCTACGGATTGATTTTAGATTTTTAATAAAAAGAAAAAAAAACTAAAAAATTAAAGAAATAAGAAACGATAATGAATGCAAAGACAGTGAAATTCACTTAGAATACTATCGTTATTATAAATTAGTATCTTGTTTTGAATCCCCTTAAACCCTTAACATATTGATCTTTTATCATGTAATTGTTTTGTTGAAGTATTAGACCGTAGAGACTCCTATGGTAAGCTAATAGTTGATCTTAAGTCTACTAACAACTAATCCTAAGGTCTCTAAACGAATTACTCGAGTTAAATCTTATAATATTGTGTTACCGATTTATGAGTCCCTCTATTACATTTATCCCTAATCGGGAAGATTTTTGTCATCCTATCTCTAGAGTTGCAATCAACTCCTTCTAATTACGGTAAATATATTCACACTAGTATTTCTCAATCTCTACATATGAAATCAAATTATGATATAATATTCTCAAGTTATTAGAATATAAATAAAATGCGTAATCAGATCACAATATATCAAACAACTAATTGCATTAATAAAAGAATCAAATCATATTAAAGGATTAACATAAGGTTTATTTAACCTAAATTCTAACTGGATGTTTAGTTACACATGATTAAACGAAATCAAACATATATAAACAAAAATATGAATAAAAAACAATTGGTTTAAAATTGTAAATCTCACTAATTGTCTTCTATTGAATGTTCTTGCAATGTAGTGGCTTGATCTTGTATTCTGATGGATCTATTGATGATTTCTTAGTTATTTCCATTTTTGGGAGCAAAATTGCACTTAGAGAATGAGTCCTAAGTCTAAAATCACCTCCCCCATATCCCCTTCGATTGCCTTTATCAATCTGTCCTAAAACATCTTTTTATCACAAATTTTACGGTTTTGGGAGATGCATGGCCTCTTAGATAATTGTGTATCAGACCATGCATCACCAAATTCTTTAAAAATTGTGAAAGTGTACATCTTTGAAGAAATGCACGGTCGTGCATCTCTTTTATGTGATGACTTTTCATTTTGTGACGTGTTTTCGTCCGAATTCTTGTCCTTTAAGTTCGTTGAGGTAATTATACTCTGTAAACACAAATGGGAAAAATTAAGTACCAAATATATGATAAAAGTCTAAAATATCGAGCAAAATACATTAAATATGGGTGGTAAAATATAGTCAAATATCCATTTATCAATAATATAGTCTTTTAACACGAAGTTAAATATCTTGTCATGAATGTCCCCCGGTTACTCAACTATGTCACATTTTTTATTTAGCTTGGTTAGAGTTTCATTTCTTCTTAGTCAATCATTCTTATAAAAGGGTACTAATAATGCTAACTAATTCAATTGATTTATAATTATAAATGTATACAAAAAAATTTCCTAAAGTGAAAGAATAGGTTTCATATCCTAATTAGCATCATATTCATCCCAAAGACACTTAAGGCAAAAAATTCACAAGTTCCTATAATGTTGATGCATGTCGAATACACCATAAAATAAACCTAACTTTGTATAACTAATTTTATAGAGGTGATGAGTAGGGATTGTATTCATAGAGAGTGTATGTAAAGGTTTTGTAATGAGAAGAAATTAATGTTGAGGATATGGGGGTTTTAATTTAAAGCGATGAACAAAATAAAGTAAATTTGAATTAACAAAAGGAAATCAAATTAAACAATTAAAAATGAGAAAAATGATGAATGATTTCAGAATTTGATTCTCGGATCAACCTCAGCCTACATATAAATAAACAAACGTCATTGCATGATTGTTTTTACAACTCTCTTAGAACTATTGATCATAGATTAATAACGATATATGTTAACCCCAATTTTCCCTTATATAGCATTTAATTAAAATAAGCTATTTATTTAAACCTAGCTACTGAAAACCTAGAATAAGCTCTCTAAATTTAGTTAGACAAACACATTATGAATAAGGAAAATAGAACAATCTAGGAAACAACCACACAAGTTCATTTTATTTAACCTATGTTATATTATCCCTAATCAATATAAGAAAATTACAAATTATCGACAGAAAATTCCCTACGAAATTTTTCTGTAAACTTATCAGGAAAATGGTATTTAGCAACGGGAAAAATCTGTATCTAAAAGAGGAGGGAATTTTTTCGTAAAACTTGCCGACAAAATGTAGCAACAGAATAGTGAAAGTTATGGTAAAAATAAGTGCCAATGATTCTCGATAAAAATTTCATACAAAGTTTATCGACCAAAAAAAATTTCGTAGGGAAAGTACTTACTGAAACATCACTCCATAGGTAATTTACCTATATAGATATGTTTCTGTAGGTAATTTACCTACAAAAACACCATTTCGTAAGGAAATTCCCTACAGAAACTACATTTCGACAGGAATTTACCTACGAAACTATCATTCCTTAGGTAAATTTAAACGAAATCGATATTATGGTTTAAATTGGAAGGAAAACAAATTCCTTAGGTAAATTCAAATGACGTCGGTATTGTGGTTTAAATTGGAAGGAAAACAACATATTTTTTTTCTAATTTAAACTATAAAATCGAAGCCCCCCTCCCTTGTCATTCTTCTTCGTTTCATTGTTCTTCATCGCTCCTCTGTCGTGATTTTGTTTTTCCTATCAACGTCGTTGCTCATCTTCATTTGTTCTTCCACCAACTGCTTCCATTGTCTTGGGTTAACCATCTCGAGGTTGGTTATCCACTTACTACTCTTAGGTTAATTTTTTCTGCTTAAATTTTTGTTGGTAAATGGTTTTATGTTCGTTGGTTTTGTTACTGTAGATTGAGTTATGAGGGTTTATTTGGGTTGTTAATGGGTCATTGTTTGTTTTTATGTGTTAATGTTGGTAAATAATGGAAAAAGACAACATTTTAAAAACAAATTAGGGATGAATTTCTGAAGCGTACCAAGTGTTCAACGAAAGTTTTATAAAAGGTCTCTCACATCATTATACGTTGCCTTCGTCTTCCTTAGGTGTTAAATTAGAGGCATACTTATAATATAACTATTAATTTATAGAACTACAATAAACATATACCAAAATGTTGTTATACATTATAGTAAACTTTTGATATAAACTTTCTTCACCAAGATGACTTATCCATATCTGTTATAACATAGTAATATCTTCCTTTCTTAACTATTGTGGCTTCTCCACCTACAATTGTGCTCTTTATTATTTTGTAGATGTTATTCACCAATTTTGGTTCTTTCACCATGATTATTACATATAAGGTTTACAAAGAGATCATGTATGTTTACAAAAAGATCACATTTTTACTTAAATCTAGTATATATTGTATAATACTTAATCTCGTAATTATATCTTGAACTTCTCAATCTTGAGTTGTCATATTTTGAAAAAAAAGTGTAATCATTTTTTAAATCTTCTTATATATATGTCACATCAAGATTTAACATGTCACTACATGGTTGAATGTAATGATATGTTGTTTCATATATATCCTTCCTACATCTTCACTTGTATAATATTTAGTTTAGATATATCTTGTTTATAAGAGATATATGTATTAATTTCATCAAGGCACTGTGCCTTTCAACTCTACTTTATGCAACATGTTACATATTGCTATTATGATGTTAATATACATCTTACATTTTGTCACCAAAGTTTATAAGACATTAGTTAACTCAAAATGTCAATAATTTTTAACACATCTTTAAAACTTTAACACCAAATCCTCAACAAGTATTAATAACAAAATTGCATAATGGACATAAAATTTTTCTTATCAAACTTTTAGAACTATTCTCAAACATAACCTTTTTCTAAGAATTTTTTTTTGAAAAGTGAATGAAATATTATTAACACTAGCACAAGCTATCACAACATTACAATAGGTTCTTTGTTACAAATAAGTTAGAAGTTATAAGCAACATAAACTTAGAGATTCCATCTACATTTCAAGTCAGGAGTGAGTTTGTTTTGTACTTTTTTGCTATCATGATATCTCTAATCCAATTTAGGGTGTTATCAGCCAGTTGATGCTTTCCAATGTTAGGTCCTTTGTACAATCTATTGTTTCTTTCTCTCAAAATTGAGTAAATACTTGTAGTGAAAGTAGTATTGGAGAGCTCTGCATTCTGCTTAAGTTATTTAGCTTTCTTAGTGAACAAGTCCAAGAGTCCATTCCATTCCATTCGTAAGTCTGGTAGTACTTTACTAGCATAGGCAGCACCATACTCCAAACAGCTTTGGAATGCCTAAAGAGGAAAAGGATATGTTTCTTGTCTTCCCCAACTTCTTTGCATAAAAAAACACACACATAGGGTCATATGTACCAAACCATTTATCTTTTATTGTGATTCTCTTCTTAACACAAACCAAGTGATTAAGGAAGCTTTGGGGTTCAAGGAATGTTTCTAAAGTAATTCATACCATGGTACATCTCCCAGGCTTATTGTATAGATTTTATAGCAAGATTCATATGTGAAGATCCCCTTGGAATTTAAAATACAAACAATGTTATCCTCCTTATGAAGATGATGTAGTTGGTATAAATAAGTTGCCAAAGAAGATAATCCTCTGAAATTTCCAGACCATTCTCCATGTTGTATGAGTGAACAGAATTTAGCATAAGTATGATTTTGTTTCTCAAATAAAGGATTTCATTTCTCAAAATAAGAGGACTTAAATTAGTCTAGTTGTCATATTAGAATCATATGTTTTTCCCATTTCCTAATTTATGTTTAACCCAGGGATATATTAAGCCTCTCAAGTTCATCAAATGGATAACTTAGTATTAACTATACTAAACAAGGTAACTTCCATTGAGAAAAAAATAGAAATGTAAGAAAAGCAAGTAATTGATTGCATGCCATAACTACCAAATGACATTAGGACTTTAATTATGTATTTGGTTTCTCCTATTATTGTATTCAAAATAATAGCCCTCACTGCTATTTGGAAAGATTGCTATAGTCTCTCTGATGGGCTAGGATCTCATTCAAATTTAGTTGATCTTGAGTTTTCTCAACAAACCAACTAAACTTAAATTAGATAGATAACAACTTTATCAATCACATTTTATGTGACTCCTAGATCTTTTAGTTAACAACTCTTGCCAAAATATATCTTATATGTTATTTCTAACCCTGTCTCTAAATTCATATGACCATGAGTTTGCTCATCCAAATCACTTAAATTTAGTTAAGTAGAATCTATTATCGTAAGACATATTCGACTTACACGACCTTGAGTTTGCTCATCAAGCCTAATAATAAATAGAACTTTGGTTTATTCTTATAACAATGAAAGGAAATAATCATGTTGAAAACATATACTTAATAATTTTAACAAGGGATTTACTTTTGTTCATCTCATCAAACAAAAAATTGCATGCAAAATATTATACATATAAAACATGCAATTCAACATGCTTAATATATCAAGCATATATTCAAATATGCAGCTTACACACTCATAATCAAATTATATGCTCAAAACATCAAGCTTCATTTGATTCTAGTTATTAGTTTTCATAATCTAAAATAATATTTCCAACTCCTTGGAAAAAATGAATTAGATTAAACTCATTGATTCCTAAACATATTTAATTCCTATTCCAATTATAAAATTAATTTTATTTGAAAACAATTTTCAAATTCAATTAGAAGTTATTTCTAATTATCTTGACTCCTTTAACAAAACTTAATTAAAAGTTTTCAATTTCAAGAGTTATTTCAAATTCAATTTTCAAACTATTGATTTTAGGTTAGCTCATTCCTATATCCAAACATTAGTGATAGTTGTAGGTTGCATGATGTTTTAATATGTTTTTAGTGATTAATTATCTGATTCATGTATGTTTAGGGTTAGAATTATGTTAGTTGGTTAGATATTTGTGTTTTAGTGTGATATGGGTTATAGAATGCTATTAAGCTTTAATTTTGTGTATTTGAGGTGACTTGATGTATTTGTTAGTGCTTAAGATTAGGTATTGAATAACAAAGGATATTCGGAGGAAGGCCAGAGGAAGACCTGGGCTACGATCGTGGCCTATGGTCTACGATCATGATAGAAGTGATTTTTTGAGTGCCATGATCATGGCCTGAGGTGCCACGATCGTGGTCTGCGTGACAATAAATGCAAACTGACTTCTATTTTTAAAGTCTAAGATCGATATCGTATTAACTCAAAAGCATTCAAGTTAGCATTTGATGATAGGATAAATCCCCCTCTTATAATCGACTAATCTTCCTTGTGTGATTTTTTATTGTTTATTGGCGGAGATCAATTTTGATTTCTTTGTGTTAATTTTATAATTTCATTTTCAATCATTCCATATTCACTTCTTTACTTTTTTTTTAGTTTTGCTTTTCATTTTAGTTATCCTTTAGGCCTTAGATAACTTAGAATTCAATTAGTTCACCAACTCCCCGAGGGATCGACATCTCATATACTACACTCACGACCCGTGCACCTACAGCATTTTGAGGGATAAGAAATTGTAAACTTGCCCACTCGATCAATTGGTTATTCCACTCCTAGAATAAGCTTTACTTCAAATCCAAATAACCCTTTTCTTCTTCTTAAAAACCCTATTTTTATCAATATGAAACCCTACCCACTAATGCTTCTCCTACTTTCGCCGCCATCACGACTCCCCGCCGCCAGCTACTTTTCTGCTGCTCTCACCAATGAGACCACCTTTTCTAGTCACCTACATTAGTCCACAATCACTAGCCCCATTGCATGGAGCTTTAGTTGTGTGTCTCCAGTAGCACCTTCATTGGTAGCTCCTAAAGCCTTTATTTGTACCTCACTAAATGTTGCATAAGTGCAGTTATCGCCAATGCTACCGCCTCCTGCACACACTTTCGCTACCTCCTAAAGGTTCTGCCACCACCTTTAAGGATTGTAGTTGATGCCATATGCTGCTAGAGAGTAGAGTCTCTAGCATCCTATAACTATCATAAATGATACCAATCTCAACTTTTCAACATTGCCATCGCCACACCAAGTTGTTGGACATTGCATACCTAAACCTACTTTCTCTGACATATGTCAACATCAACAATAGTCATCACTAATACATGATTCAACAACCACCTAAATTCTAGTAACTCCAAATCATGAATTTTCTGACAACCATAAAAGCCACAAAACCAACACACCAAACCCAAAACATAACCAAATTGTAGGTAACCAGAAACTCCACGATAATGAAAACAAAAATTGCAAGTAATAACAATCCAAGTTGTGCCATCAAACAACTTCAATAAGGTGCAACCTTGGTAGTAGCAATTCATCCATAATACAAAATACTTATTATATTCTTATGGTTTCTTTATAATTTCATATTTTATTTGAACTTTACTGATTATGAGGAATCAGATCAAATTTTGATTTTAAGGTTTGTGTTGGAACATTAATATGAAATTTTCATAATTAATTATTTAGGGTTTGTAATTTCAATTTCAATTCTAAAATTGTAATTAATAACAATTAGAATATTTAATCAAATCATATAATTAAAGATGAATTTGATACCATGGTTAGAAAATCATGTCAGGACTTGATCCTGCACGTGGACGAATAATTATGATGCTTTTTTGTTTGATTTTTCGAAAGTCAAGATCACCAAAATTTTATAATGAAACATGAATCTTAATTTATAATGAAACATGAATCTTATAAAATTGTTAACACATAAATTATAATGAAACATGAATCTTAATTTATATCTTATTTCGATGCTTTACCTTTTTCTTATCGTATCCCTTGATTCATTTTCAAAGTCCATCTTAAGCACTATAGCTATACAAATGTCTGATTCTAACAGTATCCACAGAAAACTTTGCAAATGTTACAAAATGGGCTAAGCAAGGAGTGCTAGCTCCATTAGAGCTGAAGCTTATTTGTAATAAGTTTTAAATATTTTAATAATTTAATTGAAATTATATTATGATTTCAATTAAAATTTAGATAGAATCAGAAATAACTCTAATTAAATAATAGTTATGCCCAAATAAGATCCAACATCTTATATTGATCCTTATTTATTAAATAACTCATATGTAATCATAAAGTTTCTCAAACTTTACAATTAAATTCAACTTGACTAAAATATCTTTGCTCTCTACAACCCGTTCTTTATGTGCGAACCATTAAGTTATCAAATATGTTGGCAATGGATATAAATTATAACCTTAAATCATATTTAGGATTAGATAAATTCAACTCCTTTAGTTTTATCTTTAATTTTCTAATTAGAAAGTTTATATTTATAGATCAAGATTGGTGTCTAGCAATACATCACGACCACATAATATGTAGGAATGTCAAAATGGTTTTGACTAACCTTTTCTTGCATGTTTTTGAAGTGAATCACACGTTAATATAATATTTAATAATGATATACATACGCACAAGAAGGGGGGTTGAATTGTAATAAACTTTTTGTTAACCCCTTTTTGAAAGTTCTTTCGTTAAAACGAAACTTGTTCTTTTTGCACGAACTACTGAAAATCAAATTTGTAACGTGTCTTTGAAAAACTCGTGTAAAATGCTAAGATTGAAAATCACGACTAAGAGAGAGAGAGAGAGTTGACACAATAATTTTTATACTGGTTCACCCCAAACATGGGTTACGTTCAGTCCTCAGATGTCCTTATGAGTTTTCACTATATCTTGAACTTTACAAGTATTCTTTTTCACTGAGCCTCTTCAGGTATCATGCAGTCAGTATTCTTTTACACTTAGCCTCTTCAAGCTATCTGTACCACTTTCAAATTGAAAAGTGTTGCGAGCTTGTTACAGAAAATATCGCTCTAAGTTTTTGCACAATAATCTCTTCCAACTTCGATAATCTCGTGTGTATCTCGGTAAATTTTTTGACTTCGACTTTGACTCTTATTTATAGTCTTCGTCTTCAACTGCTTATTGATAACTACTTCTTGATTCTTTAAAGAAACGGTTATTTAGTTAAGTTCTGTAACTAACTCAGACTGATGCTTCCGTCTGCTTTTCATTCGTCTGCTTTATTTCGTCTGCTTTTCTACTAAGCTTTTGTCTTCTTACTAAGCTTCCGTCTGCTTTTCAAACTTGCTTCCGTCTTCTTTTTCTACTAAGCTTCTGTCTGCTTTCTTTCTACTAAGCTTCCGTCTGCTTTTCAAACTAAGCTTCCGTCTGCTTTTCAAACTTGCTTCCGTCTGCTTTTTCATTTGTCTTCCGTCTGCTTTTCATTCGTCTGCTTTTTGTTTATCATCAAAATTAATTATTCTTAAAGTCATCTTGACTTAACAATCTCCCCCTTTTTGATGATAACAAATACTTTTATTATAGGGATGAAAAGCTTTACAGATTTTAGCCAAAAATACAAAGGTAAGAATCTGAACTAAAGCTTCATTCTTCCTTTTATTTTTCTTTTTCTCTTTTCTCCCTGTCTCTTCATTCTTTTTACTTCTCCCCCTGTCTTCTTCATTTCTCCTCTTTTCTCCCCCTATTTGTTATAAATAAAAAAGAATTATAACTGAAAATGTTGCACAAGCTTTTTCAACATTCGCTTGATTTTCTTGACTTCTCATTGCAATTTAGCTAAGTCAGCGTGTAAGTCATGTGATGCAGGTGGTTGAGCATTTTCCTTCGGTTGTTCTTCTTCAAATGCATTTATAGTGAAGTATGCATCTGAAGGTGGAACATAATCTTCCATGATCTGAATTTGAGGAGGTTGAACAGGTAGGTTGGGTACAGGAAGGTCTAAGTCATCAGGGGCTAGAAGTCTTAGGATTTTGCTTCCAAGCAAGGGTAAAACATCGTCAAGTGAAGGGATATTCCACAATGGCCTATGGCGCATGATCACCTTCACAATGGATTCAATCCTAATGGTGTTGAAATGTCCTTCAATAAGTCTTCCCCCCACTGGACAATATCCATGTAGTGAATTACTGCCACTGCCCCCCTGTCATCTGATATATGATGCTAGATGAAAGTTCCCGCAATCTTCTTCTTGACATATCCTGCTTCATAGCACGCTTCGTCAATAAGACGCACTTCTTCAGCAATTTCTTCTTCTGTAAGATCATCTTCTTCAGCTTTAGGGTATAGCTTCATCTTCCCTTTATCCATATTGCGCTCTATTGGTCGAGATGCTTGAATGTCAAGCACAATTTTCAGCACTGTATTCTCTGTTATGGGAAAGAAAGTGTGTTTCTGCTTCACCATTTGTGTAGGATAAGGCTTCAATCCTTCATCCCTTAGTCGCTCACACATACTCTTTTCATCATCGTTTAACAGATGCAACGTACTCTCATTCACCAAAATTGGTTTATAATGCACCCTGACTAACCTTTGTGGGATTTCCTTAATTATGATTGAGGTAGTCTTCTTCTTCTCCGGTTGGAATTCTTCTTCTACAACTCTGACTTCCAAATCTCCGTTACTCAGCAGTCGAGATGAGTCCATCTGTTCCATTGTAGGCTCTGTTGTTTGTTGGACAGTAGTCACAGGAACCAAACTTAGTTCTTCTGATTATGAAGGAGTATTCACTAGAGCCAAACTGAGTTCTTCTGATTGTTCTGTTGGAACAGCAATAGGAATAACCTCCTCTAGCTTCCTCAACAGTAGGAATAGCAACTTCTTGACTAACTTCCTCAACAGTAAGAATGGCCATTTCTTGACTAACCTCCTTATTCTTCTATGGCTCAATCACTCTAGGAGATTTCTGTGATCTTTGCTTCACAATCTCCCTTTTTCTTTTTCCTTCAGTCTCTTTAGCCTGCCTGGCTGTATCTTCCTTCATAATAGAGACCAGTGATCTTATTGCCTTAGGTGTTTTTACCACATGAGCTTCTCTTTGATTAAGACCTCTGGACTTTTTCTCCTCCTGTTGTCTTAAGGTTCAGACTCTGGGTGATCTTCTAGCTTCCTTCTGAATATCACTCTATAGAGGCTCCCCTTTTCTCTTCAAAGCACCTCCTTCAATAGCTCGTACTTGGCTACTTACTTTTTGAGAAGAATCTTTTTCTCTTATGGATTCTTCAGATGATTTTCTCCTTTCAACAACAGTCATGTCTGCTCTGTTTTAGGATTTAGAACTTTTTGCGGGAGATATCTTCTTTGTCCGCTCCCCCTCAGTTCTTGCTTTCCTCTGAGAATTTGTTTCAGATTTGTCCAGATTCCTCAATCCCATTTTCGCAATCGTCGTGGAGTCAATAAAACTCCTAACAGGCATCCTCCTCCTGTTTCCACTATCCAGGAGAACTCAAGACTCCTTGAAAATCCTTGTTAGTAGCATTCCGTAAGGATAACTGTTTGTATCCTTCATTGCCTTCACCATGTACTGAAAAATAAAAAATGGTAGATCTACAGTAACACGCACTAACGAAAGGATTAAAGAGGAATTTGCGTTGATCTTGTATAAGGGATGAATCCCAGCTCTGGATATGGCTGGAATGATTGAATTGTTGGAAGAACTTGCGTCGGTTATGAAGAACAAGGAAGAACATAATTGAATTCGAAAATTGACAAGAAAAACTAGCTAGGATACGTATGAAATCAATCCCTACGACACCCCCTAAAGACCTGCCTTAGGTAACCCCGATGATCAGAATTGAATTCAAAGAAAGAACTCAAACACGCCACAATTGGGAAA
>JANKOE010000204.1:32726721-32753564 GCA_026284465.1 Erythroxylum citrifolium
TGTTGTGATAATGTATCTTCGAGCTGTTTCAAAACTGCTTCCATTCTCTTGTAAGAATATCTGCAAGAAAATTGTTAGTAGTTTTAATATAATGAATTGAGAATGTATATTGATTTAATTCCAATTGCTATCTGATAAGACGACCTTGGTTGTAATTCGATTTGATTGTATACTTGATGAATCCACATAGATACTTCTAATCCGTTTGAATTGTAAATTCAATCGGTAATAAATCTATACGCCACTTTCTCAAGGTTTTGAGACAGGCTAATGTTTCCTTCTCATGAGTTGTATACTTCACTTCAGTGGGATTAAAAGTCCCATTAATATATTTGCATAATAAATACTTCTTAGAGTGGGGAGGTTGTGCCAAAAGGCATCCTACCCATGTATCTTTACTAGTGTCTATTTGTACTAATAACTTATCTTGAGGAAGATAATTATATAAAGTGGGTAAGTTGCATAATTTTTTAAGTTGTCGAACAACTTGGTGTCTTCTTCAGTCCATTGCCATTGATATTTTGTGCTACATTTTAATTGTAAAGTTCGTCTTTCTTTTGCTAATTCCCTTAAAAATCCTTGGTCTGAGATATAATTTAATAATCCAAGAAATTGTTGTACTTGAGTTTTATCCTTTAATTTATCTAGAAATAATTGTAATTTTTGCAAAATATTAGGTTGTAATCTAAGATATCCTTGTTGAAATTCTATTCCTAAATATTCTATTGTTTGTTGTGCTATTCTAGCCTTTTTTCTACTGAGAATTAATCCTTTTTCTTTACAACGTTGTAAAACAATTCTTACTTTTTTTAGATGATCGTCTTTGTCTTGATTAGAGAAAATAATAATATCATCTATATATACAAAAGTAAATTCTTCTAATCCGACTAAATTATTATCCATGAATCTTTGATAAATACTAGGGGTTTGTTTTAATCCAAAAGCTAATACATTCCATTAATAATGTTTTTGAGGTGGACATGTAAAAGTTGTTAATGGTTTAGTATTTTCATGTAAACGAAGTTGTCAACAACCTGATTTTACATCTAGAGTTGTAAACCATGTATATCCTTTAAGTTTATTGATAATATAGTCTTTTCGAAGTAATTTATAAGCATCACCTATGGTTGCTTCATTTAATTTTTTATAATTTATGACCATGCGTCTTTTTCCTCGTTTTTGTTCAGCTGAATTATTAACATAGAAAGTTGGTGCTGAATGTTTACTGTCTTGAAGGCATCTTTACGCAAAGAGTTGAAGGTGATAGGGCGGAATCATCAATAAGTCTTGGGCGACGGATCGTAACTTTGGTTGTAGATGGTGGTATTCCCATTTTTTCATTTATTTCTTTTATTTGTTGTAGTATTTTTGTTTGTGTAGTTATTAAAAAATCGATTTTCTTCTATTTGTTTTTGATGATTATTTAGATCACTAATTTGTTGACTTATTGTAGTCATAGAGTATTTTTAACATAATTGGATAAATCTGTAATTTGTCTTTGAATAATATCTAATTGTTTTTGTTTCTGATCAAGCTTTGGTTTAGTAATTCTAATAGGTTCAGGTTCAATAAATCATAACGATCGAGGAATATGGAAAGAATGTGATCTATTGAGTAAAGCTGGTTGCGGAAGAGATGTTTCAGAAAAAGAATGTCTTCTATTTTGAGGTAGTGGAGGAATAAATGGATATTGAATGGCTGGTAAGGGTTGTAATTTTGTATGAAATTTGGTTCTTACTTTTACAACATCTTGAAATAATTGATCTAAATAAATTTGATCGGTATGTTTAAAATCAATACTACGATGAGAATTGGTTAACGCATAGCTAATTTGATAAGTGATAGAAAAGGGATATTGTCCTTGGGTCATTAAATTTTCTTTATAAAATTTATATGCAATTGTAATAGCATCTTGTAAAACTGAGGATAATAATGGAATTCCTAATTTGAGTCTAGCATTGAATTTGATTTTACCGTAGGCTAAATTACCATTCGCAATACCAATAATTTGGTTATTAAGGTCAGTCATTCTTTCATCTAGAATTGCCATTCTAATAGGTGAATCTATTCCTTGTTGAAAGGTCGATTTGAGTAAAATTTGGATAGTTGATAAGTGAATATAACCAATTTTCTTTCGTTTGTTTTCAGGTAATTGTTTGTATTTGCTTAATAATTTGTTCTTGATCAATAAGACTAATTCTAATGTGTCTGTTACATTGGTCTATTCTTACTGGGGTTTCGTGTACCATTTTTCCTAAATAAAATATATTTTGGCGATGAAAAAATTGTTTAAAAACGGATTTATGTATATCTTGTCCTGGTTTTAAATCTAATTGGGCTTTTGCTATTTGTCGTTGTTTTTCTTGATCTTGAGATATTAATGTAGAGACTTGAAAAGTTCCTAATGAAGTTTTTCATTATGTTTTTGATTACTTCTTTTAGGGCATTCATTAGCATAATGTCCTTCTTTACATATCCAGCATTTACAATTTTTCTTTCTTTGGGGACAATCTATTTTTCTAGGTTTGTATTTCCTATAATTATATTTTGTAAAATATCTTAGTTTAAAGGGTTTATTTCGTCTAAATCGTTGTGATGGGTATTTTTTCCAACGATATCTTTTCCTTTTTGGAAAATGTCTTTTAGAGAAATGTTTACTTTTCTTTCTAGGAAGTTGACATCCATATTGTTGTGGTACTTCTGCATTTTGTTCACAACAGGGTTGTAGAGTTTTGTGTTTCAAACTTTTACGTAGTTGTATTTCTAAACAGTGGTCTTGTAGAATTTCTTTTGTAACTAGGATTGCTCCTCCTAAATTATGAGCAATTGTATGTTTCTCAATCCTATTTTGTTCAACGTCTAATATTTTTGAGTCCTTTTCATTTTTAACTATTTGAGCCATCTAACAATGATAGACTTGATGATTGATCTTAATATTTTCTAAAGTATCGAGTTGTTCGGTATATAATTGATGTAATTGTTTAACTACTGCTAGATGTTCTTCGTATGGTCTTCTCCCTATATAGATGTCTAATGAATGAAGAAAACTAAGACGTATTTCATTATACTGTATATGATCTAAATATGTAGCTATTAAGTTTTGTGTAGTAATAATTTGGGTTTCTAAATCTGTACAAATAGGACAGGGCATATTAATAATCTAAGACGAGTGAATAATATTCATCTTCGTCTGATTCATAAGGTATATATTCGTCTTCTTCCTCATAATTAGAATGATGAGGAGGAAACGTTATCATATAACAGACTATTTCGAGATTAAATATGTTTCTCCATAAAAAAATCAAGAGTAATAAACATAAAATGCATACTGGAATTGAAATAATGATTTAAATCAAAAGGGTAAACATAAAGAATACTGAGGGTTAGGAATATAAATAATGGTAAAGCATATAGATAACAGAATGAATAATGAATGATAATGATTAAATAGTTTAGACAGTAATTGATGAAAGAGAATGTCATATTTAAGCAATAAAATATTTGATCTGATCTTGAAGATCTAATCTATCTTTTACAAGGGAGTGATAAAAATATTTTCTGTGGGCTAACATGAAGCTTGCTTCTTGTAACATTTGATTATGTTGATGTTGTTTAGCTAATTCTATTTGTTCTTCATATATGGTTATATAATATAATTGTTCTTCCTCCATTTGATAATAATCGTGAATTAAACTTTTAAGTTCTCTAAGATAATCAAAATACATGTTATTAATCAATAAGATTCTTGATAAGAGATACATAATATTTGCGAAGTTGTTCTAGATCACTAATCATAGTTTGTAGTAGTTCAATCAGTTGAGCTGTAAACTTCATGGCTGCACTTGCTGATTCCTTGACTGCTTGTGCTTGAGGATAGAGTGGATGATGTTTTGGGAAAACATATTTGGGGTTGATATATGTATTATGAGCATGTTTATTATCTGCAATAGCTTTAATAAGTAATATTTGTAACTCTCGTTGTCTAGTATAAGTGTACTTAATATTACTTTTATATTCGTTTTTTAACTCAAAATAACTCGCCATGCTGCAATGTTAAAGAAGAATGAAGATGATTATTAATGATGATTATGATATGGTAATGGTGATAAAATACCAAACAGAACTGAACTGAAATCTCATACCTATTTACTCGCTTGAAAGCCAACCTGAGGCGAATTGCGAAGAGAGATGTGAGAACTCAGAGTTTATTTAGTATTTCATATCTTCAGAGTTTTGCCGAATTTACATTATATAGGCAAACGAGACAGAAAAGGCCAAATCATTATGGCCGACAGACCGAAAGAAGATGTGGTCTTAAAGAAAAAGAAAAGTGACATAAAGAAAAGGTAAAGCAAAAAGACAACGCAATAATGACAAGCATGTAGGTCCCACTTGGACCACCCTTTTGTACATTATTAGGGTATCTTTGCTAATAATAATAATAATAATAATAATAATAATAATAGTAGTAGTAGTAGTAGTAGTAGTAGTAGTAGTAGTAGTAATAATAAATTTAATAATATAATTAAGAATAAAAATTGATAAATTTATTATAAGTAGAGAATTTATAACAATATTTAATAATAAGAAGAAGAATAATAATATAATGATAAGGATATTTTGGTCTTTTGTTACTTATTCCTTTCTTATTCCAAATTTAAATTTTCAAACAAAATATTGAAATAGAAATTTTTTATCTATTTCATTCCCTAAACTAAACAAAGTAATACTGATTCTGTTATATTCCTCATCTTTTCTATTCTTAGGAATAACTATTATATTCTCTATCTATTTTATTCATTGAACCAATCCCTAAACTAAACAAAGTAATACTGATTCTGTTCTATTTCTCATCTTTTATATTCTTAGGAATAACTATTATATTCCCTATCTATTTTAATCCTCGAGCCATGAGTTCCTAACTTGGGTTGAGAATAATTTGTCAACTCACCTAGAGGATCTACACTTATTCAAAATAATGTTGAATTGTGACAATTACTCACTTTGGAGAGAACTCTCGTAATGTTTGTGATCAAAACCATTTTCTTTAATCATCCTGATATCCGATTCATTGTTCTTTTTTGCTTCCTGCAATTATTTATCCTTTTAAAGGTCAGTTTTTAAGAGAACTCTTCTAATGTTAGTGATAAAAACCATTTTCTTTAATCACCCTGATCTCCGATTCTTATTAATTTGATTAGTCTATTTTGTTTCCAGCAATTATTTATCCTTTTAAGGTTAGTTTTTAAGAGGATATAGGAACAATTCTGCTGTCCCTTAATTGTTGTGCCTGTTGCATTTTTTAGATCTTAACGATCCAATTTATTATTTAGTACCGCAGAGTCGTCTCCTTTGAAATGGGTGCTGCCCACCGAAGGTATTCTGAAGTTAAATGTGGACTCTATGTTTAAGCATGACTCTGGTGTCGCAGGGGCGGGCTGGATCCTCCGTGATCACCTGGGACATTGTGTTGGTGGTGGTATGTGCAATAGTGGAGTGGCAGCATCCCCCGTTATCGCCGAGGCCATTGGTTTGCGGGAGGCGCTTAGCTAGTTGAAGGGAGCTGCTGCCGACAACTGGATTAACGTTGAATTAGATTGCCTGGAATTGGTTGCCGCCATTCGAGGAAGACCAAACGGATCCTATCTTGGTGGTTTGGTTTCCGATATTAACCGCTTGTTAGATCATTTTCGATCTATAGCTGTTTCTCATGTTAAGAGGTCAGCGAATCAGGTTGCCCATCTGTTAGCCTCGGCATCTGGTTCTATTTCTGGCTTTCTCTTTTGGGGTTCTGTTCCCCCTGATTTTATTTCTGCTGTAATGACGACGGATCTTACTTAATGCTAATCGTTCCTATTTCGAAAAAAAAAAAACAACAACAAATCTGTTCTCGAGGATATAACTTCAAAAGTAAAGCCCACAAAATTTATTTGGAAACACCGATTACAGTAATTAACAACAAATCTGTTCTCGAGGATATAACTTCAAAAGTAAAGCCCACAAAATTGGTTTTTCGAAGGATCGTCTCTCTCTCTCTCTATGGCCTGCAAACTTCAGTTCGTGCCACTGAAAAATGGTTTGCTGTTTGGCTTAAGACGAGCTACTTCTGCAACATGCGTCTTGGGTAGGAGAGCAATAAGTAGCAAGCGCGTGAAATGCTCTACTTCTCCGATAACAGTTGCAAGTGGAAGTGGTATTTTCACCTGGGACGACGTCGTTCTGGTCTCTCAACCTGAGTACGCCCCAGATGATTCTGCTGATCTTTCTGGATTCTTCGACAAGATCAATTTCTGCAATCGCGGCTCTGTAATTCTATCTTTCTTGTTTGATTTCTGAGAAAATAAAAGCAAAAACAAACTGATTTATCTTTTTTTCTTTTATTCCAAACCATTTACAGGAATTTCAATCTGAATTTGTTCCCTTCGTTGTTGAGGCCCAAATCGTTGGTTACATACACAATGGGTAATGGCATTTTGATATCTTTCGGAATTAAGTCGAATTTTCTTCTTAAGGCTGCCTACTGTGGCGGTGACAAAATTGTGGGTTCTGACTTGAGGAAATTTGAGTAGCTTTGTTGAACATTTGAAGAGGTTCAAGGATGTGTTCTTATTCCCCCAGAGTCATTCCTATGGAGGCCGCTTTGGTTTCTATGTAACTTTACATGACACCCTAAGAACACCCGAAGAGAGGACTAGGGTTCTTGCACAAATTATCAGATGCTTAGGAGAAGAAGATGATCAACTTATTCCAGGTATACGAAATGAGGTATGTTACTCTGTAATGACTCCCATCTGATCGTAATCTTGCTTCCCTCGTGATTATAGAGATTCAATATTTTTCTTTAATTACCAATTGATGCTGTCATTTGAAGCTCTTTGGAAGTATGGTTATTGCAATTTAGAATCTTTTTACTAAAAGCTGACTGGCTTGTTCAAATTTCATTTAATCAGCTGTACCCGGTGACGTCCTCCTTTGGTGCACCAATCTATTTCTCGTTGGAAAGAGCTGCAGCTCCTTATTTTGGAATAAAGGTTTTCTTTTCTTTTTCCTAATTTCCTCTATATAATTGTTTTCGCGAAGGACTTAGCTCTTCTGTTTATCTTTAGTCGTCCACAGATCTCTGTTTATATTTTTTTAGTGTAGTCTCTATGCGCAAAAATGTCTATATTTGGGTAGTGGAATTTATTGTGTCTCATTCTCAGTCTTCTCTAAGAATAGGCCTACGGGGTTCACATGAATGGCTTTATTGAAAGAGATGGGAAGAAGTTCCTATGGTTAGGAAAAAGAAGTCAAGTCAAACCCACTTACCCAGGGAGGCTTGATCATCTTGTCGCTGGAGGACTGGTATGTAGCCACTCGGAAGATTTTCCATGATTTGTATTATACATTCTTCCTTGTTAAATGCAACTAATGCATAGCATGATTTTGATCTATGCTAAATTTTTGGTCCTCTTGCTATCTGTTTTTTTTTAAAACTTTGGAACAATGAATTGCTTCCTTAATGAATTGGTTAACATGCTTGAAATCTTTCCTTATTGAATTGGTCAACACAATTGGATTCTTTGTTAAATTAAGGTGAAGATGATAATGCTTTTAGACTCAAAAACTCAATAGTCAACGCACAATGGTATATAGGTCCTATGACATCATTGGATTTCAAGTTGAAAATGAGCTTGGAGATGGAATCAGAATATCATCCTTTGAAGCAAATTAATCTATACCTAATTCTAGAGCATCATAGGTGGATTATGCCCTCATGACATGTTATTTTCATGTGAGCCCTCAAATTGTGTAGCTTTTCTAAGCCCACTCTTATTATGATAATCATGGTAGCCTTATGGCATGTCTTGTGGAGAGAATATTACTAAGGAATGTGAAGAGGAAGCAGGAATACCCCAATCCCTTTCCGTCAAGTAAGTTTTCTCCCCCTATTTTATTAGAAGTGTGCCTCATACATAATTAATAGATCATATTATCTAGTTGTCCAACTCGGTTGTGTTTATTCAATCTCAGAATGGTTGCTGTGTTGTCACTTGCACCAAAAAATTAATACCTTGCTCCTAAAAGGTTTCGATGTCAGGGAGAATACCTAGCTTAGATTTGTGCTTTGTGAACAAGAACATGTGGGGTTTGGTTATGATGAAACAATATAAAATTATATTTAAGAAACAATGTGAATTAAAATATAAAGAAATCAATAGAAAACAAACCTTGATTTAAGTCTATATCCACCTTCAGAGTGATATAACAATCATCGATACAAGCATAAATCAATTTATACATTTATAATTGGACATAAATGCAGTTCAATTAACCCTAACTACTAAACAACCTTAGTTCACACGTCCAAGATTTAGTTGAGTAGTAGCTTTGAGAATTAAAAAGATCAATGAAACAAAACAATACGAACAAAAATAGTTACATTTAATTAATTTGATTTTTTGTTCTAAAATTTAAGAACGTAATGCAACAATTTATTAAACCCCAATTGCTTCATAGATTAAAGGGATTAAACAATTTCTAATTTAATAGATTGTAACTAATAATAAACTAGTACGTATCCTAGCAATTAGTTGACACTATCACTATTGATACTCTATCGTGTAAATCGGACAATACATAAGATCATATGCCATGTTTTAATACATCCCAAGGTTTCGTTTTTCGAGACCAAGTTTTTGTAAAAGTTTAGCCGTGATTATGGGCAAAAAAGGTCAATAGAAAGGGAGAGAAAAGGATGACTAACTCTTTCAAAACCCAGAAAATCTTGAGACTTAAACGTACTCTAAAAATTAGAGTTTTTGACTCTTTACATAAGGGTCAACATTAGCTTCCTTCATAATATAGTCCAGGACATGATCATATATTAGACTTTGTATCACACTGGCTCTGATAGCCTATGTTCCATGTCGTGTCTCTTTCAAAAATTTCTCTACCATCTCATGTTATGAGACCAAATCTGTTCAAAAGCTACAACCGGTTCACTCATGGGAAGTTCAGGAAGAAGCCACAACAAGGCCACATATGAAGCTATTGTGTTTAATTAATTAATTAGGGTCTCAATTAAATTAAATTAGTTTTATTTTTTGTTTTTATGTTGTGTTTGTGTTGGAAGTAGTCAAGTGACAGTTCCTTATTTTATGCAGTAGTGGAATTAGACAGTTATTTCCCTAACCCCAAATCTCAATTGATGTCATCACTGGCGAGAGCGGACCATAGACAATGAAGGTGAAGGGCAACGTGAATGGTAAAGTGGTGGTAGCTTTAATTGACTCTGGAAGTACCGACACCTTTGCAGACATGGTGATGATTGAAAAATGCGGACTGTTAATTAAAGAGGCAGCCAGGTTGAAAGCAAGGGTTGCAAGTGGTGATATGATTGACTATTTGGGCATGGTTAAAGGGATAGCTATTCAATTGCAAGATGTCAGTGTTAAAGTAAATCCATGGGTGCTTGCACTAAGTGGAGTGGACATCGTTTTTGGTGTTAATTGGCTCAAGACTCTGGGGCCCATATTATGGAACTTTGAAGAATTGTAGATGACTTTTAAAGTGGAAGCCCAGCCTGTGACTCTAAATGGGCTAAAAGACAATAAATTAATAAACGCATGTGAAGTTAAAGCTATTTCGGTGAGCCAGACCAATGACCAACACATGCAAACACTTCTCTCAGAATTTTCTAGTGTCTTTGACGAGCCTCAAGGGTTACCCCCAAGCCGTCGTTGTGACCACCGAATTCCACTGGACTCGGGAGCAAAGCCAGTTGTGGTGCGCCCTTATCGTTATCCACATGCCCAAAAAGAAGAGATTGAGAAGCAGTGTACAAAAATGTTGCAACAGGGAGTTATTCGGCCAAGTAATTCTCCTTTTTTCATCTCCAGTGATTTTGGTTCCCAAGGCCGATGGTTCTTGGCGGATGTGTGTTGATTACCGCGAGTTAAATGCAAAGACAATAAAAGACAAATTTCCTATTCTGGTGATCGATGAACTGTCGGACGAGTTACATGGAGCTAGGTACTTTACTAAATTAGATCTGGTTTTTGGGTACCATCAAGTTCGAACGTGGGAGCCGGATATCGAAAGGACAACCTTTCGTACTCATCACGATCATTTCGAATTTCTTGTAATGGCGTTTGGTCTCACAAATCCGCCATCTACATTTCAAGCTTTGATGAATGAGGTACTTGCTTCTTATCTTCGCAAATTTGTACTGGTGTTTTTTGATGACATCCTTGTGTACAGCAAAACAGAAATCGAACATGTTGGCCATTTACGCACGGTTTTTCAGTTGTCGGAGAAACACCAGTTATTTCTTAAACAATCCAAATGTTCGGTCGGCTAGTTGCGAGTTTGTTATTTGGGGCAAATAATTTCGAGTGAGGGAGTTATGGCAGATTCGTTAAAGATTGACGCAATGCAAAAATGGCCAAAACCAACAACAATCAAGGGCTTACGTGGTTTCCTTGATTTGACAGGATATTATCGTTAGTTTGTGCAACACTACGGTATTATTGCAGCACCATTATCCTCCATGCTCCGCAAAAATTCCTTCAAGTGGACATTTGAAGCAACAGACGCTTTCCATAAGTTGAAAGTAGCCATGATCTCTACACCAGTCCTAACACTGCCTGACTTCTCCAAAATTTTTATAATTGAATGTGATGCGTGTGAGACGGGCATTGGGGCTGTGCTTTTGCAAGAACATCATCCCGTTGCTATTTTTAGTCGGGGTTTAGTCGACTGACATTGTGGACTTCCTGTTTATGAGAAAGAACTGATTCGGCTCGTACAAGCAATTAAACATTGGAGGTCTTATTTATGGGAAGGCATTTTATTGTCCAGACCGATCACTACAGCCTCAAATTTTTACTTAAACAGAGTCTGCTTACTCCGCCTCAACAACAATGGGCTAGCAAAATTCTGGGTTATGATTTTTCTGTTGAATAAAAGGCTGGAAAAACTAATGTAGTTGCAGATGCTTTATCACGGAGAGATCAAGATAATAGTGAGCTAATGGCAGTGTCTATGCCTCAATTAAGCTTGTTTGATGAAATTCGGAGTGAGCAACAAAATTTGGTTGCAGTTCAGAAATTAATACAGGGAGTTTAAGCTGAAACAGTGGGGGGACAATGGACTGTGAAGATTGGCTGATGTTGTTTAAGAATAGGGTTTATTACTAGAAAAGTCACAGTCTATCGCTTCCCTTCTAGCTGGAGTTCATTGCCAAGGGCGTGAAGGTTACTAGGAAATACTCTTCCGAATTGCTAGAGATTTCCATTGGCGGGGTAGGAAAAATAATGTTTGAACTTTTTTTAGGTCTTGTGGGGTTTTCCAACGTCACAAAATTGAAAACCTTCACCTGGCGGGTCTACTTCAACCGCTGCTTGTGCCCTCCCAAATTTGGGCTGATGTTTCGTTAGATTTCATTGAAGGTTTACTTACTTCGTCTGGTAAAAATGTGATTCTTGTCGTTGTGGATAGATTATCAAAATATTGTCACTTAATAGCAGTTTCTCACCCATATTCTGCTGTTAGTGTGGCGAAGATATTTTTTGATAATGTGGTTAAATTACATGGCTTACCAGAATCAATGATCAGTGATTGAGATGTAACGTTTACTAGTGCTTCTTGGTGAGAATTGTTCCGTTTGAGTGGAACAAAGCTTTGTTTCAGCTCTGCTTATCATCCTCAATCAGACGGACAAACGGAAGTGGTTAACTGTGTGGTTGAAGTGTATTTACGTTGCTTTACGAGTTCTCAGCCCACTAAATGGGCTAATTGGTTAGCTTGGGTAGAGTTTTCATATAATACTAGCTACCATTCAACTCTCAAGGCTACACCTTTTGAAGTGGTATATGGTCGGCCTCCTCCCCATTTATTATCTTATTGCCCAGGCTTAGCTAAACTAGAGGCTGTAGATCATGCATTAAAAGAAAGGGATGTGTTGCTGCTTCTCAAACATAATTTTTATCATGCTCAACATTATATGAAGAAGTTCTATGATTCTAAACACAGGGACCTAGAATTTCAGGTGGGGGATATGGTCCTATTAAAGTTGCAGCCATATAGACAAGTGTCAATGGCACAGAGGAAGCACCAAAAGTTACTACCCAAATTTTATGGCCCTTTCAAGGTGTTGCAGCGTATAGGCTCGATTGCCTACAAGCTTGAACTGCCTTCGAATTCTAAAATTCATCCTATTTTCCATGTTTCAAGCTTGAAGCCATACAATTCAGGTTACCTTGCCACTCCTGCGCCCTTGCCAGACTTGATTCCAGCCATTCCATCCCTATTGCCATCTGCGGTTCTTGCTCGGCGAAAACGAGACAACATTACAGAGGTTTTAGTTCATTGGCACGGTAAATCTCCAGTTGAGGCTTCGTGGGAGCAGCTGGATGACTTAAAAAGAGATTCCCAGAGTTTATGCTTTAGGACAAGTTTTTGGAGGGAGGGAGTGATGTTATGAGACCTAAGCTGTTCAAAAGCTACAATCGGTTCACTCATGGGAAGTTCGAGAAGAAGCCATAACAAAGCCACATATGAAGCTGTTGTGTTTAATTAATTAATTAGGGTCTCAATTAAATTAAATTAGTTTTTATTTTTTATTTTTAAGTTGTGTTTTTGCTGGAAATAATCAAGTGACAGTTCCTTATTTTCTGCAGTAGCGGAATTAGACAGTTATTTCCCCAAGGCTATAGAAGCCAGTATTGTATAGACTTTGAAGGGATTCAAAAAAGAACATTTTCATCTATGAGTTTCTCTCAAAAAACAAAGGTCCTGGGTCCGTTCGAGCCAGAAAAATAGGCAGATCAAAGAAAATTAGTTTGACATCAATCAACGAACCCCAAACTCGATCCTGTTCTAACATCTCACTTGGTCTTCATCTATGTTCTCAACACCAAAGTTTTCTGAGAGAAACATGCGCTGGCACATGGCCACATGTCAAGTCGTTTATCTCATTGAAACTTTACTCTTTATCCAAACGTCGACACGAGCTCTAATATGCCTATGTTCGTTTGGGCTTGATTTTGACCTTGACGGTATCTCTCAAAACTTAAAACATGAAAGCTTTAAATCTCTTTAGCCTTTCATAACATTTTAAATCATCTCAATTGGAGCTTGGATGAGAAAATTATGCTTAGTTTAAGAAGTTTTGTCGAAATTGTCCAGAATTGCCCAATTATCATTAATTTACACTTAACACCTTCAATTGCATCGTAAATTAAAATATAATATTAATAATTATAATTAGACATAAAGTAGGTGTAAAAGACTAAATATTAAAGGAGGAAAGCATGACATCTTGCATGCTTATCAATGGTCTACAAAAAGGCTTTAAACATTTACATTTTAACAAATTAGGACTAGAACTTGAGTAATTTATCTTGAAAAAATTATAAGTAAGTTAGGATTTAAAGAAACCTTTTAGAATTTAATTTCTACAACAAAAAGTCTACTGTATTGCACAAGTAAAACTCCTGTTTATTCTAGCATTGAAAAATCATGTTTAAACTAGGAAAGACAACTCTTAGATCCTAATTGAACGTTCTCGCCAACAATTAAAGTATTTAATAAGAAAAGTAACATACATAAGTGATATAGAAGCAACTAAAAAAAATCTAATTGAATTATTGGATTGCTCCTGAATTAATCTCCTTGGGAACTTAGCTCTGACACCCACTGTAAGAACTGTCATTAGCTGGGTTGCCAAGCCACTTTACTAAAAATCCTCGGTAGATTGCCATGCCGTGCTTGAACGTCTTTGACATCTAACATGTGTATAATAACAATAGCAATAGGCATCTACAGTATTCGAGCTTCAATTTCAGTGGTAGATGTATTACCATGAAAAATGTCAACGGGTTGCAAGTCTTAAAACATTCTGGATTATTCGAACAGGTGGAAGCTCAATGCAATAGACTTTTGAATTGATTTACTTCAACACCTGACACTGTCCGAAATTCTTAAATTCAAGCTTAGCTTGTGATAATTACATTTGGAAAATCTTCTTTGGGTTGTTAGCTAGTTGTTGTCGTATAACAAATTTATAGCACCATATTGTGAAACTATTTTTGAGCTTCCAAAGCATATTGATGAACATCATTATTGTATGAACAAACTACTTCTATCTTATCTCTTATAGGGTGATTCAAACTAGTAAGGTAATGAGAAGTAATCTATTCTTAATCCACATAAAACAAACTCTAAATTTCAATAGTCTGCTTCTCAATAGATGTGTTACTTTGCTTCAAATGTTGGAACTTGTACATTTAAGTTGCATAGTCTATGGGTAAAAGTTTGGAACTTCTCGTACATTTCAGTTGTATAGTCTATGGGTAAAAGTTGCTCTATTTCCTAGTTTTCATGTATTTACAAATGGTGACTATGGGTTTGCCTAATCATACTTGTTGCCTTTTGTTTTCTCCTCCACCGGAGAAGTGCAATAAGTTCCAATTTATACTTCAAGTTCTAGTGATACTTTCAAATTTTGCGTTGTGTTTTTCACTCAAATTGATCACTATCCAAAGTAAATTGTGGATGTAGTTTTCCATAAAAAATTGCAACTTCAACCTCAACACATCCATGCTTTAAAATCAATGATATGTAGCTTTCAATCTACTTCATAGTTCTCAATTTGTGGTTCTAATGTCATAACACCTACTATGTCTTCAACCGTAATATCTACGACAATCCCAAGGGTACGTTTGGTAATTAGGAATGAAGACGTGGAAATGGGTGTGTAACTTACATTCCTTAATTTTTGCTTGTTTGGTTATTAGTAATGAATAAGATAAGGATTCGCAAATCTGGAATGAATTTTAAATAATCCTAAATTTTTATTCCCAAGGTTGGTGCGGGTATAACCTGGAATCAGATATCAGGAATAACAAATAAATAGTCGTGGGCAAACATAACTTCTCTTTTTCCCTTCTTTTTTTTCTTTATGTTTCGTCTCAACCTAAACTCTCTATTTGAGAATTTAAGATTAATTTATTTATCTAGATACATCATTTTGATTGATTCTTATTAGGGTATTTTTATCAATATTGCACATTGCTTTATTTAATTTATTTACTAATTATTTTATTTTATTTCAATGATTTTATATCATAAAATAAGTTCATTATAATTTCTTTAATTTTATTCCTATAAAAAAATCATACTCAATTATTTAAAAATTAGTAATTTATTGAATCATTAAATCAATTTTAATTATTTATTTATTAAATACAATGTTTTTATCAATTAATAATAATACAAAATATTTTAATTAATTATTTACAAAATCAATAACATAATAATTAAACATAAGTAAAAAAAAATTATCATTACTATTCTTAATGTTTGATACCAAACATTGGTATAACTTTTAACTTCTATAATTCTATTTCTAATGCTTGCATTCCAAACACGCATAATCAGTAATTCGATTCTTATTTTGATTCCCACTTTTCATTCCTATTCCTAGTCCTAGTCCTAGTCCTATTTCTTATTCTAATTCTTTCATTACTTGTTACCAAACGAGACCCAAGGGATTTGTGGTCATCGCTTTGGTTGCTGTAGACAGGGTCCCATTGGTTCCTACTAGTTCCTAATATTGCGAGACTTTAACATCCCAATATAAAGTCCTCAATCATTTGCCACATCTCCGCAAGATCTACATCTTCCTTTCCTATGACCAGCCATAGTTTTCAATGTGGAAATCCTTAGATGCTTGTCGAATTTTGAGCTTACTTGATGTAGGA
This sequence comes from Erythroxylum citrifolium, assembly GCA_026284465.1. NCBI lineage: Eukaryota > Viridiplantae > Streptophyta > Magnoliopsida > Malpighiales > Erythroxylaceae > Erythroxylum > Erythroxylum citrifolium. The sequence continues at coordinate 32,742,468 of JANKOE010000204.1, forward strand.
AAAGGGTTAGGGCAATCAACATTTTGCAAAGTTAGGTCTAGAATTAGGGTGATTGTGGCTGGAACAATTAGAAAGAAGTTAGGATATTAAGAAATCTTTATAGCAAAATTTTTGCAATAAAAACTCTAATGCCTTGTACGCTAAATAGTGTTATTTATTCTGTGTCTATGGATCATTTTTGTTTTCTTTTTCTTTGATTCGAATTCAGGAGTTCTGAGTTTCTTTCCATTTCTTGATTGGAATTCAAAAGTTCTACATAAACTTGTGAAGACAATTCCTAACTCTTAAGTCCTAATAGAAACTCTAAACTGTTGACTATTGTGGTATTTATTAGGAAAAAAGTAACGTAAAGAAGCTACATAAGGAAAACATGATGAACCGATTGAAAATCTAGAATGCTCCTATATGATTCCTGATTTTGGTGAAATTGTCTTCGATAACTAAGATGGCTTAGATGTGATTAATTCTCTTCTAGAGCAATACCAGTTGGTGCTGTTTCTTATTTGGACATTGAAGGGTACAGATACAAGAGAGATGTGCTCTTTTGTTATGATTTACATCTCCCTGATGGTTTTATGCCTAATAATCAAGGTAAGTCTTGAAGCAATGTTTGCTTTTAACTATTTTTTAATTCTCATCCATATAAGTTGAATAATGAATGAACTTATACTTATAATTTTCTTCTCTTTAAACTTGTAATTTGTTAGAAATTTGAAAACAATTCTTCTTGCTAATAATGTACTTCATAACACCTTATCCTAACATGGCAGATGGTGAAGTGGACAGTTTTAAGTTGATCCATGTGATAAATGTTGCAAATATTGTGCGAAGAACACATTTTTTCAAGCCAAATTGCTCTCTTGTCATCATGGATTTCCTATTTCGGCATGGGTAATCTTCTTTGTTGCCTATTCTTTTAATTTTGTCATTTTTATTAGTTAATTACCTGTCAAAATATAAATGCAAGTATTTATGGGCTTCTTAAGTTTTTAGCGATCTTGTGTTTTAAACCATTTATTACCAAATTTGTTTTCATTAGTTACTTATCTTTATTATTCCTCTGAATCGTCATGAGGTTGCGTCCTCACTTGCTATTTCTATCTTTAGCACGCTTTTGGATATTTGAAGAGCAAAACAACCCTTGTAAGGGCTGCCAATTTAACCTTCTAGACTTTTGACATTGTATTAAATGGCTTTCATGACCAGGAAGAAATGCAATCTTAACCTATTCTTTCCTCCATTATAAATTGTGTTCCTTACTTCTTTTTGATCAAAGACCTAAAATAAAATTGGGGGTTTCTTTAATGCTTGACCATTCCTTAAGAGACATTGGATATGTGATGTGGAAGATCAGTTACAATTATTTGAAGCAACATTAGTCTATCGCTTCTTCAGTTTTATTATCATAAGGGGAAAATAAACCATGGCTAACTTTGGATATGGGATGTAAAAGATTAGCTGCAATTTTTAAAGAAGCATTAGGGTCTATTACTCCTTCAATATATCATCATTGGGGACAAATAAATCAAACTTGAACCTTATAAATAATTGCTTTAGATATTTGTGTGGCAAAATCATGTATATTGATTTATTGTTTGATTACATTTAATTGAGTTTCTTATTATATTAGATCCCATAAATCATGGGATTAAAGAGTATCCTATAAATTATAGGGTTAGGTGTTGTATTAGAATATCCTATAAATAATGAGATTAGAATCATTTGTGATGTAAAAGAACTTAAAGCCTATAAAAGAAATAAAAGAGGAAAGATTAGTCAACTACAAACTTTAATTTGGTGGAATGAAGATTTGGAATTGAGTTGACGTCAAAGATAAGGGCTGAAATATAGATTGTGTTAGGATTCCTTATTATATAGGAAGTAGTAGTAAGTTAATATATTAATTTATTTTAGATATGTTATCCTGGTTGTTTAGGACTAATCAAATTTTTATTACAGTAGGATTAAAATTTGTTAGGAACCCTTTCCTACTAGAATAAGGGTTCTAAAAACTTCTCTATAAATATGTGTATATTCAGCCTTTCAATGAGAAGCAATATGAAAATTTTCTACAAACTTGAGTTCTCAACTCGAAGGTGTGATGCTTTCTTTGAAGGGTGATTATTAGACCCTAGGAGTGATTCCTAGTTTCCTACTCTCCATTGTTTGTGTTTTTCACTAAATTCCAGCAAACCTAACCTAAATTTGAACCATCTTAAACTAAATGCTAGCCATATTAAACCCTAAAATTTTAAGCTGAAATTTCCAACAATCAAACCCTAAAAATCCAACCGTACCAAACTAAAATTTCAACATTCCTATTTGTTAACGATGTTAACAAGTAGTACTTTGAGAAAAGCCGTAACATCTCTATGTTAGGCTAATAACGTTTATATATAACGAGGAGTTACAATTATAATAGGAAAGTGTATATGTGAGTAAATCATGGGATAACTACTATATCCCATGATTTACTCTATTACGTTCCAGCTTGTTACATATATAATCAACCCGATTCACCACTAATGATTTGGTACAGATATTCGCCAATTGCTCTCTAGTTCTCACGTAGCTTAATGAAATCAAATTTTGTTGAACTTTTTCTCTGATAAAATGGCAATCAACTTTGATATGCTTGGTTCGCTCATGAAAAACAGGATTCTTCGCAATGTGAAAAGCGGCTTGATTATCACACCATAGATCCATTGGACTTGTGTAAATGATGCCTATCTCATCAAGTAATTGTCTTAGCCACATCAGCCACATCAACTCATGTGTGGCTTGTGACATAGCCTTGTATTCCGATTTAGCACTTGATCTAGCTACCACCGTTTGTTTCTCATCCTTCCAAGAGATCAAATTCCCTCCCATAAACACACTTACCTGAAGTGGATCGTCTGTCAGTCGGAGACCTTGTCCAATCTGCATCTGAAAATGCTTCTATCTTTCTATGATCATGATTTGAATAGAGCATACCTTTTCCAGGAGCTCGTTTTAAATATCTCAAAATATTCATTACTGCATCCCAATGAGATGTGCTTGGTGTACTAATGAATTGACTTACTACACTCACACCATAGGCTATATCTGGTTGAGTCTTAATTATCTCACTAATTGTCGATATTGGTCAGTGTCCTCAAGTAATTCTCCATCTTTTGCACTAAGTTTCAAGTTTGGTGCCATAGGAACTCCAAGAGGTTTTGCACCAATCATTCCATTCTCAGTTAACAAATCAAGAACGTATTTTCTTTGGAAAATAAACATTCCCTTTTTACACCTTGATAATTCAATGCCTAAGAAATATTTGAGTTGCCTTAAATCTATTTTTTGAAATTGACTTTGGAGGAAGTCTTTAAGCATTTTATGCGTCTCTCATCATTACCTGTGATAATTATATCATCCACATAAACCAACATTAATATCAGTCCTGCTTTCATCTTTTGCTAAAATAAAGAATGATCATAATGGCTTCGCTTTAAGCCAAAGTTGATAACAACTTCACTTAATCTTCCAAACCATGCCTGGGATGATTGCTTTAAACCATATAGAGACTTTTAGTTTGCACACTTTAGTACTTCCCCCCAAGCAACAAAACCAAGTGGTTGCTCCAGATAAACCTCCTCTTGCAGCTCACCATGAAGAGAAACATTCTTGACATCAAGTTGGATTAAAGGCCAATAGGAAGATGCAGCTAAGGAAATAAGTAGACGAACAAAAGATATTTTGGCAACTGGAGAGAAGGTTTCCATATAATCAATACCATACATCTGAGCATAGCCTTTAGCCACTAACCGAGCCTTCAAGCGAGCAACAGAACCATCTGGATTCATCTTGATAGTATACATCCACTTGCATCCAACGGCCTGCTTCCCAGGAGGTAATTCAATCAAGTCCCATGTTTGGTTAGCATCCAAAGCATCCATTTCTTCCTGCATTGCTCAACTCCACCCTTCATGAGAGAAAGCTTCCTTTACGGACGTAGGAACCACAACTGAGTCTAAGGAAGACAAAAAGGCTCTAGAAACAGGTGAAAGAGACTCATAAGAAACAAATGAAGGTATAGGGTACTTACAGGAACATTTACCTTTGCGAAGAGTTTGTACAAGTGTCATCAACCTGCGAATCTAGAGTAATGGGAGGACCTGCAGAAGGACGAGATCGCCGAGAATAAACTTGGGTGATAGGGGGACAAGGGAGTGGAATGTCCAAAGGAGGGGAAACAGACTCAACCTGGTGAACTTGATACATAAGAAAATCATCCTCAGGGGAATAGGGAGACTGCACATTTGTGGAATATGGAGTGTTTTCAAAGAAAGTAACATCATAAGACACTAAATAACGATGGAATTCAGGAGAATAACAACGATAACCTTTCTAGAGTCAAGAGTACCCAAGGAAGATATATTTAATGCTTTAGGATCAAGTTTAGAGACATATGGACGTGTATCATGTACAAAACAAGTACAACCAAAGACACGAAGAGGCAAAGAAAAGAAGGGTTGCGAAGAAAACATAATAGAAAATGGAGCTTTACCATTAAGAACTGTTGAGAGCATGCGATTAGTAAGATAGCAAGCAGTGGAGACAGCATCGACCCAGAACTTTCGGGACCTTCATTTTGAATAACAATGCTTGAGCAACTTCCATAAGGTGTCAATTCTTTCGTTCAGCAACTCCATTATGTTGTGGGGTAACAACATAAGAAGATTGATGAAGGGTATCTTGTTGTGACAAAAAAGAAGTAAATCGTCTACAAAAGTAATAAAATAACAAAATCCCAATTTTGACACAATAGGTCTCGAACTCCAAACATCTGTGTGCACAATTTCAAATGGCGACACAACTTTCTTATTGACTCTAGGAAAGTGAGGAAAACGTTGATGTTTGGCAAACTGACAAGACTTACACTCAAATGGAAGAAACTTGAACATTAGGACATAGGCTCTTTAAAGCCTTCAATGAAGGGTGACCAAAGAAGTGGAATGTCCAAAGGAGGGGAAACAGACTCAACTTGGTGAACGTAGAGAGATACAAGGCTAGGTTAGTAGCCAAAGGGTACACTCAAAACACGTAGAGAAGAGTATTAAGAGACTTTTGCTCCGGTAGCTAAGATAAACACAGTCCGCATTCTTTTATCTTTAGCTACTAGTTTCAATTGGTGTCTGTAGCAATTTGATGTCAAAAATGCTTTTTTACAAGGTGATCTTGAAGAAGAGGTATATATGGAGCCTCCACTAGGTTTTGAATAATATGTTTAAGATAACCAAGTGTGCTGGTTGAGAAAAGCACTTTATGGGCTTAAGCAATCACCATGGGCCTAGTTTGGAAAGTTTGCAAAAGTAATTCTTGGTATTGGCTACAAACAAAGCCAAGGGGATCATATTCTCTTCTTAAGACACTCGGTAGCAGGGAAACTTACAATCTTGATAGTATATGTTGATGATATCATCGTGATGAGTGATGATGACAAGGAAATTCTAAAGCTTAAGGCTAGACTTGCAAAAGAATTTGAAATTAAAGAGCTTGGGAAACTCAAATATTTTATTTGAATTGAAGTGGCTTGGTCTAAAAGAAGGCATATTTATTTTCCAACACAAGTATATTTTAGATCTTCTATGAGAGACAAGAATGATGGGATGTAAGCCCATTGATACACCAATTGAAAAGAATAATCGATTGAGTGAAGAAAAAGATGATGAAGTTGTTGATAAAAGAAGGTATTAAAAGCTGGTTGAAAACTAATATACTTATCTCATACACGTCCCGATATTGCATATGTTGTAAGCATGATAAGTCAATTCATGCATGATCCTAAGAAAGTTCATTTATAAGCTGCTTATAGAGTAATTTGATACCTGAAGGCTAATTCTAAGAAAGGAAATCATGTTTAAAATAGGAGCAAAATTAACTATAAAAGCCTACATAGATGCAGACTATGCTGCTTCACTATCAGATTGACGCTCAACAATTGCCTACTGTATTTTGATTGGAGGAAACTTAGTAACTTAAAGAAGCAAAAAACAAGCAGTAGTATCTAGATCAAGTGCAAAAATCTGAATTTTATGCAATGGCTCAAAGAATTTGTGAACTCTTATATATAAAGAAAATTATAGAAGGCTTGCAAGTTAAGTGACATGGACCTGTGATTTTGTATTATGAGAATATAAGCATTGCACATAATCCAGTTCAACTTGACAGAACAAAATATGTTGAGATAGACCGATACTTCATCAAGGAAAAGATTGAAAGTTGACTGATTTGTACACCTTATGTTCCTACGAAAGGTCAAATGACATCAGATTATTTGATCTTCTAGAAGATTTGATATAGTTGTAAATAGCTGAGTAATAGCTACGATTCTGGTTTACTATTTAGGCTGATTTTAATCTTTCATTTATTTAGGCTGATTATAATTTTCTTAGTCAATGACTATTGTGTAAGAATTAGTTTGTTTTCTAAAATAGGACAAATGACTTTGTATATATTATTCAGTTTATAGAGAAAGATGACAAGAATTTCAGTTTCTATTCAAGAATGCATTCCTATATGGAGAACTAGTAGAACAGATTTACACGGAAATTCCACTAAGTTACGAGAATAATTTGGCTACCTGTATTGTGTGCAAGTTGAAAAAGGCATTGTATGCCCTTAAGCATTCAACTTGAGCATGGTTCGAAGATTTGCAGGAGTTATGTTGGCTATGGGGTATAGACAAAGTGAAGGAGATCATGCACTGTTTATTAAACACTTTCCTTTAAAGAAAGTTATAACTAGATGACATAATAGTGAGGGGGATGATGATAAAGAGAAGCAATTCTTGAGTCAGTGATTAGCTAAGTGGTTTGAGATTTAAGTCGTTAGGGAGGTTAAGTATTTCTTTGGAATATAAGTTGTACATTGTAGGTAGGAATTTTTATCTTACAACGAAAGGATGTCATAGATCTTCTCAACGACATTGGAAAGACAACATGCAAACCTGCAAGTGCTCCTATTAATCCGAATCTTAAGCTTGGAAAAGCAAAGAAAGATGTTACAGTAGACAGAGAAATGTATTAGCCCCTACTAATAAATTTGTCTCATATAGCAAGTATAATTTAGTCAATTGATGCATTGTTCAAAGGAAGTCAATCTGCAAGTAGCTTAAATAATACTTCAATATCTTGAGGGAACACTAGGGATGGGTGTTTTGTTCAAAAGAAATGGAGGTTTAGTCCTTGAGGCATATACTGATGTTGATTATGCAAAATCTATGATTGATAGAAGATCATCTTTAGGATATTGTACTTTTCTTGATGGAAACCTTGTGACTTGGAGAAGCAAAAAACTTTTCTTGATGGCAACCTTCTGACTTGGAGAACCAAAAAACAAGTTTAGTAGCTCAACCAAGTGCAAAGGTTGAGTTTCAAGCGATAGCTCAAGGTGTATGTGAATTATTCCAGTTGAAGATAATACTTTTAAGGTTTGAAGATTAAGTGGGATGGCCTTCTGAGACTATATTGCAACAACAAATCTACAATCAACATAGCTCACAACCCATTTCAACATGTGTTTCAAATACAAGTCTACGCAACAGTGAAGTACACAAGCAACCACAGGAACTTTTCAAGTGAAGGTCCAACATTATTCTATAGACTCTTCAACACCATAATTACTCTCCAAGGAAATCTGTTGTGCAAGTTGTGTGAATTCTTCTAGAACCTGTGAGGTGGCAAGCTCCAGCTAGACATTTGCGATATTCTCGCTAAAATCAGAAACATAATTTGTTAGATTTGTATTATAAAAGGAAATGATGTAATAGAGAGAAAATGAGTTAGAAATGAATGAAAAATCTCCAGAATTCCTCTCTTCTCTCTCGATGCTCTCTCTTTCTATTTGTATTGGCTAAGCCTTTATATATGCAAGTCTTTACATATATAAAACGACAGGGACTATTACTCACCTTTTGGTCTATGTAGATGACATTCTCATCACTGGAAATGATCCATCTTACATAGCTAATCTCATTTCAAAACTAAACTCAACCTTTGCACTTAAAGACCTTGGGGACATCCACTATTTTTTAGGCTTTGAAGCCCATAGAGATTCCACTGGACTCTATCTTTGCCAATCTAAATATGTCCTGAACATTCTCAAAAAGACACATATGGAGAACTGTAGTAGCTCAAAGCTTACCCACTCAGACTCTCCTATTTTTGAAGATCCTACTCTTTTTAGAAGTACCATAGGTTCTCTATAGTGTCTTGTCCACACTACACCAGATATAGCCTTTTCAGTCAACCGTCTCAGCCAGTTCCTTGTCCAGCCTACACAAGCCCACTGGGTTGCCTGCAAACGCATTTTGCGTTATCTCAAAGGCACTATGCATCTTGGCCTGACATTCACAAAATCCAATCTCAACCTTTCTCTCTATAGTGACTGATTGGGCTAGCTGCCCAAATGACAGAAGAAGTAGCAATAGATATTGCCTATTTCTAGGTCACAATTTAATCACCTGGAGCTCAAAGAAACAAATTGTTGTAGCCAGGTCTAGCACCGAGGCGGAGTACCGGTCAATGGCTGCTGCTATTACTGAAGTTTTATGGTTGAAAAATCTATTTTTTGAACTAGGTGTCCCCATTACCCTACGAACTATACTCTGGTGTGACAATATTAGTGCTATTTCACTAGCCTCAAATCCTGTTTTTCGTGCTCGCACAAAGCACATCGAACTTGATGTTCATTTTGTCCGAGAAAAGGTTTTGGCAAGAGTAATCCAACCCAGATTTGTGCCATCAGCAGACCAAATTGTCGATATGTTCACAAAGTCGCTGCCACAACAACTTTTCAATTACTTTTGTATCAAATTGAATCTAAGGTTTTCACCCCAGTTCAATTTGAGGGGGGATGTGACAGATACAAGTCTACTCAATAGTAAGTACTCAAGCAACCACAGAAACTATTCAAATGAAGGTCCAACATTATTCTATAGACTTTTCAACACCAAAATTACTCTCCAAGGAAATCTGTTGTGCAAGTTGTGTGAATTCTTCTAGTAAAAAAAAAAAAATTTCCAAAAAAAAAATTCTTCTAGAACTTGTGAGGTGGCAAGCTCTAGCTAGACATTTGTGATATTCTCGCTGAAATCAGAAATAGAATTTGTTAGATTTGTATTATAAAAGGAAATGATGTAATAGAGAGAAAATGAGTTAGAAATGAATGAAAAATCTCCTGAATTCCTCTCTTCTCTCTCTCTCGATGCTCTCTCTTTCGATTTTTGTATTGGCTAAGCCTTTATATTGAATGTCAAAAATTTTCAACATGATCGAACGGAAGACATTAAAATTGAATAGACATTTCATTAAGAAAAAGTTAGATAATGGATTCATTTGTACACTATATATCTACTCATGTTTAATTGGCTTACATTCTCACTAAAGGTTTGAGCAGCTTAGTTTTTTAAGACTATTGTATCCAAGATGAGAATGGAGAATACCTATTCACCAACTTGAGGGAGAGTGTGGCAAAATCATGTATATTGATAGATTGATTGTATTTGATTGAGTTTTCTATTATATTAGAATATCACATAAGTCATAAAATTAGTGAGTGTCTTATAAATTATGAAATTAGATATTGTATTAGAATATCCATAAATCATACTTATATGTACTAAAATTTTGTTTATAAGCTAAGTCATATATCCAAAGTCCTATTCAAATTCTAAGAATTTGTAGAGGATTAACACTACACAACCGAAGCATCAAATTTGTGTGTGGAGTGGACACTTACATTTGACTCCCAGCTTTTGTATTCGGAATAGTAGACTGTCATTATTTAGTTTATTGATGACGGATGGATATGGAGTACATTCGTAATCTCAAGAAACTTTAACCAGGTCAACAATTTTTTCATTTATCAAGCACTTTATTATAACAAGATTGCCATTTTGGATAATAATCGGTTTTCTGTTTTTAAATCTGAACAGTTGACTGAAAGTTTGTAAGCAGTTCTAACAGCACTGCAGTTAACATGGCGGTTCAAATATCTATCTATGTTGATTGCAGGTATATTAATCCAGAATGCTTGGGATACTTGGATCTATTACAGAGTTTAAGGAGTGGAGACTGCTCTTGAATTTTCATATGGTTCCACACATTTCTTCTACCGCGCGAAGGAGAAGTTATGGGAGACGTTTATTGTCTTATTTAAATTTTGGTAATTTGAATTTTGCAAGTTGTCTTTTTTTACTGAATATCTCTTAACTGTTTGGATGTAATGTGCTTTGGTTTGAGAAGGAAAAAAGAAAAATCTTAAAAAGTAATTTTGTCCTGCAATTTCCAAACCCTCGTCGTTGTCTGTCATGCTTCTTCCTCATCTGTGTCTGCTTCGTTCGTCATTACTATAACGTAAAAAGCAATGTAGTCAATCATAGAAGTCGACAAGCAAGCAAGGGATCTGTGTTTAGTTAACAAAAAAAAAAAAAAAGGGATCTGTGTTTCCTCTGAAATCTGAGGGTTTGGAGAGAAAAGAACAAGACATCACGTTATCATGTCAAGCGACATGTTCCGTCAAGAATCTTGTGACAACTTGCAATTTGATCAACGCTGTTGCTGTCGTAATGCATTGCTGTGGTAATGCATTCAACAACAAATCTAATTAAGAAAGAAAAGAGAAGGCATCTTCAACATCCAAGAGTCGCTAGCTCTTAAGCGGATCCTCTGTTTAACTAAACTTTGTCTAGCCCAAAAAATGTTGTCGTTCTACGTATATAAATTTACAAACTCTGTAAGTCTTCTAAATTTCACGGTTTATGAGCCAAGTCGACATCCACTCAACATCCTCATTGTCTTTATCTTCATTTTCTCAAAGCCAAAAATTTTCGGACACTTTTATGATGAAACGTATGAACAGTAGAAGTTTTTCTCATAGACGATAACTTTTGTATTAATCAAGGAGATTACAGTACAGTCAATGTTCTGAATACCGTACCGGATTTGGTACCGGATTGGGCTCTGGAACGGAACTGTACCGGTACCGGTTAGTACCGGGTACCGTTTCGGGATATTTTTTAAATTTATAAAATAGTCCCTAAACTTTTTAAAAATTGCAAAATAGTCC
>JANKOE010000204.1:32753664-32769179 GCA_026284465.1 Erythroxylum citrifolium
GATAGAAAGAGTACGAGTGGAGGATGTCACTTCCTTGGCCACAACCTAGTTTCCTGGTCAAGTAAGAGGCAAAGCTCAATTGCTTTCTGAACTACAGAAGTTGAATATATGTCAGTTGCAAGTTGTTGCTCACAGACGTTGTGGATTAAGTACCAGCTAGAAGATTATTCAATACATGATGATCAGATCCCAATCTTCTGTGACAACACAAGTGTTATCAATCTATCGAAGAACCCAATACAACAATCAAGGGTTAAGCATATCGAAGTTAGACATCATTTTCTACGAGACTACGTTTAGAGAAAGATCGTAAGTCTACAGTTTGTTGAGACGAACTATCAATGGGCAGACATTTTCACTAAGCCATTGAGTGAAGAAAGATTCAAAGAAATCAGACGAAACATCAACATGGTTATGCTGAGTGATCAACTGTCTGAGACGTCATAACCCAAGTGGTTTCCTTATTCAAGAAGATAAAAAGTCATAAGAGTTAATGGTAACAGTAACAGTAGTTACAGCTGGTAACTTCTATCATAAGAAAGTTTTGGAGGGAAAGCATCTCAAAGCCTTGAGAATACCACCTAGTCTAGAGCACTCTTGACATACCCTAACATCGACTTTTGAAGAACTCTCAACAAAACTTTTCATTACTCTGTTTGGATATCAATCCTTCCTTGCTCTCACTCTCAACTCCAGAAACCAACTTCACCTCTTTGAAAAATACATTTGTGCATTCAGTTCGTTGTTAACTATAGAAACAAATGGAGCAATCGATGACAAGTGGAAGACTTGTTGATATCGAATCTTTGAAGCAGGACCATATGGATATCGAACAGGGGATTGTAGCAGCCAGATGGAGGAACTTCTTTCAGGTTCATGAAATAGTTTACATGAATGAAGTTTATGACTTCTGGAAGAATGTGGAGGCAGTGGAAGATACTCTAGCATCAGTAGTGGATAGATTGTCGGTAATAATAACACTAAAATCAATCGAGAAGGCTACTGAGTACCCATGTATTGGAGAGAAGCTTGCTTATAAGGCTAAATGGATGATTCAAACTAGCGTGAAGGAGTTTCAAATTAATCGACAACTCTACAGAAGTAATAACCCAAAGGAGAAGAACGCTTCAAGTCTTATGCCGAAGGCTAGGGTTCTGCACTCACTAATTTTCACTGTGTTCTACCAAGAACAAGATCGAGGAATCTGGTGACAATGTTAGATGAGCAATGTCTATTTCATCTACTCAATCACCATCCCATAGATCTACCATTTCTTATTCTTCATTACATGGTAAAGTTAAAGAAGGACTCGACCGCCCTACTGTATGGAATGATGCTGACAAGAATCTTCATAGATTCTGGAATTCTACTGGAAATAGGAAACAGGATGAAGCTGAATATCAAAAGCGTCATCAACTCGTCAACTATTAGTAGAATGGGCTTGAAGAATTTGGAAAGAGAAGAAACAGATTCTAAGACGATAGCAAGGATTGAGGGGGAGCGGGCTAAAAAGGGAACTCCCACAAGAAGATTAAAATATCAATCCATTGAAAGAATGTCCACAGAAGGATTGAAGAAATCGTCAGATGATGTAAGGAAAAGAAAGACGATTTCTCAAAAAGAAGAAAGCCATGAGCGACAGATAGAGACCTTTATGACCTTGAAGAGAAATGGGGAAACACTCCTTTCGGAGAGACCCAAGTAAGCGAAAAGGTCTCCTAGAGTACGAACCTTGTCTCAACAAGAAGAAAAGAAAGGAAAAGAGTTTAGTGATGGTGGAGACTCTGAGAAGAAAGCACCACAGGCAACCAGGTCGTTAGTCTCAATCTTGAAGGAAGATTCAGCAAAAGTGGCTAAAGAAACTGAGACGAAAAGGAGGTTGGAATTTGAGAAGAAGAAAATTCAACGTCAACAACAGACTTCTAGGCTGACTAGAGAGAATAAGATGCAGAAAACTAGTGAGAAGAAGAGCACTCCTACTATTGTTCAACAAAAGAAAAGGCCAGTTGAACACAGTCCAGCACAGGTCAATCCTTCTCAACCATTGAGAAAAGAGGATTTAAAAGTAAAGATTATTGAAAAAGTTCAACCTGTCAGAAGTAACAGCTCCATAATCATTAGAGAAACCCCGAAAAGGTCAGTGAAGGTACAATTTCAACCAATCTTGGTAAATAGTGGTACAATTCATCTGTTGAATGATGGAGAGATAAGGTTGTATAGTGTTCTGCGGGATGAGAGAACCAAACCATACGCCACACAGATGACAAAGCAGAAGTACACTATATTTTCAGTTACAAAAAGAACTATTATCAAGAGTGTACCTGACGTACAACCAAGACCTTACATTGTTTGTAATAAAGATAAGGGGAAGAAGAAAATGTATCCTGAAGGGATGACGAGTGATCTGACGGAAGATCAGATTGTAGATGAAGTGAGAAACATAGATGAGGCATGTTATGGAGCCCAGTATAAAGGAACCTATGTTTCCCATCACATTTCAAAGGCATCAGGAAGTAATTGTGGTTGTCGAACCACTGAGGAAACTTCTCAGGTAGTTGGAAGACTCACAGAAGGGCAGTACAGATCCATCAGGATTGGAAATATCAGTTACAACATAGAGACTCTTGTGCATCTAATTATGCACATTAGACCCTTGAATTCTGTTTCTTCAAATGGAGATGTCCTACACCTGTTTGGAAGACAAGTCCCAAGACTACCCAGCCCTGATGACCTTGATCTCTCGGAACCAAACTTGTTTTTCAAACCTCCTATCTTTACAATTACTGGAGCAGATGTCATATCTTTAGATGCATATACTATGACTGTTGGTCTTGAATTATTACAGCAAAAGCATGATGATCCCTTAGTCGAAAACATTGAAGATAAGGTTGATGATCTGCGTACTTCAGTGAGTGACTGGCATAAGGAAGTAGAGTATATAGAAAAAGACCTCAAGTCACTCTACACTGAAATGAGAGAAATGTTTTCTGAAGTTATGAAACATCCAAGGTCATGATCTTTTTGATCAATAACAAATAGGGGGAGAAAGGAGAGAGAAAGAGAAGAGGAGAAAGAGAAAGAGAAGAGAAGAAGAAAAGAAATGTATAGAATATAGAGCTTACAATTGTATATCGTCTTATAAATAATACTATCTTTATAAAAACTATGATTATTTGTTATCATCAAAAAGGGGGAGATTGTTGAGTCAAAATGACTTTACGATTAATAATTTTGATGAAAAATCAAATAATAATAATATTAGAAAGTAAGACGAAGTAGAGACAAAAGTAAGACGAAGCGCGGAGAAGCAAAAATAAGACGAAGCGCAAAAACAAGAGTAAGACGAAGCGGAGAAGCAAAAATAAGATGAAGCGAAGATGAAAGTAAGACGAAGCGGAGTGGAAACTAAGACGAAGTTGAAACTAAGATGAAGTAGAAACTAAGACGAAGTTGAAACTAAGACGAAGTGGAAACTAATACGAAGCGAAAACTAAGACGAAGTGGAAACTAAGACAAAGCGAGGACAAAATAAGACAAAGACCCGATACCACGTCGGATGGATAATCAGTCTGAGTTAGTTACAGAACTCAACTGAATAACTGTTTCTTCAAAGATGAAGAAACAAGAAGAAAGAAGCGGTTATCAAGAAGTGGTTGAAGACGAAGGCTATAAATACGAGTCGGAGTCGAAGACTGCAGAAGTTAGTGAATTTGAAAGAACTACAGATTTTAAAGCTAGAAACACTGTATTTATTGTGCTGAACATTGAGAGCTATTATTCACTGTAACAAAGCTCACAAACATCTTTCTGTAAGAAAGAAGAAAAGCTGAGAACCTAAAGAGACTAAGTGAGAAAAGAATACTTGCTGTACGAGACCTGAATAGGCTCGGTGAAAAAAATACTTGTATTTTTTAGAAGCATAGTGAAATCTCAGAAAGGATTTTGAAGGCTGGACATAGCCCACGGTTTAGGGTGAACCAGGCTAAAATTGTTGTGTCAACTTCTACTCTTAAACTTTCAATTTTTATTCCTATTATTTTTATATAAGTACTTAGAAGTTAACTGCAATATATCGTGATATTTTCACTCAATAGTTTTTGAGAAAACAAGTTTTTCAAAAATATATAAGGGGATTGTATTCATGAAAAAGAATACACAATTCAACCCCCCCCCCTTCTTGTGCATTTTGTATATCAAATATAAAGTCTATACTTATGTGTGATTTGCTTCATATAAATCCCACATCCAACAACTTTATCACTTCCTTCTTCACCACCTTCATCATCGATGGGACCTCCATCATCGATGGGTTGAGATGTCTTTTCACTTAACGGACTGGGGTTGGTCCTTCCTCAAGAAAAATCTTGTGCGTGTATAAAGAAGAACTAGTACCTTTAATATCTACAACCTTCCATCCCAATGTCGTATTATACTCTCGTAACACACTGACGATCTTTTCTTCTTACACCTTTGTAAGATCACTTGCTATGATAACTGAAAGTGTTTTGCTAGTGCCTAGATCAGCGTACTTGAGGTGAGTCAGTAAGGGCTTCAACTCCACTTCTGGTGCCTATACAAGGTAGCAACCGATTAGTACTAATGGGTAATTATAAAAAATGAGGAACATAACTACCAAAAGGACTTGTCTCAAGTGCCCAAATTGCTTCCTTTAAGTCCTCTCCCAACTCGAACTTGCTTTGCCAATTTCCAGACATCTTTTGCTCCAATAGGGTAGTCAAGGATATCTCCAAAGGGTCACTTATAGAAAGAAGAGACCATTACTCTATCAAAGAGTTAAGAATATCTACCTTGGCGACCGACTCACTATCTGATGGATAATGCATGGCATCAAAGATATTGAAACAAATGTCCTCACCATCGAACTTCATAGTCAACACCTCACTGTGTAAATCGATTTTTTTCCGAGATGTCTTCAAGAATGGCCTTCCTAACAAATTGTTGAAGGGCTCAAAGAGCCCTCATCCTGCATATCTAACACATAAAAATCTGTAGGGAAAACAGGCTCATTATCTTGTACGAAAACATCCTCGATAGCCCCCTCCTGAAGGTGCGTACAACATGTACTTCGTGCTTTTATCTGCCTCCTGAAGGTACGTACAATTGGCTTTCTATCTATAAAAGGCCCTCTCAGCATCTTGCAGGAACACAACATGCTTCCTAAGAGAGTTGACACTACATCGCAGGACTTCATCATCAGGGTTGGCAAGGAAGTCTTTATACCGGCACTGGAAAGTGTTTTGTGCCTCCTGAACCCTGAGGAAATTTGACTACACACGTTGCGATTAAGCTTGCGAAGGGGTTGCTTCAGAGCAGCCAGTTTAGAACATAAGACAAACTATGCATAGCCCTCCCGCGGCTGACCCCAAATCTGTGCAACCAAGTCTGGGAAAGCCGAGTGCGTGGTCCACATATTATAAAATTTGAAGGGCTTGTGGCCAGTGGGCACCTCACGATGAAAATCAATCAAGATTGGGCAGTGATCCGATTCTACTAACATAGGGAGAATAAGAGCTGACACGGGGAGGTCCTGAACTGCCCACTCCTAATTAATAAGTACCCTATCCAATTTGGCCCACCTCCTATTTTTCTACCAGGTAAAGAATTCACCCCGCGAAGGGGCGTCCTCGAAGCCATGAAGCATGCGGAAATCCTGTAAATCTTTCAAGTAATAAGTAGCAGGAGGCAAGCCCCCCTTCCTTTCCGAAGCTACACAGACACAATTGAAATCACCCAGGACCATCCAAGGGGTCGAGCGGGAGGGAGCAAGTTATGTTAAGGCCGACTAGAGCTCTTGTCGTTCATGGACAGTATACAGGCCATATACACCCGTTACTGTGAAACGCCTTTTCGAAACAAAACAAAGCACCTGACAATGTATGTACTGGGGGCCTTTCGCAATTAGAGAGCACTTTAGAAGGGAAGGATCCCATAACAAGATCATTCGGCCACCCTCTATGTCGTCAAAGTTATGCCAAAATTGCCACCCTGGAAATCTAGACTGAACAAACCACTAAAGACTAGCCACTGTGAGCTTTGTTTCCAACAAACATAATAAACTGCAATTGTGCTGCTTCCTCAAGGAAGTAGCACTTTGTTGTCGCGAGGGTTTATTTAACCCTCAGACATTCCAATTAAGGAACTTCATGCTTGCGGTATGGAGGTGGAACCTCCACCCCTTCTCCGTATAGGAGCCCCTCTCCTCGAATGATGGCACCCATTACCAGTTTTATTTGGAACCCCCGAGTCCCTGGTAAGTCCAGTATCCTAAATTGCCTTATCCTTGAGTTGTCGGCTCCTAATATCCCCGTGGGCCTGATCAACAGGTCCTACTGAACAGCCTGTGGAGTTAGGAGCTGGGGGATGTAAAGCATCAAAAGGGCGTCCCTCAAGGTCGTGCGAGGCACCACTGCGAGAGTCAAGCGAGGCTACCCGATGCTCGTGTAAAGCTGGGTCTAGATGCTCAGGGAGCACAGTAGCAGGAGGCAAAGGCCCAACCTCCATCCGTACCCCAATTGGTTCAGCAGGAGCATCAGAGGTGGTCTCCGCCAGAGGAGCTGGAGGGGTATCCCCAGCACCAAGGCAGTCGGGAGGGGAGGGTGCGCCAGGTGTAGGGGCAGGCTCCTGCACTGGGGGTTGTAGTCATTTACAATAAAAAGGGTTGTGCCCAAACTTATGGCAATGGCAGCAATAGTTGGGATAAGCCTCGTAGATTACCCTTTGTGTATAGCTACCACCCGAAGGCATTTTCACCAAGAAACTCGTCACTGGTCCTTTCTCCACATCAACTTCAACCAACAGCCTGGCATAGCCCAAACGAATTTACTGCCTAGTGATTTGATCAGTGCATAGGGGATTGCCAATTCGGGATCCCAGTTTAGAGAGGCCCTTTTCGTGCCAGTAGTCCAAAGGTACATTAGGAAGTTGCACCCACATAGGAACGTGCATAAAATCTGTGAAGTCAAAGGTGAAGCCAGGGGCCAGTGGCTTGAGGATCAAAGTTTTTCCAAACAACACATAGGGACCACCAGCCAGGACCTGCATCCGATCTGCTTTAGAGGAGAAGTGAAAGATCATCCAGCCCTGGTTATGGGGGGTGTACTGACAAGGAACAAGCCATTTATCCATCTAATCTTGAACTGCCTTTAAACCCGGGAACTTTCCTATGAAGCAACCAACAAGACAAAACCCCCAATGCTGTTCCAAATTCAGAGCATCTTCTTCATCCATTACAACGTCCTCAGCCACGGAGTGGTAAGACAATTTCATACCCTGAGATAGGTCACGGTTTTGTTTAAAGAGTCCCGCAAATGAACGCTTCTGTTTCCCTGCACCAGACTTCGGTGTAGTTTGATGAGGAGTTTCATCAAACACCTCCTGGGTGTGTGAGTCAGCCAGTTCAGCCGAAGCCATCGACGAGTTAACATGTTCCCCTTCACCATCGGAGGCCTCTGTCTCCTCAGTATCTTTACTCCCTAACTCAATATCCTCCTCAACTGTGGATGCTACGTCATCCCCCAGTAGAGGAGGCCGCAATCCAATACAAGGTGAAAGGGACGTACCTTGGGCAGAAGACGGTGTAACCGGCACCTAAGGGCTAGTTATCAACTGCAGAATGATGCACCTCGGTGGGTGACCAGGCGGGGCCGAGGTAGGCACACCTGCAGGTAATGCGGGGAAGCCCTTCGGAGAGGGAGTCCTTGGGCAAGACAATGACAATCCATTTTGAGACTGACCAGAAGTGAGTTTCCTCGGTGGCAGAGAACGAAGGGTCATCCCTGCCTGAAACCCTAGGCAGGCGGCCGTAATATCCATGCCCTGATGACGAGGTTTACCCATAGCACACTGGCGAACTGCTTGCTGGGAGGCGAAACAAGGGCCTCACCGAGGAGAGTTGAGCAACCCCAAGGGCCGGCCAGATATGCACCTCGTATGCGCAAGTCACGAAGGGCGGGAAACGAACAGGACAAAAAAATTCAAACAAAGGCGTGGATCAGCGCCAATAGCTAGCAGGAGCCAGCGCGCCATTAGTTAAAGCACCTATAACAACCAAGGGGGAGCTGTTCGGACCGTGCAAGGAAGAGTAGAGAAGAACCTGGGAGTGGCCGAAACTAGGAGAGAGAAACCTAGTGAGAGACATTCTCGACAGCCACCCGATAGCTCTTTCTTACTGATAGCTCTTTCTTGATGCCTTTCACCTTTCTTGGTTTTACTAATAGTTGTCGCTGGTGGGCAACTCACTAATGGAATTTCACTACTGGTTTATTTTCTCACATAATAATTCAAACCAACCACACAAACAAAAATTGGATAACACCACAAACACTACAACCACTTTATTTTCAAACCTAATTCTCCATATTATGATCTTCAAGGTCTTTCCAGATACTCATTATAGGTTGCAGGTGTTTTCGGTTTTTAAGAGATTTCTTAGTAAGTGTATAAACCTTTCAGACTTCGTAGGCATAAGGTTTTTAATGTTTAATTTATTGTTTAACTCCTAAGCAATTCTTAATCACATTAACAATTCAATACTAAATTGAGATAGATCTAGGGTTCTACGAATTATCAATCCAAACCTTTTAGATTACAAAATTAATTAGATCTTTTAGGGTTTTAATTCCAATTCTAAAATTTAATATCAATAAAAATATGACTCCGATATCACTGTTGATAAATCGGGAAGAGATTTGATCCTGATTATAGCAGAATTATTATGAAACTTTTTGATCTTTTCGATTCCCCGAAAATGAAGCTCACTTCTATAAAATGATTAATAAATAAATCATAATAAATTATGAATCTTAATTCGTACCTTATTTCAAAGCTTAATCATATTCTATCGTTTCCTTCGAACTGTTTTCAAAATCGATTCATCTTAACCCCGTAGTTGTACAAGTATCTGACCTCTAACGATATCTAAAGAACAGGTTGAAAGAACTATGTAATTTTTGCAAACAGGATTAAGCAAGAATTATTAACCCGATTAAGCAAGAAGTGCTAACTCTATTAGAGAAAATCTATTGATAATAAGTTTTGGACATTTTAGTAATTTAATTGAAATTAAATTTTAAATTGAATTAACTTTAATTAGAATTTTTGTGATTCTAATTAAATATCAACTATGCTCAAATAAAATCTAAAATCTCATATTGATCTAAAGTTTCTAAAATTTTACAATCAATTTCAACTTGATTAAAATATTTTTGTTTTCTTCAACTTGTTATTCACGTGAGATTCATTAGGTACTCAAATATATTAGCAATGATTATAAATTATAATTATAATTCATAATCAAAATTAGATAAAATAAAACTCCTTTCAATTTATTTTTAAGCTTACAATTAAATAATTTATAATTATAAATTGAGTCTAATGTCTAGTAACACATCATAACCATTCAAATATTTAGGAATGTGAAAATAGTTTTGACCAATCTTTTCATGCATAATTTTTCGTATAATTCAATCATTTCATTATACAATATTTTGATCAGAAATAAAACGTAAAATTAATGTCTACTCTAATTTGAGTTAAACCATTTTAGTCTTTCACCATTAGTTATTGGTTCACTTAATGACATTAGTAAACTATTTACAAATTGTCATTTCACCTTGGTCGATAATTTTTTTAATCTATACTAATCAAGAACAATATAACTTTCTTCCTAACAACTTTAAAGTGATGAATCTTATCTTGATCATTCAATTACCTCCATATAATTTATGTTTTATACAATGAATATCGACTGAATGACCAATGATTAAAATAGGTCATAAATAGTATCAAAATAAAACAATCCATATATAAGATAATTTTAGAGACCTCAAGTCAAAATATCACTTATATAATTATCATGAGAATTTTCATACATACAAGTAATGTTTCAAATGAATTTCTCATATTAGGATGATTCAGTGAACTTGTTCTCTAGCAACCACTCACACATTTATTTAATTATCTCTATACTTTAATCTATGAAATAACCTACTTCTTTCAAAAGTAAAAATATAGTATGTTAATTTTTTGCGTTCTATTAATGTTCATTCTTAATAAAACAATGATTAAATTTTTTTTAGAGATAATAGATAAATATAATATGAATCTTATAATTATAATTTCATTTGCTACGTATAATTATCCTATCGACTTTATCATATATATCTAAATATATACAAGATAAATAATACTTTGTAATTGTTTTGTCACCACATGCAACCAATCAATTAGCTGTAAGACATAAACTAACATATACATGGTTTCTATGTGCTACTACCAAGCTTTTCCTTTCATTTATTTGTCTTCGTCATATACCTAATATTTGGCATGACAAGTTCCTTGGAAATAGCTACACCTGACATTGCCATGGTACACGTGATATATGAATGCGAGCGAGTTTACAATTTTACATTTCCATCTCAATATCAGGACATGGCTAGACTGGTTCAGAAAATGTACACGCAGGCAATAGAAGTTAGCAATGATGTTAACATCACTGAGACGAGGTTCACCGCATTATTGTCAAGAATGTTTAGCCCTGAAATCTTCTTCACAGTTGGTCCTGGTTTTCCAACAACCTAAAATGAAGGCCATGAACTCAGAATTTAAACCACGATTAAGATGTCAAGTCTCATAAAGGGAAGGATTAGCAAATATTATACTAAACTCTTACAAATTTATCTTACCTTATTACGAATAGTGCAAAATCCACTAAACTGAAGGGTAGCTCCCAACAAAGAGTCTATAAGACTCCCAATTAATCCTGCCAATGCTGCAAGGGGCACTACCAAGATCTGTTTCAGAGCTACATCACGGGCACACTTTGTGGTGAAAAATCCAATGAAAACAAATGCAAATCCAATAAGGCTTCCTGCAGCAGCAGCTGCTACAAGACCTGCCACTGTCACTCCACCATTTGTGCCCCTTCGAACAGGCTAATACATAACATTCATGCAGAAAAGTAATCAGAATCCACTATTTCTAAGATAACTTGGGAAATAAAATTATTGAGTCCGCATAATACTTGAAGACACAAGATAACAAACATTTATGTTGGCCACAAAGCTAGTACGGCAGCAACAATTTGTTCAAACTTGAGAATAAACGGAATATAGATGACGTGAACCTCCTAAACCAGTGGAAACAAGACATCACCACAATACAAAGCAATTTATAAAAACTAGCCACAGCCTGGAGACTAACTTATTCTGTATTAAATGGAAACTATACATGTTCTCTCGCTACGCAAAAGAAACATGTTACATAAAATAGTGCTGCTGATTGGAACATGGAGCTGAACTGTGCAAAATGGGTGATTGCACAAAGTTTGGCCGCATATGAAATAATCAAAATATAGAATCTTCAAAAGAACTCTTTCCATGAAGATCCCATGATGTAAAAAGCTTCCAAAGAACTCCTTACATTGCATTACCACAACATAAGAAGATTAAAACCATTCAACTAGGAAAGCAAATAACTGGGAGCAATGGTAATCGAGTTTCAGCCGAACAAGTTACAGGAAGATTCATTCTGCTTCAACAAGATAACATGAGTTAAATATTGAACATTGCCCTGGCGGGGCCAATACACAGCACCAGGTTTTAAAAACTTGGAAACAAATTCTAGAAACAAAGCTATCAGTAAAATCTAAGATAGGAAACTTGCAGAAACAAACAAAAGAAATATTAAGGACGTGAAGAATAATGTAATAACGATGATGTACCTTTAAGGTTGTGATCAATCGAGGATGTGCATCACTAAGTACCCCAAGCTCAGAGGACCATGTATCCCCATTGCAGCAAGAATAGTGGCCAATAATGCCACCAATAAGAGCAGTAATCTTAGCGGACTGTTTTGTGTTCAAGCACTTGTCCTCCCATCCTGCCAACATCCAAACTGCCACAGCCAAAGCTGTAGCAATACCGCTGTTGTACACAACTTGTATCCTGCAAACAACAAACACTACAGACGTCATTAATACTTTGATCATTCCACAGTCTCTGAAAAAAGCTTCTGAATCGTAAAAGTGGGGGAGTTTTACGGAACAAAAGTCATTCTTGTATGGAACTTGATTTCGCTGGGGACACAGAAATGAAATGTCAAAAGCCAAGGAGAGCGAAAGAGTAGAATACCAATTTCTTTGGCCACCCTCCTTGAACTCGGCATCGATGCTCTTCTTCTTCTCTTCTCCAAACTTTGTAAACTTCGACGAAGATAAGAAGAAAAGAAGCAGTATAGCCCCAAATCTAATATAAATATTAACCAATTTATATAAAAATTACTTCTCCGAAGAATAAGCTCCACGGCGTTTCTAAGCAAAAAAACAGAGTATAAAAGAGGAGAGAGAGAGAGAGAGAGAGAGAGATAGGTTTGAAAAAAGAGTGACCTATAATTGACAGCGAAATGAACCGCCATAACAATGAATCCGAAAACTGCTCCAGAAATGTTGAGCGACTTCCTTCTGTATGCTCTAATCGCAATTACTGATGAGACGAGTACTGCGATTAACGGCCGGATAACTACTTTTTCCATATTTGCCCCTTACACTTGGGAGAGAGAGCAAACACCACAAATCCTCCTAAGGCTAGGTTCAGAATCAGGTAAAGAGTGGTCAGATGGTGGTAGATGTACATACGAGTTAGATTCCCTTATATATGTATATAGACATATATATATTTTAACAGCATAATATGTTATTAACAACTTTTCAATCTTATTTTGTGCATCATAGGAAGGGTACTTGACTGTTTTGTTATTATAAAATGGCAGGAGTTAATCGTTGAAAAAGTATACTCGGGGGTGATTGAGAAATGTCAAACGAGTATCTGTCAGCGTAATTTGGCAACCGTTGCACATGATTCACCTGGCGGTAGCGCAGTTTGCTCGTGCAAAAGGTCAAAACCTCTAGTTGTTTAGCATTATATAATTATAAAACAGTATAAGTAATCTATCTGTAAGATCCATGCGAAACCGGAAACATAGCTCCACCGCTGAGCCCACTCTGGCTCAGCCGCACCAACATTGAACGGTTGGAGTTGTAGGGAGCCAAGGAGTAAGGCTCACTTGCTCAGCCGACGGCGGGCAGTGAATTGCCTGACCCTCCAATGAGGCTACTTTTGTAAAAGGAGGAAGGGCCCGTCCATTCTCCCTGTACCTTATAGCCTCGTGTCTGACAGTCGAAACTCTTCACCTCATAACATAGGAGAAGAATTCTCTCGAGTCCTTCTCAGTAATACATACTTTATGTCTAATATTACTCTATCTTATATTGTTTTGTAAAATTTTAATCATTTATTTTACGAGACTCACATAAATAAATACTTGAAATTTATTAGATATAATAAAATACCGTAATATTTACTAGCAGTAAGTTTTGAATCGAATCAACTATTTTATGTGCTAGGATGTAAAAATAAGATGGAACTGATTGATTTGATCAAGTTAAATATAAGTCGGACCAATTTTTAGTTTAATTTTTATTATTAATCGTTATAAATAAAAATCGGTTGATTATATAATAAACTCAAATCAGTATAAAAAATGAAAGCTTTTTGTAATTGTCACTTGAAAATCAACAGATTTTAGTAAAAATCGATTTAGAATTAAGATTGAGCAAATAAATAACTAAGTTTGGCAACAAAAACTAGAAAAAAAAAACTAAATAGAAGACGAGTTTAGCTCAATGCTAAAGTTCTTATGAACTATATATCAAAATATCTGAGAAGTAAAAGAACAGAAAGATGCTAAAGAGTAGCAGTTACCAGAGAAGAAAAAGAAAGGAGGTTTAAGTAATATCATAAAAAAAAATGAGGCAATAAATATGTGATAATAGTTTAGTAACTTGTATGGATGTTGTCACTCCGGTGTGGATGGGTTGATGAGGGAGACAAGGCTGCAGTTGTGTGCTTTTATGGTGATGTTGAAAGGGTTGGGCTTACGCCTTAGGGCTGGAGCTGTGTTCTCCCTTCAAGCCCTTGTGATTGATATTTTCAAATCTTTAAAAAATTGATGGGACGTGAGGTGGGGTCGCGGGGAGCACAGAGTTGCCGTAACAACGTTTTCACATTTCTTTCTATCCATTTCTTTTTTACAAAAATTGGGTAAAAATATATTTTTTTTGAATTAAAACATCCTTCCTCTTAAATTTTAATTACAAAATTATGATAAAAACTTTAATTACACATCGTATAAATATTAATAGGCTAATAAATATAATTAAAATGATAATTTATGGGCCATTTGTTTTCCTTTTTTTTAGTTTTTTGTTGTGATTTTTGTAAATTAAAAAACAAGTATTAAAAACGTGTTTGGTTAAACATGTTTATAATTTTCGTTTTTAAAAATAAAAAACGGTATCTATTTTATGAAAACATAAAAATAACGTTATTTTTAAAAACAAGTTTTCATAATTTTTTTTCGCAAAAACATATCATATTCTCAAATTTTTCTCTTCTCTACGCCGACTTCATCTTCTGCGTCTTCAACGCCTTTAGGTTTGTTTTTATACTTATTTGTTGCTTCTACAATCTCTCTTGTCCATAACATCATCAGACCCATAACAAAGTAAAAAAATTCAGGCGTGATAAAGGAGAGATGAAAACCATAAAAAGAAAAAGAGATGTAATCATACTTACTAAAAGCAACATATAGAATTTCTGCTTTGAGAATAAACTTCTGCAATTTTTGTAACGATAAAGAAGATAGATGCAGCTCTTAGTTTTTGCTTCACCTCCTCGGCTGCTAAACTTAGACGAATACATCGTTTGATTCTTTATAAAGAGCCAAAATAATATTTGTTGATTTTCACGTCTTTTAAATCCAAGAGAGGTATAGGTGTAGTTGTTTTCTTCTTCTTCACGTCTTCGTCTTTGTACTTGTTTTATTCTCGTTATTATTTTTCCTTATAACGTCTCAATAGCTTTTTT
Organism: Erythroxylum citrifolium; assembly: GCA_026284465.1. Classification (NCBI taxonomy): domain Eukaryota; kingdom Viridiplantae; phylum Streptophyta; class Magnoliopsida; order Malpighiales; family Erythroxylaceae; genus Erythroxylum; species Erythroxylum citrifolium. The sequence goes on from JANKOE010000204.1 coordinate 32,768,607, forward strand.
CTTTTCATCATTTAATGCGCAGAGCTAATCCTCATAGTCCTCATAGCTAGTCTTCATATATCTTTAGCGTGGAGCACGTAGGAGCACTTGTCAAACATTATTATCTTTACACTATTTAATGTAGCAGCAGAACCTATTTTTCAAAGCTTATTCACGTGTCTTCCTAACAAAATTGAACTTACTTAGTGCTTGGTTAGCGTCTTCGTGGGTGGAGACGGATGACAGAGACACAAAAGTTCTGTGCCTTGTAGTGTTTGCTTGCTGTCCTCACTCATTTTTGTTCTATCTTTAGAGGATAAGGACAAAAAAAATTTATTCCTTCCAAGACTGTGGTACAAGACTTCTTGTCCTAAGAACAAAAACAAAACATATAAGGAAATGTCAGAAATACCCCTCCCTCATATAAGCAATTTTTTATTCTTAATTATATTATTAAAATCATCATCATCATCATCATCATCATCATTATTAATTATTATTATTATTATTATTATTATTATTATTATTATTAATTATTATAAATTTTAAATTTCTTGTTGCTGTTGTTGTTGTTATTATTATTATACAAAATTA
>JANKOE010000204.1:32854472-32883292 GCA_026284465.1 Erythroxylum citrifolium
AGATTTTTATACGACAAATGAACTTTGCAATAGTTTTGCTTATGGAATTTGAAAATATGTGGCATAAATTTCAATTCGAACTTTTCAACGGTTTTTGCTTATTTTTCGGTTATAAACTTGTTACCCATTGAGCGTAAGCTCACCCCCTCATTCTCATCGACAGGTAATGAGAAGAAGATCTGTTGAAAGAAAGTGAAGGATTTCTGTTTGTATTTATTCATTTGTGTTGGTCTTAGGTTAGTATATTGCTAAGAATCTGGGGGAAATTCTTGTATCTTGTGTATTATTTGGATTGTAATTATTTTGGGAATGTAAATAATGAGTTAGGGATTGTGCATTGAATTGAGATATAAATGTGGAATGAAGTATGGGTATTAATCAATCGTGTATGAATTTGTGTATGGGCATGACATGGGAATTGCGTATGAATGGCATGAGATGAATTGATGGAATGAATCGTATTGGAAGAAGTTTTCAGTTGAATGGATGAAATCGAATATTTTGTAATAAGCGAACTTTGGATAAAAAGAGATATGATTATAGTGAATGGTAAAATGTTTTCGAATGCGAATGCGATATGATTGAATACGAAGTATTAAATGGATTTAGGAATTGATGAATTTCAAATGGGAAATTGAAACGGCTTTGAATGATGTGTAAATGAAAAAAAAATGAAGCGATATTAGTTAAGCTGCGATTCGTTTGTGCTTCGAGGTTGGGCTCCGGAAACAGGTCCCAACATTTGTGGTATCACAACGGGTCCCAACATTACCTCCCATGAAGCGTTTCTTTTAACATTGGTAACTCGATGTTTTTTGATAAGTGTGAATGGCATCATATTTTAAGGCTTAGTTTGATATGGATTTAATTGTTTAGTTTGTCTTTAGGTTAGAATTGTGTTAGTTAGTTAATTATTTGTTTTTAACAGTTTTGTGTGTTAATACAAGTATTTAAGCTTAATTATTATATTTTTTAGGTAACTTGATGTGTATGTTAGTGTTTCAGGGTCAACATTGAAGAACGAAGAAATTTCAAAGACATTCGGGTCGAAACAACAGCCCACGATCGTAGAACAATAGACCACGATTGTGACAGAAGCACTAGAGTCAGCCCATGATCTTGACCTATATGCCATAATCATGACAGAAGCACTAGAGTCAGCCAGCCCAGGACACAACAGGCACGATCATGGCAGAAGGCTCGAATGTGACCTGCATCGGGCAGACGCGCAAACACTGAAAAATGTCAAGTTTCGAGGGATTTTTCGACCTTTTTGACCCCAAAAATCCTAGGGCTGCTCAGAACACAAAAGGTATTTAAAGAATAAGATAAAGGAGAAGAGGAAGCTTTTGCATCATCCACTTTTGGAGACAAGCCTTAGAGAGAATTATTGAGAGATTGAGAACGAGAAGGAGGAGAAGAGAAGTGGAGAAGAAGCTGACATTTACGTACTTCCTAGATAAGGAGTTTCAAACGCTGTTGTCTCCTGTCTCCATCCAATATCGTATTTCTTGTTATTTTCCATTTTTATTATTGTATAAAATTGGGAATAGCAGTTTAATGATAGGAATTGTGAATGTTCAGATGTTCTAAACTCATGTTAGGGTTTTTTTTAAATATTTGATTTAATGAAATCTAATTATTTTAATGTTTATTGGATTTATTGTGATTGATTTTTGTGATTGCATAATTCGGTAATAAACTGAGAGGGTGAACTGAATGAAAATTATTAAATTGGGCTAACGAGAGTTAGGTGATTTAATATGAATGAGCAATTAATCAAATCAGTAATTGTGTGAAGAGAGATCTTGCATAGGTTCCTGATAGTTTATTGGATAACTTCATATCTAATTATTTTGATAGGTTGTTAATTGAGAAATTGCAATTTTCTATAATTTGATTAGGGTTTATAATTTAGGGTTAATGGTTATAACTCGAGAGAGAGTAATCAACCCTAGGATCATCTAGAACCAATAATCTGGTAAGTCATAATCGATTAGGTTAGAGTTAAAGATAGGTAAATTTTCCTTTTTCTCAATTGATAATTTTCTTAGGTTAATTCCTGAGTATGTTGCAATAGTTAAATTGTTAATATTTTTGTAATTGATTCATGGATTGATTTGCGTGATTAAATTGAAATCTTGTTTTAGTTTTGTTATCTTTTGAATTTCTACGAATTATGTTGGCCTTGGATTTTAGGACTAGATTATCCCTACTTATAGAATTGACACCATAGGTACTACACAAATGACCTGTGTGCTTACAAATTATCAAGGTTAATTAATTAAAACTTACAGATGTCGAAAAAACCACGATCAAGTTTTTGGTGTTGTTGCTAGGGAGGCGATTAGTTTAGTTCTATAGTTTAAGGCATTTAGTTAGTTTTTATTTTTTTTCATTCTTTACATTTCTGAAATCGTGCTTTTGCATGATTAAAAGAGTTATGAGAAGTTCGAGTCATGCAGCTAAAACCGTAGGTTTAGACATCACTCGACTAGAACAATACATTTGGAAAGCTCAGTGTGAAGAAGAAGAAAAAATCATGGAAGCTATAATGACTAAAAAATTTCAGCAAGATTTGGACCATGAAGCAAACCAAGGACGTTAACGATGAACCCTTATCGACTTTATGAGACCAGGGTTCAATGCGGCTAGCCAAGGAGTAACTAGGCCACTCGTACAAGCAGCATCATTTGAAATCAAACCAGCCCTCCTAAACATACTTCAACATAACGTGTAGTTTTATAGACTAATGAACAAGGATCCTAGTGCATATATAGTAAACTTCCTTGAAATATGTGATACCTTTCGGTACCATCAGATGTTGGAGGATGCGGTCAGAATTAGGCTTTTCCCTTTTACCCTTAGAGATAGAGTGAAGGCTTGGTATCATTCCATCAACCTAGCAATGTCACGATGTGGGATCAATAGTTCGTGCCTTTTTAGACAAGTATCAAAGAGATTACCAACTTCCAGCAAAGTGACGGGGAATCGATCTACAAAACATGGGAATGATACAAGGATTTGCAATGAAATTCCGATTCTATAACTTACCCAAGGAATTCTTATTGCAAACCTTTTATAATGGAATAACCCTACACACAAGAGGCATGATTGACATAGCTTCAAGATGATCATTGATGATGAAGACAGTAGATGAAGTAGAAGAGCTGATAGAGGAGATGGCAAGTAATATTTACCTGTGGATGCACGAGCAGCATGGACAAACTATTACCTTCCGAGAACAAAAAGTAATTGTGGTTATTGATCAAATGACGAAACGCAAGCAATAATTGATAACCTAATTCAACAACTCAACAACATGAAGGCTTTATCCTCATCTTCAGTAAAAGACATGCAACTTAAGTATGAACTCTATGGACAAATGGACCATGATACGGTTCCTGATGAAGGAAAGTGATCCAAAGCAAGTGAATTATATGGGAGCTCAATATGGATGAGGAGGGGGAAATAATCCCTACTCTAACACTAATAACTCTGGTGGAACAATAGCCCTAACTTCTCTTAGATGAATAATGCGCAGAGGACAGCTCAGTCCTTAAGGACAATCAGGCTTCCAATAAGATAAACCAAACTCAATGGAATCCAAATTGGATAGAATTTTAGACAAGCTTGGAACTCTAGGCGATGCACAAAAGAAGCTGGGAGGAAAATTTAAGCAAGTTAGTAAGAACCGTACCTCTTCAATCCATAATCTAGAGGTCTAAGTAAACCAATTGTCAAGCACTTTCTGTTAGAGAAGTACTTTAAAGACAATAATCTTTAGCACTTATCGTACAAACCATTTTATAATTAATAAAGGAATTTTTTGTTATTTTGATGTTTATACATTTATGGATTTGATGTTGATCTTAAATTGATTTAATGAAGTCCTTGATACAAAACATAACATAGAGGAAATCATGATGAGATCATGATAATGAGATTCCTATCATATGTAATTATGTTAGTATCTAAACTTTTCCTAGTAATAGGATTAACGAGATGGGAATGCTCTCAAAATTCTATTCACGTCTGATCTGTTGTTCATTCATAAAGCAAAGGTTTAAATACCCTTGTGCAATTCAAACCCTAACAAAGATAACCTAAAAAACCTTAAAGAAAGCCCAAAACATTAAGAAGGGTTTCTTGAAACAAATCTGCCCAAGAACAAATCCCACACAGATTTGAGCTTCAAAACTAATTAAAATTGACTAGTCCTAGTTCAAATAGGATAAGGAAACAATAAAAATAGAAGGCTAACATGGTGAATTAGGCTTTTAAAATAGGCCCACATGCTTAGTTCTTTAAAATAAAACATCACATGTCTTTTTTAATGAAGCACATGCACACTTAACACAAATCAGCCCATGACAAAACCTAAAAGAAGTCCACACGCCTTTTATAAGATAAAATAAGCCCAAACCCATTGATTAGACTTGTGCTTGTGAAAATTTGCTAAGTGTTAACCCTCTTGGTTTGATGTCTCTAATGTGCACACACACTTAGGCGTCTCCTTAAGCTGTTCCCCAAGCTTAATCAACAAAACTTCTTGTGAAATAAAAGCTTGTGCATAAATCTGAAATTGTGCCTTGAGCTTGTTAGAGTGTGACCTTGTAATTGGACCCATTGGCATCCTCAAGGACCCATTGCCTTGGTGAGGTGCATCAGTTTGTGCAAGAAATAGGTCTGAATTCACTCCAATAGGATGAATTTGAGTTTTTAGGGATTAAATAGAGAAAAGTCTTGTTAATCTCCTTTAACAGTACCCTTTTTTGGAAGAACTCATGCACTACCTCCTTTACTACCCCCACCCCCCAGTACTCCAAGTTTTTTGATAGAAGAAGCCATTCAAGCCATTAGGGCCCGGAGCTTTAGAGCCATTCATGTCAAACACCACCCTCTCTATACCCTCTCTATCTCTTCGTCTGTAATAGGCTTAATTAATACAGAGACCATATGTTCAGGAATTCTTGCTATTACATACTTTCTAAGATCATTCCCTATGTCCGGAGGGGAAGCTACTGAGCCTAGAAGGTTCTTGTAAAAGTTAATAGCTTCCTTAGCTATTCCTTCTTATCCCACCACAACCTTCCCAGCTTCAGTTTGAATAGAGGAGATTATGTTTACATTCTTCCTAGCTTTCACTGAGTTAAAGAAGAATTTAGTACATTTGTCCCCATCCTTTAGCCAATTCTGGATCTTTGTTTCAGTAGTGAGCTTTGGTTATCCACTAATTGCAAATATTCCTTTAGAGCTTCCTTTTCAGACTAGGCTAGTTGAACATCTGTAGGATTATCCACCAATAAAGTCTGAATAGCGAATAATTTATCTCTAGCCTTATCAATTTCCTTCGAGAGATTTTGTCCTCTTTTTGAATTGAGGGATTTCATTTCTTGCTTGATAGCCTTAAGCTTTTAGAGGCAAATGTACCATTTTATCACAAAGCAATCATACTCCATCCCCTTCGATAACGCCTCATTAAAACCCTCCATAGTTACCAATAAATTGTTAAATCTGAAAGAATGAAGGATTTTGACAGAGTTGAACAAGTTGTCAATCCTTATAGGAGTGTGGTCAGAAATGCCAGGGTTTAGGAATTTTGCTAAACTTCTTGAAAAGGAATTTAGCCAATCCACATTTACCAAAGCCCTATCTAACTTTTTCTTGATATGCCAAATTGAACTTTGTTTGTTAGACCAAGTGAATCTATGCCTTCAGATTTCAGATCTGTGAGTTCCACCTCCTACATACAATCATACATATCTGAAGAATAATTGTGTAAGTTACAGTTACCTTCTACTTCAGATCTGAATAATGCGGTGTTAAAATTGCCACACACTAACCATGGAGAGTTTGTCAAGGCCTTTAATCTTCTTATAGAATTCCAGAGTTCAGTCCTTTGAAATCCAAGATTAAAACCATAAACAAAAGTAGCTAGAACACTAGAGTTTTCCATCTTGAAGTGAATCTTAGTAGGAATAAACTGATGATTTGTTTCAAGAACATTCACCTCCAATGAATCACCATCATAAGCAATAATAATCCTACCATAGGCATGGCTTTAGTGGTTTGTTAAAAACTGTCATTTCCCACCCAGACAACATAGCTTGTTCAGATTTGCTTCCCTTATCTTAGTTTGCAAAAGACAAAAAAACTTGAGACTTCTCCTTCAGGACAAAATCCCTTAACGCATTAAGCTTAGAAGGGCTATTTATTCCACGTACATTCCATCTAGTCATAGGAGATTGCTCTTACTTTTGGAGCCTTTCCTACTGCTCCTGTTACTTTTCTTAGCTATCACCTGTTTAAACTGCTCCTCTTGAGGTCTACCATTCGGCAGTTCAACCTTTTGAAGGCTTTGTTCATTCTACTGGGGATTAGGGACTCCTTCATCTTGATTGGTAACGCTAGTTTCCAGTCCATTCACCTCCTTGTCCATTTGAGACTTATTTTGATCCACCAAAGATATCAGTCCTGATCTTATCATGTCCCCTAATTCAACGTTGCGTTTTGGCGTGAAATGAATGGTGATTGTCTGGTTGGAAGCGTGACATGTAAGAGTGTGCTTTTAGCCAATATAAGACATCAATAGAGCTAGATATAGTTTTTAACTTTAGTTCCTCGACTAATTATGATGTTTAAATGATGAACTCAATTTGAAAATTAAGGTTTTATTAGTTAAAATTAGGTTGATTAAGATTAAATTAGATTTAATGAACTCATTAGATTTAAATAAGATTTCCTATATATAAATAGAACTAAAAAAATTAGCTTAAATTTAATTAAAATAAGTGAGTCCTCTTATGAATAATAATAATAAAAAAGATATAGAGATGGAAATAAATATAATTATCAAATTTTTTATTTTAGGTTTAAAATAAATAATTTGTAAATTGTCATTTCAGTAGTTATATTCTAGTGAAAATTTTAAAGTTAAAAACAAGTTCGGGCCTTCCAATGATCCCCTGACCCAAAACCAAAAGTGCGCCCATTTACAGCGCAACCAAGAGGGCCACCGGGGACCAATTGTTTTCGCCAGAAAAACCGATGCAGGAGACAAGGTGTCCAACAAGGAGACTTTATTATGGTTTCAACTTTCTACCGAAAATGGACAAAAAGAACAGTAAAACACTTAACTGGTAACCTCCTAATCCGGTAAAACTTGGAAGTAAGGACTTTACAACCCACTCGCCGACTGTACTGTTTCTACTACGCGTGTATCGTAAGTGCTTAAATCACGCCGGAGAACCTGGGGCGCGTGCAAATTGGTGAAATACCAGGGGAAGTGAATTAAATTATGGTTGTTTGTTGAAATGGAGGGAGAGCGCGTAACGGAACACTCTCCAAGGCCTGTCTTGAGATGGTGTTGGACTCCTCTGCTGGCAGTCTGGCAGGCTTGGGCAATATTCGTAATTGACCAATCGGTGTTTGCCGAATCAGAGGGTTGATGGGATGATTTGCCACCATGGACCTATTGAATAGATTAGGTACGCCAATGATTAAAGTTGATTAAGGGAACTCCCGCAATTGAAAGTCCGGAACATGAAAAGTGACTCCCTTCTTCGGCAAGTCACGTTGAATAATAAGAAACAAAAAAGAAGTAAGTAATAGGGAATCTTTTTTTTTTGACATTAGTAATAGGGAATCTTTTATTTTGCAAAATTTGAGAACAGATTAACCAAACCAACAGTGGTCATTAATTTCCAACCACTTGAAATTTTAAAAAAAGATTCAGAGAACACGCGGCGGATTCTAATTGGGCCAGACCAAGACTTTGACAGAAACTAACCGTAGAGGAAGACTACACTCCTCTCACTCAGCCCCTCTAAGCCAGATGAAGTAGGTAAAAAGCAAACAAACACTGTCTATCTCACATTACAACATTACTACACAACCACTACTGTTGCCGTCTACCTAATCCAATACCTAAAAGCTACTCCTTGTGTTTGAAGAACTAGATCGAGAAAACAAGAGCAAATTAATACAAAACTATTTCTGTTATTATAATTTGCACCTCTTTTTGTTTATTTTGCGTTTGTGAGGTTGGTGCTTGCTTGTGAAACCCTAGGGGGAGATTGAAGTATCCGCTACCTATTATACAACTTTTCGTTTCAGATCGTAATTCCGACTATCTGACATGCGAAGTTGACTCACCGATCCGTTGCTCAATTGCCGATGCGGAATGCGAGTTCACTCAATGGAGACGTCTGCAGATTCATTTGGTTGAAATGTTCAGCATTTTGGAGTGTTTGGTACTAGCAGACTGGGGTTTTAATGTCGGCTTCTTTAGCGGCTTTCGAGCGCCCAAGAGGCGGGGCTTCCAATACGGTATCTATGTGTTTTGTTTAGCCGCTTTTCTCTTTGCTTTTGTTTCTGTTTTGTTGATTGATTTGAGTGGAAATGTTGAATCGAGGTAGTTTAGATCTTGGACTAGTAGCTGAGAGGAGTTTTCATTTTCGGTTAAGCGTTTTATGAGAACTTTACAGTCTAGAAGTTCAATTTGTTATGGGTTTTCAAGAAACCTCTTTCTATGGAGAACACATGTTTATTTCTTTATTAACTGAGCTTGAAATGCTTTAATTTGCTTCCTTTTATCTTTGGATTCTGAGAAAAATGAAGAGGATGAGGAGAATTGTAATTAAATTCTCAACTTAACGTGGAGTTCAATTTAATTTTCAGATGGAGAAAACGTATGGATAGCTTCTTGTGGTTATTATGTTTTGGTATTTATCCTGAACGGAGTAAACATATCTAGGATAGGAACTAGGAAGGAAGAAAAATTAACATTAGCCCTACAAGGGAGAATGTTGCATCAATTGTTACGTATAAATTCTCTGTTCAGGACTTGGTATTTGACGACATATATAATTTTTATGCTTGTTATGTGCTATCTGTTATTTAATTTTGGCTCCTCTTCTGTATTCTCTTTTTATCTGTCTCCTGTTTCCTGACTCTCTGACATTTGTCCAATATGTAGTCAGACCTGCAAGACTCAATGATAGCTAACAACATTTGACACGTCAACTGTACATCACAATTTCTCATGCTATTTACTGTGAAATTGATAGAACTCTAGTTTTTTAGCACTAGAGTAAGTCTGCATTATTGAATGAAAGAGTACTGTATTGCTATTACAGTGTTGATTCTAAGAAACACCCGCAGAGCTGAATGCTCCTCAGAAAGAGCAATCCTCTTTCTGCCTACAATTTCTCCCCCCTCCTCCTCACCAACCTCTCAGCCTCAAAACCACCTAGTCCGAAACATTCTGTTTTGCCAACTTAGCCACTAACTAACTCCCCTCTACACCTTCTTTCTTTCTCCTCGAGTATACTCTCCATATCGTAGGCTTATTTTTTGTTATTCTTCCCCTTTCCCAAAGCATCCTCACCCATATCAGTCCTAACAGAAATCTTTGCTACGGAATGTATTTTCATGTTCAGTTTTTTTACAATTTGGTTAATGCTGGCATTTTATTATCTAATATGAGAATGCATGGCAGGTTTTCAAGAGTGGCCCCCTTTTTATATCCTCCAAAGGTTGGTAAATGTTCCCCTTGTGGTTTTGATTTCACTTTATTTCAGTTTCTGATTCATAAATGCTTTTCTTGGTATATTGGATATTGAGAAGATATACAAACATTCATCACCCTTTGAACCTACCGAGATTAGTAATTGGTTTCTGGTGTCATACATACTTTTTTTTTTGTGGGTTGATTTGATGCAATGCCTTGTTTAATCAATTTCCACAATGACTAAGAATTAGAGTAGCAGTGGTTTTGACTACTACGTCAATTTCTATTGTCTGGATGTTTGGACATTAGCTGATTCTATTTCAGCCATGTTTTGTTTACAAACATTATAAGATATAAGAAGAAAAGAGGAGAACTGAACACTGTTAGAATCCATATCAATTCTTGGATGATTCCTTTGATGCTTCATCTAAGTCAAACCTCTCCCCATTTTGCCTTCATTGTCTGAGAAGATAAAGTAATTAAACTAATAATTTACTTTGGTATGAATTGCTAACTACAAAAGTTTTGTTTACGAGTCCCAAATTAAATTTTACCTGTTATTTTGCAGGAATAGGTTGGAAATCATGGAAGAAGCGGTGGTTTATACTTACACGCACATCCTTGGTGTTCTTCAAAAATGATCCTGTTAGTATCATTCATGTTTCTTCATTCTGTTCTTATAAGACTTATTAGGGGAAGACCCATTGGTTTTGAGGATTCCAGTTTTACTTCTCAATTTTTAGAGTTGTTGGCTGATTATGTTGCTATTGAGTGTTGTATTATAGATGTTTAGATCATTGGATTTCATTAATTTAGTGGTAAGGTGACTCTTCAAGCCTTATCAAAGAAGAGCTCTGTGTAACTGTTGTCTCAGTCTCTCTTGTATGTGTACACCTGTGCACAGATGCGCAAGCACATAAGGAAAGTAGCATCCAAAATATGTCATTCTATGTGAGCATACTTGCCTTCCAATATTATTTAGACGGTTCTTTTCCTGTTAACTGTCCTTATTTAGATGAAAATGGATGGACAAGGTAGAAGGACCCCATCATGCTTTCAAGTTTATCATCTCACTGAGTCAAACTAAAATCTCTTGCCTTTGTTTGACCTATTGTTGGCACATGCTTGTATGGAAAGTTTGTCATCTCACTGAGTCAAACTAAAATCTCTTGCCTTTGTTTGACGGATTGTTGGCACATGCTTGTATAGAAGCTTTTGACAATATTGAAAATATTGCATTACTATATTTCATCATTTGTATTTGACTCTTATGCAGAGCGCCCTACCACAACGAGGTGGTGAAGTAAACCTTACTTTGGGTGGCATTGACTTGAACAACTCTGGAAGGTATTCATGGTCACTTTGATACTTGATCTGATTTCTTGAAAATATGGCTTATGGTCTGAGTATTGCGCTGCTGTTGTCATGATTGTGGGTTTCTTTTGTATTGTTGTTGTCATGGTTGCTTCTGGTGCAATATTCTTCTGATCGTTAACGCCTCTTGCAGTGTTGTTGTTAGAGAGGATAAAAAGCTGCTAACTGTTTTGTTTCCTGATGGACGTGATGGGCGAGCATTCACACTCAAGGTGTATTATTTGCTCTAAAAGTTGACCTGTTTCTTCTTTTCTCTCCCAATTTTTGCTCATGGGACTAACCAATGCATGTTGTGGGGAGTTGGGCATTGAATGTAAACCTCATAGATGATATTGGATTATCTCTGTTGGCTACAATTTTCATTTTAAAATTTCCTTTTTATAGCAAGATTTTGAGGCATAAACATTTTGCAGTTTTTCTTTCAACTTCATGTACTTGAATGTCAGTATGTAAAACTTTGGTTTGTTTCCTTTTGTAAACATCAGGCTGAGACATTAGAGGATTTGTATGAGTGGAAGATTGCCCTTGAGCAGGCCCTCGCGCAAGCACCAAGTGCTGCTCTTGTGATGGGACATAATGGAATTTTTCGAAGCGACACAAATGATGCTATTGAAGGGTCTTTCTATCAATGTTTGTTCATCTCATCCATACACCTGCCATCACTCTTTCTCTTATCTATGGAAATATTCTCATTAGGTTACGTTCCATTGGATTTTAATACTTATTGACTAGGTTATTCAAAATTATCAGGGAGGGATAAGCGCCCTGTTAAGTCATTGGTTGTTGGTAGACCAATTTTGCTGGCCCTTGAAGATATTGACGGAGGGCCGTCATTTCTTGAGAAGGCTCTTAAATTTCTTGAGAAGCATGGTGAGTCAGGATTCCTAATGACATTTTGGCATTTAATTTTATGTACCTGCCCAACAATGCAAATGTATTAAAGCAAACAAGGAAAATATCTGTTTTCCTAAAGATGGGCTGTATGGTGTCAAATGTTTGCAATAGGAACCAATGTTGAAGGAATATTACGACAATCAGCTGATGTTGAGGAGGTTGATCGTAGAGTTCAAGAATATGAGCAAGGTACACTTTCAATTTAAGTTAATGACTTGAATGCTCTTGATGTATTAATGCAACTTCCTAAGTGAGAGAGACGTTAAACCCTTCCAATAGACTGAAACTATAATCTGTAATGCCACCCTTGCAGAATCTAGTGATAAGTCAACAATCTTATGTTTTACTATGTTGACATAATTTTCTCTCCACAGCTGGTAATAGTTACAACTTGAATGGATCTTTATTGTGATCTTTAGTGTGAACCCTTGTGAATTCCTGACTTTCTAAGACTTCCGAGAGGGAAGCTAGTACTTATTTTTCTCTCTCAATTATAGGGAAGTCTGAATTTGAGCCAGATGAGGATGCTCATGTTATTGGTGACTGTGTTAAGGTAATTTCTGACATTACATGGTGGATTTCCGTCAGTATACTTCTGATCTAGCTTACAGTTCAAATGGCCCTTTGATCTGCAGCATGTTTTGAGGGAGTTGCCCTCCTCTCCAGTTCCAGCATCTTGCTGCACTGCATTGCTAGAGGCTTATAGTAAGATCCATTTTGTATCTGAGTGTTTGTTCCATCTGAAATTGCTATTTGTATTCATTTCGCTGAATTTAGGAGGAATAATACTGAATCAAATTTTAGTGTTGTTGCTTCATTATGAATGTGGAACACTATTTAGATTGCATAACTTCATCAATGCTTTTGGTTAGCACTTAACTTTCTCGTCAAATTGTTGAAAAGCTAATATCTCTCTTGCATGAATGTACTGGTTTCTGGTCCTTGCATTGAAAAGAAAAGTTAACAGTCTTTTTTATCTTGTTAGCTTTCATTTTCATGTAGCACTGAGGTAGCTTTACATTCATTTTGAAATTTTTAGATGCTTAATGCACAGATAGCATGCCTGCTTATAATGTTTCGATACTGAGTTGCTTCTGGATGCTTGAGACTTATCCTCACCAGCTTCAAGTTACCAATTCCTCGCAGCGACCGTCATTGTGTCACTATTAATCATATACAAAACTGCATTATAGTTTTTGGATCTCTGAATCTTAGAGCATGAATAGCTGAAACTATTTGAGAACTATTAATTCTGATATTGGAATAAACTTGTTTTGCTTATGCAAATCTAGGATTTTGGTACATATGGAAGTAATTCTTTTATTCTTTGTTTAATAAATGGATTATTACATCTTGTGAGGAGTTTCCTTATTTGTTTCTAACGTAATGAATTTTTTCCTGTGTGTTCTATCGGATAAGAAATTGACCGAAAGGATGCACGGGTTAATGCAATGCGCTCTGCAATTTTGGAGACATTTCCCGAACCAAACAGGCGGTTGTTGCAAAGGTGATTCTCTCCTTTAATAAATCTTCGCTGGTTGCACCTGCGGAATTGTTGAATTTGCTGTGGTCAGGTTTACTAGTCATACTGTGGATATGGACTTCAAAAATCATTTAACCTCATGACCTTACTTTAACGCTTCAGTCCATGCATCTTTTTCTTTGGTTTCCTTTCTATCTCTTTTTCTTTTTCGATTTCAGTTTTCCTTATCTTTCATGCTTGGGCTTGTTGCTTTTAGCAATTGATGAGTAAATGATTACTGTTGACAGAGAAAGATACAGTGATCGATTATCCAATTTAAACATTTCTTAACTTTTTAGATACTTGAGAGCTATTCTTCTATTAAAAAGTTTATGTGAGGAGCAGTGGAACATCACTGTGCAAAATTATTCAAATTCAGTATTAGCAACTGATACTGGATTGAAGCTGTCTGGTCATATCAAATGTGCTTTGTTAACATGAACAACCAATTCTGCATTTGAACATCTGAATTCTCTTTGTCTAGGGTATAAGATTAAGCATTTTGAAAATTTTTGTCATGTGTATTTTGAACTTATATTTGGGAATGCTGCTCAAGGAAGCTTGAATATGAAAATTTTGCTTCTTTGATGAACGCCATAATATTCATACTTTCTTGTTTTTCAAATTTTCTCAAAAGTTTTCTTAATGTGCTTGCACATGTAAACATCTGCATTAATATGAATATTAATTTTCCATGGGTGCTTTGCAGAATATTGAAGATGATGCATATTATTTCCTCTCATTCTCATGAGAATAGAATGACTTCATCTGCTGTTGCTGCTTGTATGGCACCCTTGCTATTGCGCCCTTTATTAGCGGGTGAATGCGAATTGGAGGATGAGTTTGATATTAATGGAGATAATTCTGCTCAGCTTCTTGCTGCTGCAAATGCAGCTAATAATGCTCAAGCAATCGTTACTACACTTTTGGAGGAGTATGAGAATATTTTTGATGTAAGATATTTGCAATTTGATTGTGTTGTAATATTTGATATTCTTGGTGGTATGCAATTGTTGGTAGTATAAATCTGAAGTTTTGGCAGAGTTTGCCGTATCTTAAATTGTTTTGTTTATTGGTGTCAATTAGGTTTGTATGATTTAGAGGAAAGAATCACATGCTTTATAATACCATTGTTTGCTAAGTTCATTTACCATTGGAAATTTATGGAGCTAAGCTAGAAAGTAAAAGTCATGATAAAGCTAGCAAGCTGACATCAGTGCTCGTACTGTAGATTGTATGTTTGTCCTACCAGTTTGCTGTAAATCAATAAACGTCAGTTTTATGTGAGAAATTCTAAAATAGATGGTAGATTCAAGTGTCTTGTCCAGCCTACCTTTTTTTGGTAACAATGCTCTCATATTATTTCAGGATGAAAATTTACAAAGATGTTCCATTTCAGCTGATTCTCGGATTGAAAATAGTGGGAGTGAAGATTCCTCTGATGATGAAAATACTGACATAAAAGACAATGGCTACCATGATGCAGAGAATGAAGTTGACCAAGATACAGATGAAGATCCTGAATGTGCAATAAGTGGAAAATTAAGTGAAAGTAGTGGTTATGGTGGCAGTGACCTTTATGATTATAAGGTTCTCTCTTACGCTTAATGATACTAATTTACAATTTTGTTTTTGGGCACTTCATTGCTTGAAAACTATTTTTTGGAACTTTGAACCATGTCATTTCATATTTTCATTACATTCCACTTAGGCCTAGAAAATACTAATTTCCTCACTTTCATTTTGCCATCCTCCAAATTTCCAAGTAAAAAAAAAGATCTAGCAGGAACTTCTCTTTCCACGTCTTTTTTCTCGTCATGTTGAATATAAATAGTTTAGGATTTGAGTTTATCCTTCAAACTTACATTTTTATTTCAATTATTTTCCTTTGCTTGTTTCCATTTTATTAGGAGTTTGAATTGTTGACTTAGGTCCATTTCCTTCTAAAGTCTAGTTAGAGTCCAAGTTCAATTAGGATTGAGTTGACAATGGTTTTTCATGGACTAGAAAATTAAGTTTTGTGGATGGAGAGAGATTTATAGAATTTAATTTCTATTTATGTAATACTTTCTTTCCTAAGAGTGATAATTAAGTATTTCTTTATTAATTGACAACCATCTACAATTTACACCCTATTTCTACTTTCAATTGTAAATTAGAGGAAAGTAGTGAATTAGGTTTATCCTAATCATCAATATGTTTTATACACATACTGAAGTTATTTACAAATGTAAGTTTTAACACTCCCTTTCAAATTGAAGTATAGTTATTGCCAATGCCTAGTTTAATATAAAGACATGAAACTCTTGGACCTTATAATGATTTATTAAAAAAATCAACCTTATAATGAATTTTGTGATTAGTTCTCTAGATATAAAATTTCTTTGATGAAATGACAATCTACTATTATATGTTTCATCCTCTAGTAATAGACTAAAATGGATTGTAGCACTGCTTGATATCCCATATCAGTCTCATATGATAGGTATGGTAGAGTAAGTTGAGGGGAACAAAATCCAATTTCCTCCCAAAAGTGATGCATCCACAATAAATCATATGTGCATTTCACATAGTCTTGTATTCAGCTAATGCACTAAAAGAAGTCACCAGGTTCCACTTTTTATTCTTCTATGGTTATGGATCTTCTCACACAAATACATAATATCCTGAAGTAGAATGTATATAATGTGCATCTGCTTGTCCCAGTATATTAGTGGGGTGATAATTATAGTAAGTCCTTATTTAGGAGTCCTTTTGATGTAATGAACAATGCATAATGCTCCGTCCCAATGTTCAACACTAGGAGAGGATATAAACCCACCACCATGCTCACTACAAAGGCAATATCAAGTCTTAGTAATAGTGAGGTGTGATAACTTTTCAACTAATCTACAATATTGGCTAGATCAAAATATGTCTCCTCTAGATTAAATGCATTTGAAATATTTGGGATCTATGTGAGTATGTATGGGATTAGATCTAAATAATCTTGTCCCCTCCATCAAATCAAGATAATATTCCATCTCAAGAAAGTAAACGCCTTTCTTGGGCCGTGTTACCTCAATGCCTATATAATACTCTAAAGGGATAAGGTCCTTGGTTTGGAATTGTTGTTGTAGGTAGATCTCTAATTTAGAGATCATAATTGAATCATTTCTAGTAAATATAATATCATTTGTATAGGCAATTATGAGGATAAGTCTTTGTTTTCCATAGAAATAAAACACAAGATGATCCAATTGACAATATCTTTCAAACCATGTATGAAATATTGTTTGAGGCCATATGTTGGTTTCTTAAGGAGACAGTCATACTCCCCCTGACCAGCAAACTCCGATGGTTGCTCCATGTAAACTTCCTACTAAAGGTTACCATGAAGGAATGCATTCTTAATATCATGTTAATGGAAGGGCCAAGTAAAGTGGGTTGTTAAGAGAGATCACAAGATGAACTGAAGTAATCTTCACGAGATGAGAGAATTTGTACTCGTAATCTAGACCAAAGATTTGAGCATAGCCATTGTGATGGCTTGTGGAGGTGGTGTTTGATGGTGGTGGATAGTGGTTGATGGTCAGAATTGGTTTTTGGGAGATTTGAAGATGTTTGGACAAATTTAGGATTTCTCTGGTAAAATTGGGACAGGTTATTTGAAGGCGTTTTCTGGGTTAATTGGCTGGGAATTTGGTTTCCAGGAAAGAAGCAAAGTTTAGAACTTTTTGTGAACTACAATTTAGACACAAGAATCAGATTAATCGGATAAGGAATGATTGGGTTATAGTGGATTTTGTGGTGACATGTTAATCTGGGCGATAGAATGAAGACAGATGATGAAAAGGGAATTTTGAGGAGGCTGGGGTTCGAATGGGGTGAAGATGTCTTCTGGAGATTTGTAATTTAAGATGTGAGGAACAAACTTGAAGAAGGGAAGTATTTGATTTGATGAACACAGGAAACAGAAACTAGAAAACGAAATTAGAACTCGGACAATTCTGGAAATCGCAAAACACACAAACGATTGAATGTTTTCGGCAAACAAACAAGCCCTTTTGATTATTTTCAAAAAACAATCAAACCTTACAGATCAAAGTCTGAATTTTGAGAGGAAAACATCTCGTTTTTTATTTCTTGTAATTCTGTATCTATGTTTTTTTTTACAAATGAAAAGAACATGAGTTTAAATAAGGAAAATGCAAGGAATGAGGATAGTCACATGTTGACTTCTCACATTCCTTTGGCTGCTAATTTTCTGTAGCTAATTAGTGTCCATAAACAGCCCATTAACATGTAATTAAAGTCTAAACATAACATAAACATGGCAAATAATAAAGGTAAATAAGAAAGTAAAAGACTAAATTATAAGTCTTGTGGTAAATCTTCACTTATTCATTTTTCTGGTCAAGTTTGGATTTGCAAACGGGATTCTACATTGTGTCCAGCCTAGGCTTCTTCCAAATGGGCTTCAATATTTTGCTCATCTATGACCGACCTGCTCCTTTTCTTGGGCTTGGAGGAAAATGGGCTGAGATGGTCCTCCATCACATTGGCCACTATACGAGCCTTAAGCCCATTGGTAGGCTCATTTAGAAGACCTTTAAATATGAACACACGTCTACAACTCTATCATGAGTTAACCTTATAAGATCCTAAGTACAATTCCAATGAACTATCATCTCATGCAATGCATCCTGCGTGAGTCAAAGCCTCAAATATTGGCTAAGTAACATAATTAGAAGACAGCGTCAAAATAGGCGTAGTATATCAAGGAGATTAAGGAAGAAATATGGTGAAGAGTGTAAGACCACCAAGAACAATAGGTAAATCCACTTTAGAGGATTGTGGATATGAAAAGGTAGGCAAAGTATTGGTATGTGAAGTACATATAGCCTAAGGCTCGCATTGACACTTACTTGATGGGGATGTTTACAGACCTGTGGGGCATTATATTGCCATGTATAGACTCTTAGATTTGGTGGGAGTAGAGAAGAGGTCAAAAGACTATAGTATTTAAAGGTTAAGGATTGCTAGAAAGAGGACGAACAAATGGAGATGGAGAGTAGGATTTTGGAGATTTAGTAGCAGGGAAAGGTAATTGGGATCATATTCAAAGACTAGTGAATGGAACAAAAATCCTTTTTAAAGCCTAGGTTACCCAAGAAAAATACAAATTTCTACATTTGGAGAGAGTTGTGTAGGACCGAATCCAAGGAGATGGACAAAACATATGCTACCAAATTGACAAAGAGGAAGACGATGTGGTGGTGCATTAGGAAATAACATTAAGTGAGGGGACTTATTTTGGAGAATAATGGATGGTAAGCATTTGACTAACTACACCATGTTAACCAATGCAATGAAGGAGCATGCATTTATAGTAGCATAGTATGCAAGGTTTCTAACAAATGACTATGTTTAGGTTGAGCAACCCCATTTAATTGAGCGTTGTGAGCAAAAAGTATGGTTGAGAATGCCATATGTAGCAAAGAAAGTCTAGAAGTTTGTAGATATCTACTCAAGCATTATCATTGCACAAAGTTTGAAGGGGAACATCAAAGTGAGATTTTATTTCATTATAGAATTGTTGAAAAAATAATGAACAATTCAACTTGACTTTTTAATAAGAAGTTTTTGACATCTAATAAAATGATAAAATAAATAAAGCCAAGTTGAGGCGTGACTAAAATGGACATGTATATTAGAGTGAGCAAGAGAAAAAGGTAGAAATACTCTTGTAAGCACTACTTTGAAAGTGGCATGATGATAGTTCCCCAACTAGCATGACTCACAATCTAAGGAGGAAAACATCGACAAGCTAAGTAGTAGTTGTTAATTGTCAAAGACGAGTGACGAAAATAATTGTGTTCCAACAAAGGAGAGTAAGTTGTAACAAACTCGGTGGGAGATGGAGGTGACCTAGATAGGCAATACAGTCTATAGTGCTCAAAGACAAAAGGTTACATAAAAATTTAATGAGTGAATTAGGTGAACTAAGATAGGAATAATTAGGAGCATTTAAGACAAAAGACAAAGTTAAATAGAAAGTAAGTAGAGTAGTTCCAATTAGCAAGTGTCATTGGAAAGGATATTACAAGTGTAAAGAGAAGATAAAGTTGAGACATTTTAGGGCTTGTCATAGAAGCACCTGAATCAAAAGTCCAAGGTACATTCTAGGTATTAGTAGAGGAAAATAAATTTTAATATTAGTTGGTTGAGTTTCAAACATTGAGGCACATGACCTAACAGATATACTCTTCTTTTAGATATGGTGACTGCAAAAGCACAATTTGGTGGAGGATTAATTAAAGTAGATGTAAGCAAGAGTGTTTGATGGGTGATAACTGTAGACTGAGGAGGATATCTATATAAAGGATGATACTCTTATCAAACATGTCAACAATACTTGAAAAATAAGTCACAACCTCCACGACATTTGCCTCCATGGTTGCTACAACCTCCTTGACAACTAGTGTCCCTTGAAAAGGTGTTACTTGGAGTAGCAATGAGGCAATTGGGGGGATAATCATTGGAAGCACGGAAGAGTGCTGAGAAGCTGATAGGATCGATTGGAGATTAATGAAATAGGTGTAACTTGAAGTAGTTGAGTGTATGCCTCATATACAAATGGCATAATTTTAGTACATGGCATAATTTTAGTACCAAGTAGTTGAGCATTGATTAAATTTAATTTAGAATGAAGACCATCTAGAAGTACTTTGATGAGGAAAATTTTGTGTTGATGAGTCTACTCAGTGAGGTCAGTAATTAAGGGCATTAATTCATAAAAATATGTACCAATTGCTTAGAATTGACCAAAATAGGTGGTAAGTTTTGTAGTACTTTGTTGAAAATATTGGAGCATTAATAGTGTCCAAGATGTGTGTAGAGTCTTGTGTTAACATATGAGATGCTTGACCAAATGACATCACATTCTTGAAATAAGGAGATTATCGAGTTGTCCATGATACGGAATAAAATAGGCAATACTATTACATCCAAATGAGTCTAGTGAAAATCTCATTTGGAAAGAGATTAAAGATGGGAGTGGTAAGGTGAATCTCAACTCCCTGACTACAGAATCAAATGAGAATAATAGTGGATCAAAAAGAGTAATTTATATCAATAAGAGGCTAATAATAATCATTGGATAGCTGAAAATTGAGGCATGCTAAAAATAACGAAGGGTTTACTCCAATTACAGTAGAAAAGGAAGGGTAATCCACAATTGTACAAGAGGACATGTGTGAGGTGATTTTTTTTTTAGTTAAAGAAGTTAAAAAATTTGAACAAGTCTAGAAGTGATGATGTGATAGACCAAAGGTAACTCGATTCTATGTTAGAAGAAATAAACAGAAGGCAGAGGAGTAATAGCGCAGAGGGGTAGTCTGGGCTATTAGCTTTTATATTTAGTTAGTTAGTTAGTAGTGCTAACAACCAATCATCAGGTTGTCAGCTAACCGAATCTGTTAGTAGCTACAGATTCTCAGTATAAATAACACATAGGAAGGAAGAGAGAGAGGATATCGTGTAATGTCATATGAATGAGCCTTAGGTTGGAGGTATTGGACCTCGAAAACCAATTTATCAATTGTATTCTGTTAAAGAATCAATACGAGAATACACATTTTCCATACCTTGTCTCTGGAACCTATCAACTGGTATCGAAGCAGTTGATCCTGAGCAATGACTGCTAAGAAAGCTGATAATCGGATTGAAGGGATTGAGAAGGACTTGGAACTGCTTCGAGAAGAGAGACGAAAAGATGGGGAGGAGATCTAGAAATCCATTAGCCAAGTGCACCAGGAGTTTCAGAGGCAACTAAGTTGATCCAACCAAGAATGGCAGAGACAAATGACCGACTACAACTCAGAGTTCCAAAAGAAGTTGGAGAGTGTTAATCAGGAAATGGGAGAATGATTAAGGTCAGAAATCAAAAGTATGATGATGTCGGTGCTACAGACGTGGAAAAAAAATGATGGCGTGGGAGGAACTTTAGACACCCGACCCGAAGAACACCCACCCGAACCCAGTTGAAGGAGAGAGCTGGGAAAGGAACCAATTGAGCCAGAAGAGCAATACGAGAGCAATGAGCTGCGGAATGACTCCAGCCATCGCATCGACCCACCTCCGGGGTTCGTGCGACACTGCGACTTCTGGCGAGACTGCCGCACCAGAAGGATCGAGATGCCTGTTTTCAACGACGATGATCCTAACAGGTGGATCTATTGAGTTGAGCGATTCTTTTCAGTGGGGAGATTTACGGAAGCAGAGAAGATGGAACTCGTAGTGATGAGTTTGGAAAAAGATGCGTTGACATGGTTCCGTTGGGTGGAGGGCTGACAACCCATCGTGGACTAGCAAGAATGTAAGACGCTAGTGGCAGAGAAGTTTCGTCCAGCTCATGAAGGGACGCAATGTTAACGCCTGCTAAGGGTGAAGCAGATCGGGACAGTGGCAGAATACACCGGTATGTTTCTCGAACTAGCAGCTCCTCTATTAGAACTACTACCCGATTCCATGCTTGAGAGTGCCTTCCTGAATGGGTTGGTAGAAGACATTCGGTTGGAGGTACAAATCCTTAAACCTAGGAATCTAGCTGAGATGATGGAGTTATCCGAGCAAGTAGAGGAGAAATTGAAACGAATGAGTATATTAAGGTGGAGTCGAGGAGGTGTAGGTACGAGGTGGGGAATAGGCCATCAATTTATCATCAGGACCGACCAACAGCCACTTAAATTTCTGCTGGAACAGCGTGAAGTGCACCCTGAGTATCAGAAATGGTTGTCCAAACTATTGGGTTACATTTTCAGCATTGAGTATAAGGCAGGAGGAGAGAATAGAGTAGTAGACACTTTGTCGAGAATTCCTAATCAGGCAGAAGTAATGGCAGTCGTAGCAATCAGGGCGTTGGATATGGAGCAAATAATCAAGGAGATTGAGGCTGATCCCAAATTGTCCAAATTGAAGCAAGAGCTCCTAGAAGATGGTGGGTCACATCCTCCGTATACAATAATCTAGGATCGCTTGTTTTACAAGGATCGGTTAGTAATTCCGAGAACTTCAGCTTTAATACCAGCCTTGATCATGGACAACCACCAGAGCAACGTAGGAGGGCATGGGGGTGCTTTAAAAACTTACAAGAGTCTAGCAAATGAACTGTTTTGGGAAGGGATGAAAAATGATATCTACAGGTTTGTGGCTGAATGCTTCATTTGTTAACAAAATAAATACTTATCGTTGTCCCCGACTGGACTTATGCAACCTTTACCAGTGCCATAACAAGTTTGGGAAGAGGTTCTATAGATTTCATAGAAGGGCTACCTAAATCAAAAGGATTTTCGACTATCCTAGTAGTGGTAGACAGACTTAGCAAATATGCACATTTCATTCCTCACAAACATCCATATACAGCCCAATCTGTTGCTTATATCTTTGTCCAAGAGGTGGTGCGGTTGCATGGGTACCCTAACCCGATTGTGTCCGATAGGGATAAAATATTTCTAAGTAAATTCTGGAAGGAAATGTTTAATTTGCAGGGCACAAAGCTAAGATACAGTTCAGCCTACCATCCACAAACTGATGGGCAGACTGAGGTTGTCAACAGGTGTCTCGAGGCTTATCTAAGATGCTTTACTAGCAAGCAACCTCAACAATGGGCACGTTGGGTGGGATGGGCTGAATATTGCTACAACACGTCCCTTCATTCAACCTTGGGCACTACACTGTTCAAGGTCCTCTATGGAAGAGATCCTCTCACTATCACTAGGTACAGAATTCAGTCCTTAGCTGTAGACACCATTGACACACTGCTGCAGGAAAGGGACTAGAATTTATCCGAGTTACGTCACCACTTGATGTTAACTCAACAGAGGATGAAGTTGACAGCAGATAGTAAACAAAGAGAAGTGGAGGTTCAGGTGGGCGATAGGGTTTTTGTCAAGTTGGCACCTTATTGCCAACAATCGGTGGAAACAAGGAGTAACACCATGTTGGCTCCGCGTTATTTTGGTCCATTTGAGATTATCAAACGCATTGGACCAGTTGCGTATAGGTTAAGGTTGCCCCCAACAGCCAAAATTCACTTTGTTTTTCATGTTACTCAGCTTAGGAAGGCCTTGGGTACTGCTGATTCAGTCGTAAGCATGCCAGATCATTTACTCATTCCAGAAGCTATTTCAGATTATCCTACTACACTTTTGGCCATCAGAAACCTCAATTCTAGCCCGGATTTAGAGGTGCTTATTCAGTGGAAAGGTCACCCAGTTGCTGAGGCTACATGGGAGCTATTTGACGATATGAAAGTTAGATTTCTAGACTTTCACCTTGAGGACAAGGTGAAGCTGATAGGGGGGAGTAATGATCGACCAAAGGTAACTCGATTCTATGTTAGAAGAAATAAACAGAAGGCAGAGGAGTAATAGTGCAGAGGGGTAGTTTGGGCTATTAGCTTTTATATTCAGTTAGTTAGTTAGTAGTGCTGACAACCAATCATCAGGTTGTCAGCTAACTGAATCTGTTAGTAGCTACAGATTCTTAGTATAAATAACACATAGGAAGGAAGAGAGAGAGGATATCGTGTAATGTCATATATATGAGCCTTAGGCTGGAGGTACTGGACCTCGAAAACCAATTTATCAATTGTATTCTGTTAAAGAATCAATACGAGAATACACATTTTCCATACCTTGTCTCTGGAACCTATCATGATGTTGACGGAAGGCCAAGTGAGACAGAGAAACCAATGGCTGAAGACTAGCAACAATTCCAACGTTGACAGGGGAGAGATAGATTCAAATGGATTTTAGACCAATTTTAGGTTTTCTTTTTTTTTGGAACCATGTGATGCTGGGAGATGGATGTTTATTGATAAATAAGAACCAATTGCTTCAAACAAGAATCATGTGTTGTTGGCTGGAAGGTAGATCGTGGGACTTGTGAGGTTATGACAATTGTGAAGCCTATAAAGGAACCATGTGTTGTTCACTTATTCAAACAATGAGTGAGGTCAGTATCCTGGATGCTTGTTATAGGTGCAGATATCGGCAGAAAGTGACTTGGGGCAGAATAAAAAAGAGACAAGCTGAGAAAAGAAAAGAGGTGGTGATAAAGAGTTCTCCTGCCAAGAGTGGGAACTGCAGAGGAGAGGCTAGGTTTTATTTTTTGGCTTGGATACTATGTAAATTGGGAGAAAGTGGTGATTAGGTTTAATCTTAATCACCATTATGTGTTACATACATATTAAAATTATTTACATAACTACCCATATATGATTCTTGACACCAATTATTTCTTAACACTGTTCTCTAACTCTGCCATCACTTCATGATTTTGGGTACAGCAGACACAACTGCTTATTGTCTATTGAAGCTCAAATCTCTCTCTTAATTTCTTCATGACCTTCTCGGACCATTTATGTACTTGTCCTAACTTCCTCATTTCAACTGCAAAGTTTAAATTTTGTTGTAAAGGAGATTGATATAGCTCTTAAATGATGATGTCTCATCAATATTTTCTTAAGTTCGGCATTATTCAAAGAATTTCTCTTGGTAATAATTTGATTGATGTGTGTAAACCCCAAATGCAGGCTTTTGGTGGTGATGATTCAGATGCTGGCTCACCTAGAAATAATCATGCTTCTGCTGAGAGTTCAAGTTTACCCGTCGCTTCCCACCAAGCTAGAGATCCTAATATTCAACACATTGAGCAACAAAAACAGAAGAAAGGAAATGAAAGTTTGATTAATGAGAATGTTTCTAGTATATTACCTGCTGGTGAATCTTACCGGTCAATGGGGGAAATTCTATCTTCAATCGATCCTGTTCTTACCTTGCCCACATCTGGACTAGAATCCTCTACTGAGAAGTCAGCTGGCAAAGTGACATCCTCCATTTCCAATGGGAAGCGATCAACATTCTGGGGAAGAAGCAATGTAAGTCATCATGGATAATCGACACTATTAGTGGAGACTATTATTTCAGACATTACATGGAAAAATGTTTCAAGTTGGTAAAGTTCTTTTATGAATTTTCTGCTGAGAAAGTTCTTTGATGTTATGCTCTTTCTTCTGAATGTAAAAAAGGTTTTTGAGGGGATTGTTAGCATAAGAAGCTTGAGAATGAAATTTGTCAAATACTTTGATGGACAGGGTTAAAGAATGTCAGACCAATGTCTGAATGAGCAATATGGACCTATAAATAACACTTCCATTAGCTTTTACTTTCCTTTTTCACTTGCATTTTTGGTTATTGATAGTCTGCTTCTTTGATTGAATCAGAATCATCAAGAAACATTTTTCTTTAAATATACACTATGGACTGATTCTCTTGATGTACCTTACCTTTAAGATCCAATCTAATATGAATATTTGAATGGACTTTTTGATAGAAGATTAAACCACAATAAGCGATAATTTTCTTCCAGCTATATTGATTTGGCATTTCTTTATTTGACATGTAATGATAGTTACTGACCTTTATACAGGTTAGAAAGACCCCATCAATGGAATCAGTTGATTCTTCTGGAGAAGAAGAGTAAGTTCCTAATGTTTTGAGCTCTTTGGCAGCATAAATATATGCCATTTGGTGTAACAAATTGTAAAATCATCATGGTCTTCGTCTCATACTGCATGCTAGCTTAAACTAAAGCATTCATCATCTCAGCAATATTCATCTTCCCATTTTGTGTAAAATCATCATGGTCTTTGTCTTATACTGCATGCTAGCTTAAACTAAAGCATTCATATCTCAGCAATATTCATCTTGCCATTTTGTGTAAGAAAATCTGGTCTTTACAAGTATGTCACTGATCTACTTATTTAATAGAGAGCATGATCGGGTGTACAGTTATAATATCATGTACTTTTCTGATTCTAATGCTACTTATCACCATCCCTTATCTTTTTGAGTAGTGGATATCCTCCATCGAAACTTACAGATTGGAAAACATATCTGCTAGAGATTTAGTATAGTTATAGTGTAGATGCTATAGAGGAAGTTCACTATTTTGGAATAACAGGGTTAACTTGTATTGTACTATTAGTAGATGCTACAGAGGAAGTACATTATTTTGGAATAACAGGGTTAACTTGTATTGTACTACTACTATAAGCGGAGGATTAACGCCTAATCAATAACAAGGTACTCTATTTTCTCTCTTACACCAGAGTTAGAAAACACTAGGGAAAAAGAAACAAAAGGAGGACTACTTTATGGTTTGGAAAATAACGTGTGGTACTGTTCATTACATTGTTTATATTGCCACCAATGGTACTATTGATATCTTTCATTTGGATGCAAGACAAATAGAAGAAATATCAATTATTATCTAAAACTCACAGAAGCTAGGAAATATGGCTGTCATTGGGCTGCTGAAATATCAAGTTTCAGGTGGATTTCAGCTAGAAATGTTGGAATTTTGGATTTGGGTATAGCTGGATTTTAGGGTTCAATATGGCTGGAATTTAGGGTTTTGATTGCTGGAAATTTGATTAAATTGTTGGAATTTATTGAGCAACACAACTAATGAAGGGTAGAAAATTAGGAATAACTCTTAGGATCCAAGAATTACTCTTAGAAGAAAGCATTTCAAGTTGAAAGCTCATATTTATATAAAAATTTTCAGGATGTTATTATTGAAGCGCTGAGTACACATTTATAGAAAAGTTTTTAAAATCCTTATTCTAGTATGAAAGGGTTCCTAACAAATTTGAATCCTATTTTTGTAAAAATTTATAAGTTTAAGTCCTAAACAAATAAGTTAACATAACTACAACTAGGATAACATATCTAACTATTACTACTACTACTGCTACTACTATTACTACTAGTACTACTTTCTATCTAATTCGGAATCTTAGCATAAACTAAATTTTAGCCCTTGTTGTCTTTTTGTCATCTTAATTCTCACTCTTCTTTCCACCAAATAAAGCTTTTGGTTGACTAATTTTGTGCTTTTTTAAATTTCCTTTATAAACTCTACGCTCTTTTGCATCACATTTCATCCCAAAGATTTTCCTTTGTTCTTCTATTGAAGATTATGTTTGTCCTTTGTTCTTCTATTGAGTCGTATGTTTTGGGTAACTTTTAAAGGATTTTGTTTTATGGAGCGAAATTATCAACTTAAGAGTTCACTCACGAGTATTGAAGAACTCAACTGCCAGTTGCCATCTTCACTAGAACTAACTTTGCTAGTGGTGGTTCAACCATGTCTTGAACAAATTCTTCCATGGGTCAATAGTTGTATGATGTTCTGAGTTTTGATGAAACTCTTCCAACGATGAAGAGTGGTATTCTAAAAGTTTCTATTTGTGAAGAATTGTATGTTGAATGTTCCAACTCTATATATATTGGAAAGAACTACAACCTGTAAAAAGTTCAGTCATTTCTACTCCAACTTGAGGAAGGGCATTAGAGATTTAGTATAATTATATTATAGATCCTATATAGAAAGTATCCCAGTTTGGAGTATTATGGTTAAATAGTATTCCCCTGCTAACATAACTAGAGGGCTTAAACCTAATTAATAACAAGTCACTCTGTTTTCTCTTTTGCAATATCATACAATAGGATTCCGAGCAAAATGTAAATTGATGGTTGTTTTAGATGAAAGATGCATTTCTATTGCAATCAACAAGAAGCATAACACTTTTATGCCAGATGTACTTCGTCACATTGCTTTGAAAAGTCATAATTGCTCTGAACAATCTAGTTTGGTTGAATCAACTTATTTGATATTCTTGAAGCATCGTCTGTCATCTTCAATTAGTTTTTTATTTGATTGATACCTATATGACAAAATCATGTATAGGCTTGCTATTCAGAGGCTTGAGATCACAAAAAATGATTTGAAACACAGAATTGCAAAGGAGGTATGTGACCTTCATTGATTGTGCAGTTTGCATATTTCAGTTATATTGGCTTTCTGAGCTGATTGAGTTTTGTACCATCTTATAGGCAAGAGGAAATGCAATTTTGCAAGCTAGCTTAGAGCGTAGGAAGCAAGCTCTGCATGAACGCCGGTTGGCACTTGAGCAAGATGTATGTTTTTATTACTAGTTTGGTACTTCTTTAGTCTTCCTGTACCCAAGCAGTTTTTATATCTGATATACATATTATGGACTTTCTTAGATTTGATGTTACAGATTTCTTTGTTATTATGTTAAATTTGCTAATCCTCTTATGGCAGACATTTTTATATGTGATTGCAATTGACTAAGATTGGTTTGACTAGACAAATGATAAGGAATTGCTTTTTTAGCTTGACCAATAATAAAGGATTCAACCCATAAGGATTTGTTATGTTTGTCATATACCCATTAGGATAAGGATTTGTTATGTTGTCGTATATCCATTAGGATTTGTTTCTGTTTTATTTACTTTAAGCTTCCTAGTTAGGAAGGTTTTCTTGTCCAACAAGAAAAGAAATAAGCTAGCTTTAGAAAAGGATTTTGTGAATCAGAGCTTATTTGCTCTATATCTCTTTTATTAGAGACTGCAGTATATATATACATGAATAGGTTTACAG
>JANKOE010000204.1:32895428-32910035 GCA_026284465.1 Erythroxylum citrifolium
GTACCGTCCTTGCATAAGTCGACTTACCCCATGTACAAGTCGACTTATCGGTACTGAATGCGTGTAAGTCGACTTATGCAATGTACAAGTCGACTTATACTTACAACTATAATCTACATCTATCACATACCCCTAAGGTCCTAGGTTTGCCATATGAGGTTTTCTATTTATTAGTAACTTATATGGAGTACTTATAACTAATTTTGTAGGCATATGATTAAGTAATTGAATAAATATGAGTAATAAGTTTCCCCAATATGTGATAGGCGAATTTCCTTTTACCATTATGAACCTAATTATTTATAGAAGAGTTCTATTTCTTCTTTTTGTAAAACCTTTTTTATTTGTAGGAATCATGAAATAATTAATTGCCTTCATATTTCTTTTTCATCACATAACATCTTGAACTTATGAGACAAATATTCTTATCCTTAATCATTTCTCAAAGCTTCTATTTCCTCGTCTAATTGATTCTTCACCAAATTCATATTAGTCATAAAAATTTAATGCATCTGATTTATGAGATATCAAATAATCCTAAACTATACCGAGTAAAGTCATTAATAAAGGTGATAAAATATACATAACATCTTGAACTTATCATACAAGAAATCTTGTCCTCGATTAGTTTTAAATGCTTTTTATTTTCTTATCTAAATTGTCTCTTCACCAAGTTCATATTCTTCATGAAAAATTTTGATTTTTAATTTATGATACATGAAATAGACATAATTTTACTGAGTATAATTATCTATAAAGGTGATGAAATATGCAAAAA
This sequence comes from Erythroxylum citrifolium, assembly GCA_026284465.1. Classification (NCBI taxonomy): domain Eukaryota; kingdom Viridiplantae; phylum Streptophyta; class Magnoliopsida; order Malpighiales; family Erythroxylaceae; genus Erythroxylum; species Erythroxylum citrifolium. The sequence goes on from JANKOE010000204.1 coordinate 32,896,207, forward strand.
TGTGTTCTGCTCTCACATTTATTTGACAACAAATGTCTGAATGGATTAAATTAAATGGACTAAAAGCTCGTGTTATTTTCTAAATGAATTTCTTTCTAGTTTATCAACTAGATAATGCTTGTAATAGGCAAATCTATATGATCTAAATTGCCAAAAAGGCCTCTTTAGCTAATTGATTTGTTTAATCTTGACTAATATGACTTAGTCTAACATGTCATAAATTTGCACCATTATTAAAATTACTAGATAATATAAATAAGGAATAACTAATATTATTATTTGATAAACAATTTCTTGCACCAAAAAACCATTTAACATAAATTTGTGACCATAAAAATTGATTCTAAGTTATAAATCAATTCCACCATCTTAAAAGTTAATATTGAATCCAATTTTAATTAATAACAAATTAGAAGTAAAATTCTATTGAATCTTTAGAGCCAATAACACTTCTTATATGGAAAATGATTGACGATCACATATGTCTAACTTTTATGTGCCAATCGCTTATACAACAACTAGTGTGTTATGACTTATATAAATCCATCGCGTTTAATATGTGAATCAAGAAAATTCTGCGAGGGTATTCCACTTCTCCACTAAATGGTTTATAACTCTTGAGTTTGTAATTAATCAATGATGAGATTTAGTTAAATAAAAAAAGAGTGATATGATATATAATTTGCACAAAACAATACTAAAATAAACTACTATGGCATATACTCCCATTATTCTTATAGTATATCTTATTTGAGTGTGGATATTGATCCTATGAGAATTATAACTATAAGTACATACCAACTTTCTATTATCTAATCTAATAAAATGAGTGATTGATTTAAAAGGAAGTAAATGAAACTAAATTAAAATACCAATCCAAAGTGATGAAATAAGATTGAATGATTAACACTAGTTTAGTTAGACCAGTAGGAATTCCAAATTTACAACCATATTCTTTCTCAAAACATACGATCTCTATCCTTAATTTTGATTGATTGAATAATTTTTTTCTAATAAAAACTTCTTAAGAAAACATTAACTTGCTTTATGAAATCCCATAATAGATTTTATTCTTAACCTAGAAAGATTATATGGTCCTATCTCTAGGATTCTATTCAACCTTCATTATTCGTCACTTTGATTCATCACAATATAAACTCATAAATAATTCGTGAAAAACTAGAATTTTGTATTAAATTAAAGAGCCAATGTCAATGATGAGATGTGATTAGGTCACATTAATTAGGCTTATCTCTTTTGTGCTTAATTGGTAAAATTAATACATATTTTATTTTAGATGTGACAAGTGGAGATTGGATAAAATTTGGCTTGAAATATCTAATTAGAGTTTGTTAAAGCTAAGAATTTTAGAAAGATAAGAGTCAAAGATGACAGATTGTTGAAATTGATAAGATAAAATCACGCCTAGAGTTAGACGCACTATAAGAAGTTCAATCTAATTAAGAGGCTTATCAGACATTGATTCTTTAAAATGACATGAAGCCATGAGATCTAAAATAGAATCTATGTACACTAACCACGTATGGACTTTGGTGGATGCACTTGATGGTATTGTACCTATTGGGTGCAAGTGTGTTTTTAATAGAAAAACTGACATAGATGGTAATGTACATACGTACAAAGCGAAGTTAGTGGCTAAAGGTTGCAAACAAAAATAAGGAGTTGATTTTGATGAAATCTTTTCACCAGTAGCTATGTTAAAGTCCACAAGGATCTTACTGGCTATAGTTGCATATTATGATTATGAGATCTAGCAGATGGATGTCAAACCTGCATTCTTAATGGGAATTTTCACAAGGATATGTATATGACACAACCTAAAGGTTTTTAATCTAAGAAATTTCTTAATCAAGTATGCAAGTTGCAATCTATTTATAGACTTAAGCAAGCGTCACAGAATTGGAACATTTGTTTTTATTAGACAATCAAAGAGTTTGATTTTATAAAAAATGTGGATGAACCATGTATCTATAAGAAGGTTAGTGGGACTGCAATCATTTTCTTAGTACTATATGTGGATGACATATTGTAAATTGGAAAGGACATACCTATGCTTCAGTTCGTAGATATTTGGTTATCCAAGAATTTCTCCATGAAAGATATGGGAGAAGTAGCCTATATTTTGGGAATAAAGATCTATAGAGATAGATCAAAGAGGTTACTTGATTATCCCAATCCACATACATAGACAAAGTACTAAAGAAGTTTAGAATGGAGAATTCCAAGAGGAGATTCTTACCCATGTCGCATGTAATTTCTCTCTCACAGATTATTTTATCCAAAAACACAAGAGGAGAGAGATAAAATAGATTGTATTCTATATGCTTCAAAAATTGGATCAATTATATATGCGATGCTTTGTACTAGACCATATGTCTCTTATGTTTGAACATAACGAGCAAGTTTTAAGCCAATCCAGGTGAGGGTCACTGGACGACTATGAAAAAAATCCTAAAGTACTTGAGAAAAACTAGAGATGTTTTCTTGGTCTATAGAGGATGAATTGAGAGTTCATGGATATTTAAATGCTAGTTTCCAGTCAGATCCCGATGATAGCAGATCATAGTCAGGATACATCTTCACTATAAATGGTGGTGCGGTAAGTTGGAAGAGTTCCAAACACCCAATCATTGCAAATTCAATGACTGAGGTAGAGTAAATTTTAGTATCAGAGGTGGCAAAGGAAGCTGTTTAGATCAAGAAGGTCATCACCGAACTTGGAGTGGTTCCTAGCATTGTTGAGCCGATAGTATTATACTGTGACAACATCGGTGTTATTGCGTAGGCAAAGGAACCAAGATCTTATTAACAATCCAAACATTTACTCAGAAAGTTTCACTTGGTCAGGGAGATAGTGGAGTAGAAAGACATAGCATTAGAGCGAGTTCCCACTGAAGAGAATCTTGCAGATCCTCTCACTAAGTGATTGTCTTAAAAGAGACACGATAACATATGGATGGATATGGTATTAGATACATGGGTGATTGATTTTAGTGCAAGTGGGAGATTGTTAGTTTATACCCTTGCAGCTAATCATTTGGATACAATTTGATGTATGACATTATTATTTAATTAATGAAAAGGCTTTCTTTTTCTTTGTATATTAATTTAATCACATTTAATGTTTTAATACTAGAGGTAAAATCCCTGGAATAATTACTATATAATTGAAGTTATGATTAAGGAATTTAATTTAATAAATTACAAAACCACCCTAATGATTTTTCTATTAATAGGAAGAAAAGATAATGGAGCTAGCACTCTTACTTTCTTTCTCTCAAGATTTTGAGAAGCTGTTTTATGGATATCATCAGAGACTGGACAAATGAACAGGTCGTGGTTGACAAATCGGAATTTTTTTAAAAGGATTTTCAATAGGAACGCGAACAAGGTACAACTTTTATGATTTGTGTTCGTTTTATTCAAGTTATTCAATTATCGGGATTCAAATTGGAATCGGTAAAATTTTTGTTTTTCGCTACGCTCGTGATTCGATCAGAGTTGGATTTCAACAAAGTTTTCTTATTTGCTAGAGCTTAAAACGTTTCCTCTTTACATCAAGCAACGCATCTTACTTTTTAACATTAGTGAAAACGAATATAAGTAACTTACATTCTAACATTATATAGAAAAGATGATTAAATATGAAACAACTCAAGAAAACTATCTAAGAAATGACATGCCAAATCAATTAATAAGTGGCATGCCTTAATTATGCATATTTATATGCATAAGTATTTATTGATATTTTATAAAATATTTAATAATGAAATATTTCACTTTTTCACAATTCTATAAAATAACAATAAACTAAAATTAAGAGTTGATTAATATATAGTATTAATTAAGAATGCAAAGAATACAATTTTCAAAATATAAAAGTATCAAAAAAATATTCAAAGGGTATAATTCTAGTTTGTTACCGAGGCCAACCTAAAACTATGAAGTTCAAGACCAAACTTGGCCTAAATTAGTAGCTAAAACGGCGAAGACTTTGAATAACGGAAATAAATTTGAGGAAAACAGTTCATAGGGTTTGGTTGTTGATAGTGAATTATGATGAATAGGAGTAAAGTTACTTTGAATGCATCATATACCACAAGGAATCCTTTACTTGGAATCCGTTGCACAAGAACATGGCGTGGGAAAAGAAACTGAAAAGAAGTGTTAATATTGTCTCGAGAAGTAAATAGGTGGAGGAAATGATAATGGAGATGGGACAGGTGGAGGGACCTCCAACTACCTCAGTGGAGCAAACATAAGTCATTGGAAGTGGAAGCTGCAATGTTAAGCAAAGCAATTGCAAATGGAAAGTCTTCCAAAAATCTCTATCCTCCACCAAACTTCCCTACGTGAAAGAAAAAACAAAGAAAGAAGTGGGCATATGAAAACAACCTTAACATCATCATCACTCATCAGCATCTTTCTTTTCCTTGCCTTCTCTCTTTGATTCTCACCAACTACCCACTCCCACCCACGAACCAAGCTCTTCCATTCCCTTGTAAGTCTCTTTCTCTCCCCAATTTTCTTTTCTTTGTCCTTGGCTTCTCCTTGAATTCGTGGAATAATGTAGTCAACAAAGCACGAGCAAAAGGTGTCAGAGGGGAGAGAGAGAGAGAAAGAGACAGACAGATATAGAGCGAGAGACTTCTTAAGCACTGTAAGCAATCTATGACATATCTTCTTTGTGAAACAACCCTGTTATTTAGCTCTTCTGTTCAGGCCATTTTGCGCTCCTTTTTGAATCTCAAAGAACCATTCTTATTTTTCTCAACTTTGCCTCCAGTTTCTTCAAGCAACCGGTATTCAGAAGGGAAATAAAATCATCTGTTTGATCTCGGAGTGAGCTCTGCTTGTGTTCTGATCTATCAGCTCAGCATATTACGAACTCTATTGTCTTGTGATGGATACTTTCAATCAGTCGTCTGGATTCCAGTATAATCCAAACTCCAACGCGATGGGAGATACAGATGGCGATTCTGGGTTTTCAGGAGTTGTTGAAATTTTCGTCCACCATGCCAGGAATATTCACAACATCTGTATTTATGACAATCAGGATGTCTATGCCAAGTTCTCTCTTACCTACAATCCATACGAGATCCTGTCAACAAGGATCATCAACGGAGGTGGAAAAAATCCTGAATTCAATGAAAAGCTGATCATGAAAGTCAGTCAACTTGATGCAGTCCTAAAATGTGAGATGTGGATGCTTAGTAGAGCTAGAAGCTACATGGAGGATCAGCTCTTGGGATTTGCTTTAGTTCCACTTTTGGAAGTAGCTGGCAAAGGAAAGATGACTAATGATTATAGCCTATCCTCTACAGATCTATTTCACTCTCCTGCAGGCACTGTCAAATTGACACTTTTCTTGGACATAACTTTGCCTGTTAGCCCATCAACAGCTGCCAACTCTTCTATATCGTCAGAGGTTGTTTTGCTTGATAGAAAGACATCTGAAGTTGGGTTGGATCCTATCGAATACTCTAGGATTGAGTTTCCTGATATTAATGTTGTTAGAGAGAATCAGCAGATGGTGTCTGAGTACTTTGATGGTTTGGGTTCCAAGCCTGGTTCTTTTCTTCATCTTGGAGCCTCTCCTCATCCTGTTGTTGATGACTATGAAATGATCATGAATTCTTCTGAAGAAAACCGAGGAGTTTTAGGTTCTCCAAATGGTAGCATTCAGAATTCTGGTTTCTTGAGCTCCACAACAACGAGCTTAAGTGATGATAGGATTTCCTCAGATTCGATTGAGAAAAAGGGTCTACTGTGCGGTCAATCCTTTAGCTCCCTTAATGTATCAGTCACTACAGATTCCAATCATGGCTCTTGTGCATGTCCTGAAACACCAACCTCAAAGAAAGGAAATGAAATCAAAGAGGAAAAGGACTTAAATTTTGGTTCGAGCAAGGAAGATGAGAATCACAAGGAAGACATGATCTTGGCGAAATTTGGTGAAGTATTTTCAGCTCCATTGGGGAGTATCAGCCTTGAAACTGAACAAACTGCAATGCAACAGCAAATAGTAGACATGTACATGAGAAGCATGCAACAGTTTACTGAATCTTTGGCCAAGATGAAGCTCCCTATGGATCTTGATAAGCCCGAACGCGAAGACCGCAGCAGCGACATGAGTCGAAACCATAGCAATAAACTAGAGCTTGAAAAGCAGAAAAAAGATGGATCAAGAGTGTTTTACGGTAGCAGAGCATTTTTCTAATTATGATCTATAATCTCACATGCTCTCTACTTTTGGTTTCGGCAGGAAATGGAGTTTAATCTATGCAACTCTGGACTTTATGACTCAGATTAATTACCTAGTCCTGTTTAACTTCCCTCTCTTCCTGATGATCAGCATAATCTCTTGTAGCCTGCTCCTTAACTTTCCTTATCATTCATCCACGTTTGTACTCTGGACTAAGACCACTTGTTCTGTGAATGGTCAGAAGTTCTTTTTTTCTTAATTAATAATGTAAATTCAGGATATACTAAATATGTTGTTTTGACTGAAAATGAATTATTACAACTTGCAAAGTTTATAGTTTCGTACTGAATTACGATGCGAAGAAACAAAAATTCATCGTTATTGATTGTTGTGTTATATAAAATTATATTAGAACGTAGAGACAAAGAGATGACTTATTTGATAATTGTGCTCAAAATAATAGTACTGTTTTGTGAAGAATTATAATATGATGGATATCTTTTATTAATTAGAATGACTTAATATAATTTTCTAATTTATAATATTTTATTATATACAATTAATGTGTAATTTTTAATTATATTTAATTTGCATATATTTTAATTTTAATTGTAATAATAATTAATTAATTTAAAAATACAATTTATTATATAAAATTATTAATATAAGAGTATAATTACAAAAATAGAAATAGGATGATAAAATCAAACACATTTTTGTTTTTATTTTTTATTACTAATTTCAGCTAAAAAGGTTTTTGTTTTCAATTTTTATATTACAAATCTCGACCAAACAGGTTTTAATTTTTTTAAGAAAAACATAAAAAAAATAAAAACCACAACAAAAAACAGAAGTGAAACCGAATGACCCTAATTATATACAATTATCATTAATCCCTTTCTTTTTTTTAATGTACATTTAAAATAGCGTTACTCTAAGAATAAAAAAGATAAATTTTTGTTTCCTATTTAGATCAAACTTAAAAATAACTCAATTTTTATAAATTAAATAAATAAAAATTTTATTTTACTCTCTTATATAGTATTTTTATTTATTTTGAAGATATTTTAAATTTAAATTACATAAATTAAGTAATTATTAAATCTTTATTCTTATTTTCATTTAAAAATTAAATTATTCATATTTCTTGTTAACAATTAATATTAAATAATATAATATAATATTAAATTAAATCAATCATAATTCTTATTAAATAATAAATAATAAATAATAAATATTTAATTGATAGTAAATCAAATTATAAAAAAAGGTACAAATAGAAGTCAAAAACTATTTTTTATAATTTTCATAAGTTATGAAAGCTGAAATTTTTTATAGTAGAAGAATTTTTTTTAATATAATTGTTAAATATTCACATCAAATGAGTTACAAGCTAGGAAATTGGACAATAACATATTTTAGATATTGTGAGTAATTGATAACCTTTTGATTTGTCCCTAGTTTGGATGGATTAATCCTTTTCATAATTTCTTTCTACGTCATTTCTTTTCAAATATGTTTGAAGATAGTCGAAAGTTTGTTAAGGGCCTATTTATTACTATTTTAGTTTTTAATTTTTAAATTCACTTAAAAAATTGTTTTTTTTTTCTTGTTTTGATTTCTTCTGGTTTTTAGAACTTATGAAAACTACAAACCTAATATTTGTTTTCTGTTTGTTTTTAATCATAATTTGATGTATCATCAATTAAATATATATTATTTTATTATTTAATATTAATAATTATGATTAATATAATTAAATTATTTTTTAAATTTTTATAGTCACCATAAGTATTATTTTTACAAAGATAAAATATTTTTTAGTTTAATATTTATTTAATAGCACAACGTGTCCTTTAGTTTCAGAAGTAGCATCATGGACAGTAAGGTTTCACTTCTTGGCTTAAAGCTTTAGAAGTTCTTACCTTTCAGATGTTACTATGGACCCACCTAATCTATAAAGAAAGAGAGCTTTGAGATGATTGCCCCTATTTTCTTAATGAAATCTTGTTCATTATTGAGATGAAGTGAATTCTCAATCCGGTTTGAGATCCTCTGTCTCCATTTATGTGTACCTATTCTGTCCCACTTGATCCAAGCTATCTATTTGTGTGGTTGAGATGATTGCCCATATTTTCTTAATGAAATATTGTTCATTATTGAGATGAAGTGAATTCCCAATCCGGCTTGAGATCCTCTATCCCCATTTGTGTGTACCTATTCTGTTCCACTTGATCCAAGCCATCTATTTGTGTGGGACTACACAAATGGGGACGGAGGATCTGTCCTCTCCCAATCCCCCTTTGGGCTTTAATAAGCAAACACTTTCTCCAACTCACCTTAGCAAGTGAGTTTCTTGTGGCATCCACACTTCAAAGAAAGTTGTTAAGCATCTTTTCAAAATCTTTAACCATTTTCTTTTTCATCATCAAATGAGGATGTCTAGTAAATATGAAGACTACTTATCATAAATAGAATAAGTTTGTAACCTATCAGCATAAGATAAAATTTTATTTCACTAGTATCTAATTCTTTTCCTAAATATGTCATAAGATAAATTTTTATTACACTAATATCTAAGGCCAAAGAGTAGTTTGAATGTTCAAAAAGAATCAAGAAAATGAGTTTATTTAAGTTAGCTACATCAAATAGGAGAAGATTGTCTGTGAAAGGAAATATTACACTTCTTTAACAACTTATATATTCCATAGAAGTTCAAGCTAGTATTCGTGCTAATGTCAAGTTGCAATAACCTAGAGAAGACCATTATGCGACAACTAATCTTCATATCTAATGCCTTTTTCCTCCTTTTACCCTTAATAAGGATGCTAAATGAGGGAGTAGTGATGCACTCCTTAATAGTGCAATCCTTTCCTAAGCCTTTAATATGATATTTTTTTAGAAACCCCTGAACAAATTAAAGGGTATATTAGCTTGTATGAAAGCAGCTTGACAAGTATTAATAATGGATGGAAAAAATTGCTTTAATATAAATGCCAATATCTTACAAATGATCTTATAAAAGACAATATTATAACGTACAATAGGCCTTAAGTCCTTAAAAGCTTTAGGGATGGGGTAATTAGGAACCAAATAAAGGTGTGTCTTATAACTTATTCCGTGCTCTCAGCATTTTAGAGCTACCAAAGAAGTCCAGAGTGGCATTGCATGAAAAAGGGTTGTTAGATTCCAAGATTTTTTAATAAAACATTACACTGAATCCATCAGGAATCGAGGCTTTAATGGGGTCCATTCATAGGTAAAGTTTGGATATTATCATCTTGTATATTGAATTTAGAAAAATAATATTAATTTATTTTATTAGTCAATCAAAATAACTAAAAATGACAAATTATCATATTGGGCATAAAGAGTGAATCACACCTTAATATTTAAAATTCGAGAAACATATTCATTAAAAAACTAGAAAGTAAAATACATAAATTGTCATATCTATTTTCCATTCATAAATATTAAAAGAAAATAAACTTAAAAATAGATGTTTATTATTGTAAATAATAAGAAATTACAGCCTCTAGATATATATAAATTAATATTTTAACAAATTAAAATAAAAGAGAAGAAAGAAAAGAATTTCATATGACTTCAACATTATATAAGTCTATAGAAATTATAATTCTATCTTGTCTTTACTTTGTCCCAAAAGGTGGAATCAGCTACCCCATCTGCCCCACATCCGGGCCCGATCAGATAGTGAGGGGTTAAACCACGGTTTGATCTCGATCGACCACCTAGCAAAGCAGCCCATGCGTTCCTATTACCGGGAGTCGAACCTTGATCCTTGTCCCAAATTATCCTACTAGATTGCCAAACGAGCTACCCGTGCGGGCTATCTTGTTTTTACTAACATTATTGAGAGAGGGTGAGAAAGGCTTTTTAAATTATAACTTTATTTAATAGTTATAAAAACCTAAATATTAGCTCGTAGGGCTTGTGCCTAGCCTGAAAAGTTATGTAGATTCAAATCGGTTTGTAATTGGTAGCCTGAGCCTGACTGAGCTTAGGTGGCCTAAAATCTAATTGAGCTTGTACAAAGCTCAACTATTTTCCTTTTTAAAATTTAATTTAATTTCATTTCGGAAATGATGATGTTTTACTATACAAAACATCATTTTAACAAGGTTTGCTTAACATATTCACGCTTTGGGTAAGGTCAAGCTGTAAAGCCCGAGCTCGAACCTGGCCTAAAGCTAAATTTTTTTAAAAAGCCTAAGCTAACCCCTAATCTCAGTCAACTTAGGATGAACTCGTTAACTTCAAGCCAGATCGGGCCTAAACACAAATGCCATCCTTGTTTGTGCATGTAGCTTATTCCAAATTTGATGTAAATGATGATAATCAAATTAATATTTAAATAAGGGGTAAGGAGAAAGAGTAGCTTGTTCAATTATTATTTTGACTAATTGATCAACTTTTTTTTCCTTGATATAAAATAAAACACTTAGACTTAGCATATTGGGTTAACCAATATTTGTTTTTTGTTTAAAATAACAAACATTAGTTAATCAACTGATTTCTATTCAATTAACTAGCTTTTATTCTTAGGTTAAAAAATTCATGATTTAATTAATCAATTTCTACTTGGTTGATTTTATTTTCTAAAACTCACTTTTCAAGATTAATTTTCATAAACTAACCTTTTATAGTGTCAAAGTATTAAAATTGTCTTTTTATTTTCCCAAATGTTAAGTTATATAAGCCATTAAGACCAATTGAATAAAATAAAATTATTTAAGCTTGAGCTCCTTAATTTTTCCTAACACTAAAAAAAGTTAAAAATAGTACAAAAATTAATTAAAATCTCATCGCTTTAGTATTCAGTTACTCGTGCTTTGATCTTCATGACTTTTATTTTAGTATTTACCTTAGCTTCTTGATATAATAAAACTTTTCTTGATATAATACAAACTTTACTTAATTAACATCAATTATGATCTTTTACATATTACACGAACATCATCCATCATCTTTTTTTTTTCATTTCATATGAACATTTTAAATTAGTATTACAATATTTTGTTATCATCAAAATGTTATTCAATTAATTGACTAACTTTTGCTCTTAGGTTTAAAACATATCTCATGTTTGATTAATTGACTTCTACGTAATTGATTGAGTTTTCTAAAACTCACATTTCAAAATTCTCATATTTCAAGATCAAATTTCCATAAACTAACCTTCAAGGTGTGAAAGTATAAATTTTATTTTTATTTTTTCCAAGGTCAAGTTAACTAAGAATTTAATGCCAATTGAATATAATAAAAGATTTAAGCTTGAGCTCCTTATTTTTGCATAAGACTAAAAAAAAAAGGGTTAAAATAGTACAAAGTTTGACTAAAATCTATCATTTTAGTGTTCAAGTATTCATGCTTTGATCTTTATCAGTTCTATCTTAATGTTTTCTTGGCTTCTTGATGTAATGTAACTTTGTTCATTTGACTTCAATCATCACCTTTTACATAATACTTAAACATCAATTATCATTTTTTTAGTTTGTATAAACACTTTAAATCCTTAGTGGAAGAAAATATTGTTATCATCAACACTTGAATATGTATTGGTTCAACAATCTTCTTTATTGAACTAATGTAAGTTACAATCCATGATTTTGATGATAACAAAATAAATCAATACTGAAGATTTGATCATTAGTCTCATTTGATACTTTTTTTTTAAGAATCAAGTCACAAGTGAAGGTAAGATCATCCTTTTAAATTCTTGTTTTTAAGATTAGGGAATAAAAATGTTTACAAGTATTTGAAAATGTTTAGTGTTACATTTGGTTGTTTGGAAAAGTTAAAACAAGTTTGAATTTCGCTTGGTTTAGGATATTAGGTTAGTAGAATTTTAAAGTAGCTTCTAAAATTTATTTATCTAAAGATAGTAGGCAAATACAGTAGTAAGGTATGTCAACAAAATGCATTGGGATTATAAAATTAAAGTTTCCTTTTAGCTTGTATAGTTTTTGAACATAGTTAGCTACAGGTTGATTAAAGGGAGTTATAAATTAAGTACCTAGCTTTTTATTGTTAAAATGACCAATTTTAAATGCAAAACTTCTCTGCTCTTAACGACTATGAATATAAGAATTGGATATATAAATACTTTTTTAAAGTTATTAAACAACTTAATGATACTAAAATACCTCATTTATATAAGTTGATGGGCATTTCTTGAAAGCCTTAAATGAATTATGTATGTAATTAAGGCATGGTGTGATTGTTCAAGTAAAGAAAAAGGTACTATAAGCTATAACTAATCATCATTATTGGAAATTTAGTTCTAATTGCTATACATCTAAAAGAGTGAACATTTGGCGTATATTTTGTAAGCCTTTAACAGAAAATTATACAAAGGGCTCTTATTCATACCTTTAAAGAAAGAATAAAGAGGAGCTTAAGGATTTGATTATAGGTTTAGGAAAGGCCAAACTACTATAATTTGTTTATGTTTCTATTTTATAATCTCATTTATTATTATTGTGTTTGTAACTATTGATTATATATATTCTCATAGTTGAGATTACCATGAATTCGATGATTCTATATGACTTATTACTACCCTTGTTTTGCTTTTTTCAAACATGGTATTAATAGTTATTTTTTACTTCTCAAAAGGTCATGATAAATCCTGCATCGATTAATATAGACAATTGAAATTGAGCACCACATTCCCATAGGCTATTATAATGATTAAATTTTTAAAAAGATCAAAATTCTATAAATACTCAATTTACTTTTTTGTTTCCCTTTCTAAAGATTTTCTGAGATAAATAATTTTTGATCAAAGTATAGTGTCTCATCCATTACATATAAGCTTTTAATGATATTTAAGGAAATATTATGTAACATATTGCATCATCATCTAACCAAGTGATCTTATATTTTGTTCTTCATTTTGTAACAAGAATTACTACTTTTATTATAAGACTAGTGATGGGATATATATAAAAAACACAAAATAATACTAAAAGAGAAATCAATCCAAATAATAGGTTCTAAGGTTCATCCCATTTAGATATGTGCCTATTTAGTTCATAAAAATACAAGCATATCTAGAAATAAATAATAAAGAAAGAAAGATAAAAGTATGAGTTCTTATAGACCTTAAATCTTGGTGGGCCTTTTTTACTTTCTTGAAGGTTGCTTCCTACTTGATGTGTTCATGATCGCGGCTTTGTCGTTCGATTAATTTAATCGACCTCGGAAACCAGTCAAAATAAATATTTCCAAGATTGCAGTAAGCTGAACCTCGGGTCGTCTCTCAAAGGAACCGTTATGCAATTGATCCTAGAACTAGCCTAAGTTTGAATAATGCAATTAAAGCAATTAAAAGGGGGTTTTGGTTTGATTTAAAACTAAAGAAAAGAAAAGTATAAAAGTAATTTTTTTAGATTTTAGAAAAATGAAATAATTGAAAATAAGCAAGTTTGAAATCAAATTACTAAAACTCTCTTGAAAATGTGGCTCGGGTTATCATTGTTCAAATCGTTTTTCGGGGTTTCAAATCCACTAAGTTTCGAAAACACAACCTTAAAACTATTTAAGTCCAAGAGTTTAATTAATCAACTCGATTAATTAA
>JANKOE010000204.1:32953708-32968588 GCA_026284465.1 Erythroxylum citrifolium
TTAATATATAAGCCTAAGGAGTTACTCCACCTATCACCAATTGGTTTTAGGATGGAACCTCACTTGGGCTTATATGTGATCTAGCATTCCTTCTTGTATGGGCCCGTAGGCCCATTATGAATTCTAACACCGCGATTAGTTTGTTAGTGTTTTAGGGCATGCGGAGGAGTTTCAGAGAAAGCCCGAATCAAAACACAGGTCCACGATCGTGGCATGCAGGCCACGATCATGATAGAAACACATAGAACAACTTGTCACGAGAGGATTGTTACTGCATCAACTTGTCAAGCAATTTGGTTACAAAGGATTCTTGAAGACGTGAAACAAAAGCATGACCATAGAACAACTATTTTTTGTGACATCCAATGAATAATTGGTATGATGAGCAATCCAATGTTTAATAGTTGTTATAGAAACTAACATCACTTTATAAGAGATTTAGTGGCTAAAGGAAGTATCAATGTAACTTACTGGAGCACAAATTTGAAACTGACAAATATATTCACCAAGTCACTTCCTACAACAAAGTTTGAATTTTTGAAAATCCTTTTGAGGTCTTGTAAATTTCTACAGTATCGGAGAGTGTTAAAACACACTGTAAATATTTAACTTATTTTTGGCTTATTATTTGATCTTTTAGACTTCTTTTTATAGTTATTGAATATCCTAGTTTTCAGTCATTTTCTATTAAATTTGTTTTCTGATAATATCTATATATGATGTTAGTGAACTAATTTTTGCCTTTTTTTTAAGAGATTTAGTTGATATTTGATTGGTATTTAAAGGCAGTTAGTGAATGAATAAAATGTGTCTATAAAGTTGTTTGTCAAAATTTCTCTTAGAAATTTGCTGCTTTTGTCTTTATCGATGTGATAATTGACTTATGGGTCTAAGTGTGAATGACTTAAAGGTATCTTTCTATAATTGGAACCCTCCTAAAATACCCCGTAAGAAACCAAAAGAAAAAAGAGGATTCAATCTAAACTTGTGTACTTCTAGTAGACTTCTTTCTTGCAGATTAAAAAAATCTGACACATGAATATTGTCTGATATTTGATCTTTTGACGATCAAGTCAGTAAAAAATAGAAAAAGAAAGTGCTATATGTAATAAAAGAGAGCGTAAGGCCACTTATCTTTATTTTACGGCGGTATCGACAGACCTTTCGGTGTTTGAGCGGTCTCTTCGTGGCAAGCCCAAACAGGTTATTTCATACCCATCCGGAAAGAAGAGTCAAGGATCATCACTTTTAAGGTTTTCATCTTCAAAACTTCGGCATGCCATTGATACGAGGCATTTAGTTCTTTCAGAATGATTAATATGTACCCAAAACTAAAATTTCCGTTAGTATAGGACGTGGGAATTCATCATGAAAAAGAAACCCTCGAACCACGTAGTTTCAAATGGATCCAACAATTGATTGGTAGCACCGAAAAGATAGATTCCATCTCCCAATGGAAAACAGGTCGTGAGAAAGCTTTCAAATCTCTAATATGGAAAGCAGTATAGCACGTGTTAGAGATGGCAATTTCCAAAAGTTTCGATAATGACTTTCACAAGTTTCGAGAATGAAGAGTTACGAGTTTCCTAAAATAGGAAATGCACGAACGCTAAACTTGTAATAAACGAGTATGAAAATAGAACTGAACAACTTTCAAGCAACACGGGCATAGTGCAATCACTCACTCCAGCCTGTACCACATTACGTGCATAAAGAGAATGGATCAAAATGGAAAAACAAAAGGAGAAAGGAAGCCTGGACCATCTCCACATGGAGAGATCGACAGCTCTTTGCTCGTCTCTAAGTGTGAGGAAACACGAAAGGAAATGAAGGCAAGTGATCTATCCTATTTGAAAAATCAGAGTGTTTCTGAAAAAATTTGCATCTAGATATCTTGCATTTTCGCAGTGCAATCTCACCATATGTGGTGCAAAGCAGGGCAAAGCCGATAAGTTAATGAGCTGGCCACAATGTGTATCCACGTTACTTCTCTTTCTAGGTTCTGAATTTGTTAATGCCAGTTTGCATACGTATGTCTAGCAGGTTCTATCTTACATGCAAGATAGTAAAGAAAGCTATTCTATGCTGTAATATGTAACGAGAGTACGAGACCTTAGCTACACATCCCGGATTGAACATGAAAGAGCAATAAATGAAGAAATGCTGAAAATACCTAATTTCAGTTCCATAACTTCAAACGAGTTTTCAGAGGCCGTAACGAGTGCGAATCCATTACCGCCTTCACAGGAACTACTTACCGGAACGAGGTCAACATCTCTATACAGTTTTCTCAAAACGTAAGCTCTCTTAACGAGTCAAAAAATCTTTATGCTTACGGATGACATGAGCAACTGTATAAGACATTAACCTTTATATATAACATCCATATCGGGCTTCCCTATCACAAGCCCGATATAGGTCCGATCCACACTGACCAGAATCCATTTTCCACCAAAACTTCAATCCATTAATTTAGATCATTTATTGAGCTACTTTATTATCTTTATCTAGATCAAATTATGTAACTTAACCAATAAGTTATTGAAAAACTAAAAATGCAATTAAATGTTGTCCAACTTCCAACTTTATGGGAAATGTCAAAAATATCCAACATTCTCCCATTTGGACAATACTTAATTGTGGTATTGACTCAAGTTTTAAAATAGTTTAAAAATTCGATTAAGCACGCTACTGTATGGTTAACCAAATTTAAAAACAAAAAATATTTGTTCCAAAGATAACGAAAGTCCTACATTCCGTTCTACAAGGCTTTCGATACCGAAAAGTATCAAATACATGTGCCATGTGTGACATAGATCAAATACAATCACTCATATCTAATACCTTACTAATATGCACGGGAAAATGAAGTGTGGCAAACTAAGATAAAATCTGTATGATCTAAACTACATATGCTAAACTGCATTAGAGAAATCCTGTTTTCTCTCACCGAATGCAAACACTATGGCAAAAAGTGTTTTAGGTAACAGACAAAAACGTAGATAAGTACAATTATCGTTGCCTTTTCGTTAAGGCAACAGAATTCATATCGTTACAAAAAGTGGCGCTGCAATAAGTATAAGGCAACAAAAGTTTTTGATTAAGCAACAAAATAAAAAATGTTGCTTTAATTTTTAACTAAGGCAACACAATAGTTTCAAACTATAACAACAATCTTAAATAGATATTGCAACACTTTAAGTCTTTTTAGGCAACAATGTTAAATAGATAAGACAACAAAATGAACATTTTTAGGCAACGGTTTGTAACAATAAAAGAAACAATTTATTCTTTCGTTACCAATAATATTTAACGTAAAAGCAAATTCTTGTCATTATATAGGTAACACCCATATATACATTGAAAGCAATATATAGATATTAATGTATGTCTTAATTGCTTACGTAAAAAAACTACATATATATGTAATATATAGTCCATAAGTACTTGTAAAATTTAACATTTATCATATTCAAAATACAAGAGCAAATTACTTGTACTTTTATTGTTACAAAATATAAAAGAAAATTCTAAAATCCTCAACAATTGCAAGGAAAATTAAATATGCTTCAACAACTCTTCATCATTTATACAATTCAAAATCGGTGTCAGACTTCTTCACATTGCCATAATCTTTCTAAAAGTCCTTTGAAAGTATAACGTACCTGTTCTTTCGTACTGCATGCATTCCAGCTTCTTGACAGATAACACAATTATTCAAATTTTTTATGAACAAATTCAGAAAGCATTAACATAAGAATTAAGGAAATGAAATCATTGCAAGAAGTATAGGAATTGAAATATACTCACCTTCATCAAAAATATAAAGTCAACTTCGAAAGGTTCAATCACAAGTATAAAGCAAAATTTGAACGACTCAATTAACCACATGAAGTACATGAACAAGTATAACTATATTGTTCATTTCATGTATATGATCTTATTAATGTAATATCTACAATTTAGCAGATTGTAGCTGAATATGTTGTTGATGATAACAACGAACATGTATATATCTTGATCAGTAATAGGTTTTATGAGTTCACATTTTAAAGACTTGTTTTTGTTATTTAGTGTAATTTTAGTTACTAATTGGGTAATTTCTTCCAATTGACCTTTAATATTTTGTTCTATATTTTCCATGGTTTTAGTGAAGTTATATTTGATGAGCTAGATGGCTTTGATACCAATTTTTGGTCCAATATTTTGTAGTATATCCAATAGACGAAAGATTAGGAAAAATAGAAAATTTAATAACAAAAATATTAGACCAAAAATTGGCATAAGAGCCATCTAGCTCATCAAATATAACTTTAGTAAAACCATGGAAAATATAGAACAAAATATTAAAGATCAATTGGAAGAAATTACCCAATTATTAAATAAACTTACACTAAATAACGAAAACAAGTCTTTAAAATATGAACTTATAAAACCTATTACTGATCAAGATGAAATAATTTACGATTATGAATCTGATCAACAAGAGATATATATGGATTAACCAAAATCTAAAGGTTCAAAACTAGAATAACAACCTGAAACAAGTCAAAGTGGAGAAAAATGAAAAAGAGAAAATAAATCTAGTTATAACTAGAATTATAAACCTATAGAATAAGAAGAATTAAAACATTTTAGATATTACAGAAAAGACAATAAGATACGAAAATTTCCTACTGAATATACGTCAAAACATATAACATTAGGACCAGATGGAATTCTTAATTTAGACTATGTTTTATCTCCAGAAAAATTATTACTTGAATGGTCTAATAGATTAGCATTAGTCATTCAATTAGAAAAACCTTTTGAAGGCTTAGCAAATATTAGTACTTTATGGAATTTTATTACCTATAAAACTACTAGTATAGTATTAAATTTTTTATTAGACAACATGAATAAAAAATACCACTAAATTTCTTAATGCTATTGAACCAATAAAAGCTTTTCATATATTTACCAATGAAATTTATAAAGAATTTATTGGAAAAGATATAACTTCATTTAAACAAGGAATTGAAAATGAAGAAAGAAAAAATTCCCTATATCATCGAAATAATATACAAATATGTAATATCTGTTATTTGGAAGAATACATCTATGAATTTAAAAAATATCATTATAAATTAACTCGTACAGAACAAGAAATGTATATACAAATATTTATTCAAAAATTACCTTATCCAATAAATAAAACAGTAGAAGAATTATTCTTAATAAAACAATATGATAATCTAGTAGCTTATAATCTAGGAGGTGCTATTTCAATAGTAAAAGAACAATTATCACAAAAATGCTTAGAAGCAAAATTACATAAATCATTAAGACATAAAGATATTTAACTATGTTGTTCTAAATATTCAAAAGTACCTCAACAATATGGATATGACTCTTTTACCTATCAAAAATAAAGAAAACATAAATATAACAAATATAAATAGCGAAAATATCCTAAAAAAAGTATAAGAAATTCCCATTTAAACCTTATAAAAAAATTTAGAAAGAAAGCTTATAGACAAACTAAACCCAAGAAAATATTTTGTTCCAAAATAAGAAAACATGTAAATGTTGGTTATGTAAGGAAGAAGGTCATTATGAAAATGAATGCTCAAAAAGAAATCAAAATAACACAAAGAAAAATTAATAGTTTAAATTCAACATTTAAATATAATTTAGAACCTATTGAGTCTGACTACGAAACAGATTCAACAATCTCTTCATTATATTGTTATCAATTCCAAACTTCAGAATCAACAACTTAATCCAAATATGACATTTATTCAAGTGATTATTTAGAATAAAAAAGTTAATGCTTATATAGATATAGGTGCTACTATTTGTATAGCATCTAAAACACTATTACAAACCTGAAAAAAAAATTAAATAGACCTTTACAAATAAGAATAGTAGATGGAAGTATTAAATTATGCACGAAACACCTATTGGAATAGATCAATGTAATGGACATATTCAAATAAGTTTAATACACCAAGAAAAAATTTATAAACAGTTACAAAATATTTCTGAAGAAAAAAGACATAAAAATCGATATATATGCATCTTTCTATAATTCAAATTTTGTTAAAATCTACCTTTCAAGAAGGAATAAATTCTCCTATAAGAATGGCTATAATTGATGAAAGAATGACTGATTTAAAAGACCAAGTAATCATAATCATGAATGGAAATTTAGCTTATGAAAAAATTAAATTTAATACCCACCTTAAATGAGGAATTACTTTACAATCACAGAATTTAGATGAAACAATTACTATAGCTTATAAATGTTATCGCGAAAATTTAATGAAAACAGGACAATATCCTTTTTCAATTACTTATCAAATTAGCTATGCTTTACCTAATTCTCATCATAGTATTGAATTTAAAAATAAAGATCGAATTTATATCAATCAATTATTTAATGATGTAGCTAAAGTAGGAATAAATCTAAGAACTACTTTAAGAAAATTACCAAATATCAATTATCTTATAAAATTACAAAATATACCAAGTTCTTATGATAGACCTTATTTATCTTTAAGCGAAAATAGATGACTTAAACAAGAATCTAACCTTTTAAGATCATATTCAACAAGATTAGAAAAACCTATTAGATTTACTAAACCTGGAATATCTAATAAGGAAACATACAAAAATTCATAACAATTAGTTGATGAATTAAGTGATATTAAGAAGCAACTTCAAGAATTAAAAGGTCATCTTTAGAATACATTATGAGTGTCATAAAGCAATTATCTGAATTGTTAGACGGACAACTTAAAATTGAAAATCAATTAAAAGAAATAATTCAATTATTAAATCAAAATTATCAATCACAACAATTTAGTGAAATCAATGAAGTTTATAAAATATTAGAATCTTTAATTAAATGCTATGAAAATTATTTAAAATAGTATATCCAATTTTTGATCCAATATTTTTGTCATTAATTTTTCTAGTCTTTGACCTTAACAAATATTACGGTAACTACTTTACTATTTTCACTTCTCTTATCAGTTTATAGAGTACTTTAACAGAATTTTAAAATAAGAAAGATGGCGTAAACAGAGAATTTACCTTGAATTGTTTTGTATTATGCAGTTACTTGCTGAGGAGTTTCTGAAAGTAGAAGACTTAGCCAACTGCATATGAGAATGAAGATGGTCAATATGGTTTGAGCTTTTGCTAACTTGAGAGCAATCAATTTTTAATGAAAATGGCAAAGCAGTAGTGTTGAGTGAGGAGAATTTTAGTGAGTTCGTTACCAAGAACAAGTATGTGCTGTTGAACTTCTATGCCCCATGGTTTCAATGGAGCAAGCTTCTGGCACATGAACATGAAGCAGGAGCTGCAATCCTCAATGGTGAAGCAGTGATTACCAAGGTTGATGTTGTTACTGAAACCATGTTGGCCTACAAGTTCAAAATTCAGGGTTATCCTACTCTCTTCTTCTTTGTAAATGGAGTCTATAATGAAACATATTACTATGATGGAACAAGGTATGCTTCTGTTTGCACTGTATCTCTTTTCTATTGTGTAGCTAGTGCTATAATTGTAGACAGGATAAAATTGCAGCTAAAACTGACCTAAAAACCACCATGAGATGACGAAAACCACCAATTTCAGTTTTCATATTATTTGGTTACTCCAGGTTTTGAGATGAATAAGTGTAATGAATGTAGTGTGTGCAGACATAGACTATGCCAAATCAAAATATTTGATATGAAATACATAAAATGGAGAAAATGAGTTGATACTGACATAATTTGTTAAAACTGTAGAGACGAAATTGCAAAATAGGTACTGTAAAAATTGAAGAGTATCGTCATATGCCACAATGAAGATAGAGGAAGCTACAAATTTGATGTTGGTCTCTATTACATCTTCCAAGTTATTGTTTGAGGCTGAAGATGGTCAACAGGTTTTCTAATCGTTCCAGCGTATCGACCTCAAATAAAAACTTAGAATTTCTAAACTTAGAATTGCAGATAAGAAAAGCACCATACATCACCAACTAAAGCATAAACTTAAAAGAACATACTTCAGAACTTAGTAACCTTGATGGAACTAAACAACCAAGAATCTCAATAGTTTTTATTCTAAATCCATATCATTAATCCCAGTTTAAAGTAAAATCTGTAAAGTATTTATCACTATGAAACCCAGAGAAAAAATTAATAGCTCCAAACCTAAACCCACATCAACTTACATTAACACGAGTATACAAAACATCAAAGCAGTAAAATCTTCATACTATCAGTGAAAAATGCAGTAAAATATATCTATCTATGCCAATTTCCATAAGGTGTCACTTCACTACTAGTCCTTGGAGGGCATGAGCTATCTAGTTAGCTTCCTAGGTAGGCTTATAAGTATGGATGAAAACACAACTCTACTAACTAGGATTGGTTTTGCTCGAGTATATATTGATGTTCCTCTAGATAGTGATATACCTGATACAATTAGACTAATGAGACTCAATAAGGATAGGAGATTCACTAAAGACATCATTACTGCCACGTACCCCTAGAGGCCGATGGATGCTAAGTGTGTAGAAACCAAATGCTCCTCAGCAACATTAAAAATCAAATATGGGAATACTGTTAAGTCAAAATGACTTTACACGATGAATAATTTTGATGACAAACAAAAAAAAGACAAATGAAAAGCAGACGGAAGTTAGCGAAGTACAAAAAGCAGACGAAGCAGAAAAACAGACGAAGACAAAAAGCAGACGAAGCAAGAAAAACAGACAAAGCAAGAAACATAGACGAAGCAGAAAAATAGACGAAGCAAGAAAAGCAGACGAAGCAAGAAAAACAGACGATACAATAAGTAGACGAAGCAGAAAAACAGACTAAGACAAAAAGCAGACGAAGCAAGAAAAACAGACGAAGCAAGAAACGCAGACGAAGCAGAAAAACAGACGAAGCAAAAAAGCAGACGATACAATAAGTAGACGAAAGAGAAAAGAAGACGGAAGTATCAGTCTGAGTTAGTTACAGAACTCAACTGAATAATCGTTTCTTTAAAGATTCAAGAAGCAATTATCAAGAAGCAGTTGGAGACGGAGGCTATAAATAAGAAGTTGAAGTCGAAGACTACAATACAATAGAGATATAGATAACAAGCGTGAATTGATATGATAAAAGCTAGAGAGATTATTGTGCGATCATTGCTAGAGCAATATTTTTCTTTAACAAGCTCTACACACTATTCAAGTTTGAAAGTGCTATAGATAGCCTGAAGAGGCTAAGCGTAAAAGAATACTGTTTGTAAAGAGACCTGAAGAGGCTCAACGAAAAGAATTCTTGTAAGAGTTTGTGAGTTAGTGAAAACTCAGAAGATTGTCTAAGGACTGGACGTAGCCCACGGTTTGGGGTGAACCAGTATAAAAATTATTGTGTCAAGATCTCTCAACTATCTCTATTTCATTACTGTGATTTTTGATATTTCTAATACGCAAGGTTTTAGAAAAACGTTTACAAACAAGTGTTAAAGTAATTCGTATCTGAACAAGTTTTTGTTCTAAACAAGAAGTTTTCTTTAAAAAGGGGTTAACGAAAAAGTTATCACAATTCAACCCCCCCTTCTTGTGTATTTGTATATCATTGTATTAACGTGTGATTCACTTCAAATACATATGTCCACAAATGATACTATCATTATGGAGGAAGAACTCGCAGTTATAACGTAGGTCCAAGTTGTTAAGGAAAGCAAAGAATTTGTGCCTAAAGTTATCTTGGAAAAACCTAAGGTGCCATTTGACCATTTTATAAAGTCTTATGAGGAAACTGATCTAATAAGGAGGAAAATTCTAGTAAAAGGTAGTACCTCCAATACAATCTTGATTGACTTAAACACCAAAACATCTAAAGAGGTTAAATTGGAGAAATCTCCACAAGATGAAAATAATTCTTCTAGGGCTATATCCAATTGCAAAGTCAAGAGGAAGAAGGTAGATCTCTCCTTTACTAAATGAGTTTTATTGTATGGAATTTTAGGGGATTAAACTCCTCTAATAAATAAATGGATCTCAAAGACTACTAATATTGAGGAAACCGTGTTTTGTTGGTCTCACGAAGACAAAAACAAAGCTAGAATCTTACCAAAGGGGACTATGATTTTTGGATTAAGAAGGGGACATAGTCAACAACCACTAGGCATACGAGAACGACAGAATTATAGTCTCCATTAATCTTAAAGTCCTAAAATTAAAAAATCGATTATATTATGAACAATTCTTACATTGTGAAGCTACACTATTAAGCTCTCAAACGCCTATGGCAATCACTATAGTTTATGGAGCTAATTGGGTGTTTCAAAGAAACAAACTATGGAAAGACTTGGAGCTCATTAGAGCTAACTCTAACATCCCTTGGAGTCACATGGGGGATTTTAACTGTATTATGAGCACAGCTGAGACACAAGGTAATACAAAATTTTCTTTCACCAAATGTCAGAAATTAGGACATCTGACTAGCTCTCTGGGCTTAGCTAATCTTAACTACAATAATCATCAATTTACATAGTCCAAACAGTAATCAAGTACCTTCTTCATATAAAAGAAATTAAACACAAGCCTGATTAATTTGAGTTGGTTAAACTACTTCCTTGAGAGTTTTGTTGTGTTTAGTAATTAGTTATTCTCATATCACAAACCTATAAAGTTGGAGCTTAATTCTGTTGTGTATAAGAGGAGAGCGCCTTTTGAAAATTTCAACTCCTCTCTCAAGCACCCTAAGTTTAATGAGATCTTCAAAATAGCAATGATCATTGATATCATTGGCTCATATGCTTACCAATTGGTCTAGAAACTAAAAGTAATCAAAGCTAAGTTAATTAGAGAACAAAGGAATGATGTTAATCCTATGGTTTTGATTAAAAAGTAAGCATTTTAGAAGCTTGAAAAATGTCAAAGTGAGCTACCAAAGGACGCTTCAAATCTCCTCACTCAAACTCTAGTAAAGAATGGAGTTGAAGAGATATATATCTACACTAGAGTTCCTCAATTCACAATTAAGGCAAAAATCAAGAATCTAATGGCTTGATGAAGGTAACAACAACATTAGATTTTTCTATAATGTTGTAAGAGGGAGAAGAAACAAAAATGAAATCTCTATATTTAAAGACACTAAGGGAAATAAGGTAAGGGTTCAACAAAAGCTTAAAAATCTTTCTCTTAAGCACTTCAGAAAGATCTTGGGAATATCCAAAAGAGTGAAACCACTTCCATAGGACCTCCTTACTTCCCTTGAGGGCTTATTGACTTCTTATCATCACAGTAAGCTCATAAGAGCTTTACTTCAGAAGAAATTAAGACTACTTTATTCTCTTCACACCTTTATAAGGCCCCTAGGCCAGCTGACTTTAATTACAAATTCTTTCAGGGTA
Source organism: Erythroxylum citrifolium (assembly GCA_026284465.1). Classification (NCBI taxonomy): domain Eukaryota; kingdom Viridiplantae; phylum Streptophyta; class Magnoliopsida; order Malpighiales; family Erythroxylaceae; genus Erythroxylum; species Erythroxylum citrifolium. Next base: position 32,965,103 of record JANKOE010000204.1, read on the forward strand.
CTTAAGATTCAAATAGCACTTTGATCATCAACACAATGCAGGAGTCCTTCAATTCAGGGATAACTCTACCTAAGTTTAACAAGACCTACCTATGCTTTGTCCCAAAGAAGGAAAACACCTCAAATTTAAATGATATTATAGGCCTATTTCCTATTGTAATATAGTCTATAAATCAGTTTAAAAGATACCAGAAAATAAGTTGAAGGTTACTCTTATAGCTCTCATTAACCTTAGTTAGGGTGCTTATATACATGAAAAGTGCATTAGTGGTAATATTCTTATATAATTTAAGGGTTATAACTCAAGTAAAACTATAAAAAAAGTTGTGCCTTGAAAATTGATTTTACCAAGGCCTTTGACTAAAGAAATTGGTACCTCCTTAAGGAGGCTCTTCTTGCATTTAGTTAACCTAATAAGTTTGTGAAATGGATTTTATCCTGTATAACTTTAGCCTCTTTCTCTATCATAGTTAATGGAGAACCTACTATGATGTTCAAAGCCCCTCAAGGACTAAAACAAGGTGACCCTTTGTCACCATATCTATCCACCATATATATAGAGATTGTCTCAAGGATCACTTCCTTACACATTAGTAGAAAACTAAAATTTAAATATCACTACAGATGTGATAAGCTTAAAATCTCACAGTTTCTTTTACAGATGACCTATTAATGGTATGTGGTGCTGATCAGTCATCTATTATGACTCTTATTGACTCCCTAGGGAACTTTAAATTTGTTTCTGACCTTTCTTTCTATTAAACAAGAGTTCCCTCATTAGTCATAATAATAAAAGTCATGTAACTCTTTGGATTTGAATATTTTCAATACGCTTAAAGTAACTAGGAGTTATTATATCTACTAAAAGACTTAGTGCATGGAATTTCCCCTAGTTAGCTCTAGACAAAAGAGAGGTGCAAGCTTGGTATAATAGATATCTTTCTTACGGGGCAAGCTCTAATTAACCGCTGTCATTCTCTGTAACTTACGCAATTACTGGTTTTGTTAAATTTCCATCCATAATGATGTTATGAAGGCCATTGATAAGTTGACTAAGGACTTCATATGGAATGATCCCAACTCCTTCAATAAAACTCCTTATATCAGGTGGAGCCAAATTTGCCAGCCAAAATAATTAGTGGGGTTTGTGACTAATTGGAAATAGAAAGCATTTGGACCATTCCTCCTAGCTCTGTTTAGTCTTAGACCTTTTAAAAAATTCTTAAAATCAAAGAGCTAGTTCAATCTATAATTGTTCATAGGATTAGGAATGATAAAATAACATATTTTTGGTTTGATCATTGGCATGGATTAGGTCTTTTATTTAGGTGCAACGACACCATACATCCTAAGGATATTGTTCCTAGAGAAATTAAAGTTGAAACTCTAGAACTGAATAACAACTGGACCTGACAATATTCTTCAAAAGGAAGTGAACCTATAACCAGAAACTAGCCAGCTTACTTTCTTGACCAATCAAAAGAAGACTGCATTACTTAGACTGTAGATAAGTCTATGAAATTTACCTCTACCTTGTACAGGAAGCTGCTAATTGACTAAGCTCCTCTATTCTTATGGTACAAGCTTATTTGGGGCTCTCACATTCTACCTTCACATTTTTTTCATCTTAAGATTAGCTTTAAGAAGGTTAAAAACTAAAGAAAGACTGAAACCTAGTATGAATAGATTGGAGTGTGCTTTATGCTCTTTCTTCTTCAAATGTCTAAATCATTTACTAATTTAATGCACGTATTTCTCTATATACTTCAATTACAATTGCTTTATTTATTCACTATTTGAATCACAACCTCAAGTTAGACTAATATATTGGAATATGTTTTGAGATTAAAGTTGAATTGTAGTGGTGATTTAAAACTTTTCAAAATGGCCTTTGCTACACTGGTATATTTCATTTATAAAGAAAGGAACTTAAGAACATTTTGCAACTATTGAAGACCTTTAGAGGAATATGCATTAAGGATTATCCAAAAATTAGGCTTATTTTCTATAACTAAGGGGTTTACACTTAATCTATCTATTGAGAATTGTCATAAGCTCTCCATTACCTAATTTTTTATAATCCCTTCTAAATGTTTTTAGCTTTACAAATTCCTCTCTCCTTTTTATCAGGAATGTCTAGCTCCTGCTTTATAACTTTATAAAATTTAGATGTATTGATTACTTGTTTCCTTTATAAATACAATTACTTACTTTAAAAAAAAATTAATGTACCTTCGTAGTAGTTCTGCCATGCACATTTTGATGTTAAAGTCAGCCTTTAATTCATTTTTTAAGATATAAAAATTTTATCTTTTCTATTTATTTTAAAAATAGAAGATTAGCTTACTTATATAAGATGAGTGGTGATTAGGGGTCTAAACAACTCCTACATATGTTCATTGTCTATCTATGTATATAAGATTGTTAAGAAAGAAAAATGACACAAGTCATTTGACCTCGAGGGATGGAATAGGTGATTACTATACATCAGAAAGTTTAACGATGTAATTAAGGACATACTGATAAGTGGCAGATAAAGAGAAATGGATTACTGAGTGTATATAACTTAGCTTATTCTGGAGAGCCTTAGAGAAGAGAACTAAAATCTTAATCTTAAATTGACAAAATGTTTCAAAAATCAGATCTTAAAAACCACTCAAAATAATGAGCAATCACTCTACTTTAAAGGAAGATAAGTATTTTATTGGCCAAATGGCTTTATTAGAGGCAAACATCTTCCCATTTGTAAAAAAATCGTTACGATAAGTCATGACTTGCACATTAGCATGATGAGTAAAGTTGTAAAAATTAAATAAAAATAATTTGTTTGAAAAGTATGAAATTTGGTTTATTAATCACTATTTTTTAATGTTTATATGAGTTGCTTCAATGCATCATATCATCATAAACAATAGGATTATACAAGAAGGAAAAATGATATCATATCCATTTCAGATTGTAATTAAATTTTCATTTTAGATTGTAATTTAATTAATATTAAAAAAAGTTTATTTAGCCAACAAATCCTTTGAAGACTAATTAAGTTGAGTTCTCTTTCAAACCTTGTTTTCTACAACAAACATTCGGGGTGCGTTTATTTTCAAAAAACAGTTTTTTATTTTCTATCTTAATTTTTTTGCATATATTTCCAAATTTCATTTTCAGTGAAAAATTTTCGAAAACATGTTTACTAATTAATATTGAAAAAATCATTTTCGAAAATTGAAAATTGCAAAACATGTTTACTAACATGGAAAGATTCAGAAGAACAGGCAGAAGCAATTCAGGAGAGGTATCGTGTTTGTATATCATAGATCTAGACGCCGAAGTCGAATTTCTACGGGCGCGGTTCCCTCCCGCAATCGGCACAACATGTGTGGGGCCAGATCCTCCATCGCCACCCCCACTTTCTACGACAGGGTTGCTGCCACCTCCACCGCCACTAACGCTTCCGTCTGGTACGGTGTTACTACCTCCGCTGCCAACG
>JANKOE010000204.1:33015622-33044176 GCA_026284465.1 Erythroxylum citrifolium
AACACCAGATCTCACAATAATCAAAATACAAAATCCACATATTATCCCTGAGAAAACGAAATAAAGTTCAGAATCTCAGCTACACCGTATCGCCAAATCCATCACTCACACATCTAACACACACTCAGATCTTATGCAAATTCAAGACCCCACCATTCCGTTTGGCTGCTAAACAATCGAAGAGAGCAGATCTACGCAGAACTTCAAATCGAAAGTTAAAACATCACCGTCACACTCACAAGAGCACCATTTTCAAACCCATGACAGACCCAACACTCGCAGATAAATCGAATAACCATAAAAATAGAAAAAGGTCCAAATCAGTTGCATGAAAAAAAAGTAAATCGAAAAAAGAAAACAAATCAAAAAGAAGAAGATCGCCGTAACCATGACATATGATGGTAGAGGTTACGATTTGGGTTTGAGAGAGATCCATCACATACGATGGTAGGGATGACGATGATGCCGAAGGTGGTGTTTCAGCAGAGTCCAGGTTTGAGAGAGGGAGATCGTTGCTGTGTTTCTAGGCTGTTTATTCTCTAGAACTTTCAGAACGGAGAAAAGAAAAAAAGGCCTTTTAAGGACGTTAAAGCTACCGTTAGATTAAAAACCCTAGAAATGAGAACCCATACCTGCAAGAGAGAGAAGGCCATAGCGAACAGGAACAAGAGCTTTCCACTGAGAGTACTTGTGTCGTCGGGAGAGAACGAAAGGGCCCTGTGAAAGGGTTTTAAAAAGACGCAAACAAAAGAGAGAGAAGAAAATATAAGCCGAAGAGAGATAACGTACCGTGTGTGAAGATCTGAGCACGGAGAGAGCAGATCTGGAGAGAACCTGTGTCGCCGGGACAGAACGAAAGGGCTCTGTGAAAGGGTTTTAAAAAAACGCAAACAAAAGAGAGAGAAGAAAATATAAGCCGAAGAGACGATAAGAGAGATAACGTACCGTGTGTGAAGATCTGAGCATGGAGAGAGCAGATCTGGAGAGAACTTCCGTCGGATTTTCTTCATGGAACGCCTTGGCTTCTGCTTCTGGTGAGAAGGAAGAACATTCGAGAGTGTCGGCGTGTGAGATACATAAGAGAGACGAGCAATTAATATTAGCCGTTAGATTAAATGGACGAACGGGATGGATTGCGTCGTCGTCCATCCCGTTCGTCCTTAGTATGTATACTTAATAATAAGACAACTCCAATGTTAGGTATTCTTTTATCTTATATATGTTTTTCTATTTTTTCAAAAAACTTCTACACATTATAGAGTTGTAATTAGTTGATCTTGTTACTTTTAGATTAATAACCATAAATATATTCACAACTTTTTTCTTAGTAGATTGTAGAACCAACATCATACTCACCTCTTTAGCCCATAAGTCCCTCGAACTTCGATTTAGCAAGATTTTTAACAGCGCTTAAAAATATATAACAACAATTAAAAATATATAACAACAATTATATTAGTCATCGTTTTCCAATCTAGACTTTCACTAATGAGGTGTTTGATTGACTAGAATCACCATTGTATTTCTAATCTATTCTTGGTAATAAGTTATTCTCTTGTTTGATTAAAGAAAACATACAGAATATATAATTAAAGGGTTTACTTATTCATTGAGTTTGGAGAATAAGTAAACTCATCCTACCCTATCTCTATCTATTCTAAGTGAGTTGGGAATAAAAATGAGGATTTGTTAGATATAAATATCTTTAAGGAATCCATATGATAGAAAATTAAAAAATATAATAATAATATAATTATTATTATCATCATCATCATCATCATGTAGTTAGTGGGGATTAATAGATATTTTGGTCTTTTTATTATTTATTCCTTTTTCATTATAAATTTATGTTTTCAAATTAAAATTGGCATTACCTCATTATTGGAAATTCTTAAGAATGAACCAAACTAAATAATACATATTTTATTATATTCCTCTTCTATTCTATTCCTAAAGAATCATCATTTCATTCATTATCTATTTTTATAGGTGAACCAAACGTTGTGTTAGAAACTTATAAAATTAGATTTGGACCATTATAACTCAGCAGCAGGACAAACCTATACAAGATACAGACTACCACAGTAACTTTTTTTTTTTGAGAAATAACTACCACAGTAACTTGATTTATCCGAGATGGTGTATAAACTGAAACAACATACCTGCACTACCTATAATTAACAATCTACCCATTCCCTTTGATTTATCCTAACAGCATGCAATGTGAAGCTCGACACCAATATGAACAAATGCAGTGCATTGGAACATTCATCTAATTTAAATCTCAGTAGCCTTTTAACTAAAATAAAAGTTTTAATGTATATAATAAATAATAAATAATAAATTATGTATTTAAATTAATTAGTCATAAATCATTAAGTGAAAGCTTCAATCATTTAATCATTCCTCCGTCAATATATTGATCTTTAATTTGTTTTACTTGAATGTTCAAAACTATCTTTAAGCTTTCTTTTTGCATAGATAAAATGAAAGGCAGGTGTGGAAAGCAATCCTCTCATCAGATCCACGTCCACTTGAATAAGCTTCTGCATCAATCTTGTATTACTTTCAAGAAGCTCGAACGCTTGGTTTTTCATTTATAGAGTGGCATAAATGATACTGTGAAACCAAACCATTGTTGACAACTTTTGTTGTAGTTTTCAGAGAAAATTTCTTGTTGGTTGGATTTATTAAATGTTCTAGCCTCTCCAATGATTTCAGTTCTAGACTCAAGTCAACTAATTTCCTACAATGGCTTCAACAATAATTTACATAAAAAGAAAAACATAATCTGTCTTCAATTGTTGTGTCCATAATTACTATTAGCGAAGAAGATTAGCTCAATGAGCTGTATTTTCCAGCTCACAACACAGTTTGAAGAGCCATAAACGGCTTAAACATATCCATATGTGAACAAGTCTCTAAATCTAAACATTTGAAGGAAGAAATAGAATAGACGAGCTTTAAAGGATGTAGAATTTAGAAAGGAAGTGCAGAGCAGATGACCACAAATATATATATATATATATATCTGATGCAGATGTACTATAGAATATATAGGACGTGCGACAATAAAGATCGTTTACGAAATTAGACATACAACAAAAGAACTTTGGCTACTGCCAATATAACAAATAGAAAAGCACATATATTGCCAATTGATTATGATATCTAAAAACTCCCGCTCAGTGAAGACGATGGCTTTTCGTCCCCGCCCTTCGGAGGGTGGGGCGGCCATGGCTTAGGTGGTTTAGGAGGAAATGGAAAAGGAGGTCGAGGCCAAGCAGGTGATGTTGGCTGACCACCATAACCACACATACCATAAAGACATCGAACACCCCTTGGACATCTGTTTCCGCATCCGCCACAGTTAAAATGGTTGATATTGGTATCAACACAGAAGCCATCACAGCATTGCCATGTAAAAGGGCACCTGATCCCACAAAAACGACAATTATTAGGATCAGAAGACACATCTACACATTGGTTTCTGCAACATCTCAATCGGGCAGGTGGACTTTCTCCTTTTCTACACATCCATGGCGTTTTCCAGCAGCCAGCAGGTCGTGGCTTTGGGTGGTTCATTACTTTCTCGAGCCATGGTGAGGATAGCCTTTCAGTTGTGAAATTGTAGTGCGACCCTCCTGGTGTTAGCTCAGTTTCTTTGGTTACCACATATAGTATCGGTAACAGCAAAATGGGAATCACAGCATTGCCTAGCCACATTGTTTAGAAGCATAAGAATTAGAAAATGGGAGCTCTTAGATATAGGTGATTATGGCTGTGGAGAAATTTGACGCGTTCATGTTTTTCTTCCATGAGTAACAAATGGAGACTCGTGTTATGGGTGGTAGTAATTACTAATTTACGTGATTAGCAAAGAGTGCTTGTCACACCTTGTGCTTAGGCTTACTTCTTACTTTGCTTTAACCAAATGCACATTAAAGTAGGTGTAACGGGTGTGAGTGAGTAGGCCTTTTTCTATTATATTTTTTTTAACAATTTCTAGTGCCAGTACCGTTGGCCATTTTTACGAGAGCAATACAAGAAATCTGCCGTTCACCGGCGGTTGTCGATAATAATAATGTAGTCGTATGGTTGAGATGAGGGCACATTTCATGAAGGGGATTTCATGATCTTAAAGTTGGGAGTATACACCTCCCAAATAATGAGGCAGGAACACCTATAACCGTCAATTCGTTTCAGTTCTGCACTTTTTTGCAATATTCAATCTGTCATATTTATAAAATTCTCGGATAACAATTTATTTACTAATATAATTTTTTATATTCGTTACCATATTTTCAGGATAAAGGACATCAATTTCTTATGAAATTTCATCAATTTTACCAATTTCTTTTTTACTTTAAAATTTTATAAGATCTTTATAAATTGTCTAGAATCAGTTGGCAGGTTAAAATTTATCATTAATATTCTTAACTAATATCACATTTTTTAAGATACATGATACTTCATAAAGACAATCATATTAAAAAGTGAATGAGAATCGATAAATCATATGGACGATATATGTCAAATATATTAATACATTAATATATTATATTTACGTATCACTATTTATATTAAAATTAATATTATAAAATTAATATTTATTAAGAAATTAAAAATATAAAATTTTAAAAAGATTATTAGATTTATTATTTGTTAATAATATATCGCAATTTAATAATAAAATTAATTAAAATTTAATTTTAATATTTTTATGTAAGTAATGAGATATAAATGCCTTAAATCAGTAAAATAATAAGAAATTCTACAAAATTTCGGTTATTAAAAATTATTAAAATTAATTGTTAATTATTCATAAAATATAAAATATAAATAAATTTATTATCATATTGAACTAATAAATATAAATTTATTATCATATTGTACTAATAAATATAATAAATTTGTAACTTTTATTACATTTTATTATAAATATTGATTTGAAAATATGATAAATATACATGTTAGACATATGTCATCCATGCTGCTTGCCAATTTTCAATCACCCTCATAACATGGTTATCTATTTAGAATACCATGTATCCTAAAATGCAAGGTAAAAAAAATAATGGTAAAATTTGAGGGAGGGATTTAGAGACTTTTCACAAAAGATAATGACTTTTATAAAATTTTACAAAGAGTTTTGGTGAAATTAAAGAAATCACAAGAGAGGTGGCTATCTTTTACCTTATGTTTAACAAAATAAAGTATATTTTAATAATGGGTAAAAGATACGAGACTCTACTATATTTTAACTCATTCTATTTTTTTAAAAACTTTAAAATTGTTAAACAAAAGCTCCTTATGATTTTTAATTTAAGAACCCTTATGCGAGACTTTCGTGTAAAGAGTTAATAGTGAAATACATAAGGCAAGTAATAGCTTAAGTAGACCAATTAAAAGATGTCGATACAATGGTTCATCTTAAATCTAAGCCACCCTTTAAACCTAACTCCAACTGTTAAAAACTCAATATGTTGAGATTGTAAACTAAACCTGATAAAACATTTTTTTACCTAGTTTTAGCTAAAAATAAAGTTGCACGCATTCAAAGTGGTGACAAGAAGATGTTCTTCAGTCCATCTCCAACTTTGAGTCCAAGGTTGGTAAATGGATCGAAATTCGAGTTTTAGGTGGGTGAGTTAGCTTAGTTCTGGGATGTTGTGAGAATGGATTCTTCCAAATCTAGAATTAAAAAAGAATAAAAGGTATGGATTTTCAGTTTTTATATAAATTACAATAGATTGCAGCATCAATTTGGATGGATGATTATGCTTTAATTGCAAGAAAGTTCAATGGTTTTATGACATGTTTTGGAAAATATTTGGAGATCATATCACAGATATTAGGATTTTCTTTAAATAATTTGAGGACTTTTGGTGTTAGGTTTAAATTACAAATTAAGAGTTCAATGAAGGGTTACTCACAAATTGGGAGAGTTTTATTATGTTGTATCATACTTTGTTAAGGTTTTAAAAAATATTTGGGGACTATAGATTAATGAATCTTTATTTGTTTCATTTTCTTTTACATTTGTTAATTTCTTTGATTATGCCAATATTTGGGGATTTTTATGTTTTAGATATGAATTAACAAAATTAGGTAATGTTGGAATCTAGGGCATTAACATTGCTAGCTATAAATAAGAATGGTAGGAGGTCAGATTGAAGTCAACATGCCAGGTCTAATCAGCCTAGAATTTAGACAAGGCTCAAGCTTAGGGGGCTAGCTCGAGGTCTAACTTGATGACCCAAATGCCTTACGTCCTCTAATATAAAATGACATTAGTTTAAGAAGTTTTTTTTCAAAATGAAGTTGTTTAGACAATCAGGCTGCAAATTTTGAATTTGACTAGGCTTTGGATTAGGTTTGAGTTATACCTTAAAGGGTTGAACTAGGCATGATCGACTATCGGCTAGGCTTAAGTCAGTTCGGTCCATTTCTATCTCTAGTTATAAAGCATGTGTAACGCCCCAACATATACCATGGAAGTATTATAACATGTCTAGTGTGTATTAAGAAGTGGACATAATGAATTAAGTGCATCTTAGTAAGAGATATAATGGTACTTAATGTAAAAGACAAGAGTAACAGGGTAATTTGTTTGTTTCGACATGAACATGCCTATGTAATTTGGCCATATCTTGGTTTGTAGACCTCCAAATTGGATAATTACAATTGAAAATCAAGCTAGAAACATAGATCTAAAACTTTTATGACGGAATAAAAATATTGTTGTGCCTCTAAAACTTTTGAATTATGGCTTGAAGTTGAGCTATGGCTGTTGTCCTTGTTTTCGAACAATTTGTAGTCTTTTGAATATAACTCCCGGAATAATTAACCAAACTGCATGAAATTTATTACATTAGAAAATTAAGACATAGGGGAATGAAATTAATTTATAAGATTGTAAGCCAATGTGGAAAGTAAAGGAAGAAGAAGGACCGATATGCAAGTTTTATAAAGTTAACATGTGGAACAATTGGATTAAGGCATGTGTGATCAATAATAATAAAGCATGTGCGTCCAATAGGAATTAAGCATACGTGTGAGCCTTGAAAGTTCTAGAATGGGGATATGGAGAGGGGAGATGCACGAAATTTTGGGGGTTCTAAGTTCAGATTTTTCTCCTCTCAATTTCACCTTCTTCATCCCTTCATTTTTTATGTAAGAAATTAAGCCAATCTTAGCTAAAAATCAAGGTAAAAGTTAGGGATTTTCTCTTCACCTTTATCTCTTCGTACTTTGCTTATGAAGGAATGAAATTATAAGGTTGGAAGTGGGATTGAAAGGTATATTCTTGGCGTTTCTAGTTGGTGAGTCAAGCAAAGCCAAAGAGGAAGGAAAGGAAAGGCAACAAAAGACCTACTTTGTCAATTTTGAGGTTTGGGATTTCACTTAGTTAATTTATATATTTGTGTATATTTGAATGTGTAAAAAGATTCATTTGGATGTGGAATGGTTTTTGGGATGATACTTTGGTGCTATTTTGGTGTTATCTTGCATAGAATTGGTTGAATATTATAAGAGATTATTGTGTAGTGGAATTCAGTCTAAGGTTTATTGAACCAGTCACATTTTTTGGGTCATAAATAAGCCTAAAGACATATAAATCTGGTGATTTCGGTTGCATATGAAAAATAAGACATAGAACTAGAAATCTCTAAAGAGACTCTGACTTAATTCTAGCTTTATGACATGGGAAATTGAGATCGAAAATGGTTACCTGATGTTGCCCTGTTTTGGAGCAGCTTGTGATATTTGATCTATATCTTATGATTGGAAAGTCCAAATGGTCTGATTGTTGGTGCCATAGAAACTAGAGACATAAGGTAACGAAATTCTGGCAGACTTAAATTCCTAATTCGAACGTTTTCTATATTCATATTAAGGAACAAGTGAAGTTCGCTATGTAATTTGCTTCTGGACTGATTGAACATTGGAATTTAAGATTGAGCATAATGCATACCAAAGAAAACTTACACATACATAAATGATCAGTATGCATATTTATTGCTCATATGTGTATAGTATGATTACACAAGTGTGATTTTGACACCCTCCTAATAGTGGTAAGTTATGACTTGCATGTACGAACACATATATAGATTTTATGACTTGAAATGTATATCATATGATTTGTTAATATATGAATTGTGAAATTTGCAAATGATTAAAGGAAATGTTATAGTATCTGCTCTATTGTCTTGGTTGTAGATAGATAGGCATGCTTATAGGGATACAGTGCAGTTGCTACAGTTTGACACTATCCGTGTCCACAGTTCAATACCTTTAGATAACCACAACACCTGTTATCCACACCTACAGAAAATATGTAGGCTTAACACAGAAAGGAAACTTAACAGTCATAAATAAGATATACAGCATGACAACATGAATAATTGGTATTGATGAGCATTTGTATTGGTTGTATTAATGAATTATAATTATGTGCAATTATATTGATAATTTTTATCAATGAGCAATAAATATCAATATTTGGCTTATAAAAGTGTATTTTCAGCATATGGATAATATGCTGAAGCATATTTGCATTGTGTACTTTGCTTAAGTATGTCATCATTATTTACATGAATATTGAATATCAATGTTTGGTTCATGGATGTGAATTTATGGTATATGAGTTATGATATTTCTGAATGTGTGTGCTTGGCAAATAACTGTTGTGAATGGTCATCCAAACTAAGTATTTTTCCCACTAAGCTTTCAAGCTTAGCACGAGTGTTAATCTGTGTATATACAAGTCATAGGAGTGAGGTACAAGTAACATCTACAGAGACCAAGGCGAACAGATAGAAGAAAAAGTACTTTTGGAAGGTGTTTTAGTTCAAGATGATTGTACATGTAATGGTTAAAGGAAATTGTATGTTTTCATTAGATTACCATGTAAATGTAAACATATATTACTACTGTTAAATGATAATGTTAAGCATTGGGGAGTTTTGTAATGTCTATATGTATAGCATTGAATAGAATTGTATACCTTGAATGCATGTACAGGAATTTGGTTGCTATGTGTGTGGATGGTTGTAGATTCTGTATAGGGGGTGTTACATAAGTGAAGTCCCAAACCTTAAAATTGGCAAAATAGTTCTTCTAATGCTTTTCCTTCCCTTCCTCTTTGGATTTGCTTGAATCACCAAGTAAAAAATGATGGGATGAAGATGGTGAAATAGAGAGGAGAAAAAAAAATATGAAGTTAAGTCATCAAAGTTTTGTCCATCTTCCCTCTCCATATGTCTTTTCATGAATTTTCTAGTCTTAGACGCATGTTTCAATCCCATTGGATCATATGTTACAATTCTATTGGACCATGTGTTACAATCTCATTAGACCACTTGTTACAATTCTATTAGACCATGTGTTACAATTCTATTGGACACACATGCTTTAATCTTATTGATCCATGAGTTGACTTTAGGAAAATTGTATATTGGTCCTTCTTCTTCCTCTAATTCCACATTGGCCTATAATCTTATCATTTTTTTTCATTCCTCTGTATCTTAAGTTTCTAATGGTATAAATTTCATGCAATTTAGTTAATTATATCAGGAGTTATACCTCAAAAACTACAAGTTGTTCAAAAACAAAGACAGTAGCCAAAACTCAACTTCAAAATAGAATTCAAAACTCTTAGAGGCAGAATCAGATTTCAGTTCCTTTGTGAAAGTTTTATACCTATGTCTCTAGTTTAATCTCTAATTGAAAATATCCAATTTGGAAGTCTACATGTTAAGATAAGGCTAAATTACAGAAATCTATTCAGTGAAACTTATCCATTCAGCAAGGTACACATCACAAATCAACTAACTTCGGTCTTGTCATGCATAAACAACAAAAAAATATATCCAATTTAACCAAAAACCTCCCATTTACTTATGAAAAACTTCTTTTATCAATTCCCCTCACATCACATTCATAAATCCATAAAAACATATAAAAAAATTTCATACATATTTCACGTCTAAGTATGTATATCCATGTCGAAGCAAACAAATTATCCATTTACCCATATCTTTTACATTAATTATCATTATATCTCTTACTATACTTAGATGTACTTAATTCATTATGTTCAATTTCCGGGGTATATGTTGGGGCGTTACTTGGGCAATTGTGATGTTTACCAAACATTAAAAAGAGGGTCCCATAGCAACCCTTTAATAACTGGAGTCCCTGAAGGTGATTGATTTTGTGCCCAATACATGCTTTCTCAATCCAAGGAGTAAGAAAAGATCACTTTCCTATTGTTTGTGTCCTACTAAAAATGGTGCCATGAAACCCAGAAAGGTTGGGTGTTAGGCATTATATTATGCGTGCATTATTGGTTCTTAAAGTGTTCTTTGTGGCTGTGGACCCAAATAAGTACGAGAGAATTGATTACTACTTACTAGAGAATTCCAAAAAGGAGATGCTAACTGCTACAATGAAAGAGTCAAAAGGGCCTAGCAGAAGCTCTAGCATGTAAGGACAGCAATTCGGGGTGTCAAAAACGGCTGAGTAGAAAATAGTAGAGGTAGGATGAATAGAACCATTACAAAGATATTAATACGATGGGAAGTCGTCGATCTATGCCTTTGTATCTTTTTTTGGAGCCTATAATACATTTTGATTTCTCAAAAAAATAGTATTATTATTATTATTATGCGAGGGGAGTAGTCACGTCAATTAAGCCAAAGCTGGTCGACCGTCGACAGTAGCTTTCTCTCCTTTTTCAATCTCCAATAACATATATCTTATTGGACCATGCGTAGTTGGGTAACGTCTCTTAAACCCGTGAAGGACGAACAGGAAGGAACAGATGAGAATTTCTTAAGTGCTTGTGTAAAGCAGAAAGCATGTAAAGACTGATGGGACAATGGAAGTTAAGGTGGAGTTTGCTCGCAAGTAATAGAACATCCCATTAAGTGGATGCTGCATTAATTTTCAAGGAAACATGCTAAATAGGTAGGAAATCCACCAGAATTGAATACTCCTTTCCTGGAAATTTAGAGATTGCTGACTTGTAATGATGGATTGGTTTTGGTGGTGAAGGATAGTGCATGGAAAATGCCAAGTCTTCTAAATAACTATTTTATTTTGGTCTCACACAATTAGTTGGGGCAGAGTATATATATAATACGTTATGTAATACATTCGTTATAAGATCTAGTTTCCAGTTATGCACCCTGTCAAGATTCAGAGCGTTGACGAAACCCAAAGTCCCTCACTTTGCCTCTGTTTCTGCTCATTCTTCACGGTGAAACTTGCTCTACCCTTCTTCTCTGCTTAACGAACCATAACATTGATTCTCTCATTTCGCTTTTTTATTCTTCTTTATTTTAATCAGAACTGTGTGTTAAAGTCTTTGACTTTCTGGGATTTCCCCATCTCGTTTCCTTGAAATTAAACGTCTCAGATCTATTTTTTTCTTGGTTTTTGATCTAAAGAACATCTTTTGACTCTTGCGTTTTCATTGTTTAGCGAATTCAAAATCTGGGATTGTTGGGTACTACAATTTACCGTGCTTCAGAAATAACGTTTATTCTTTTTCTCTTTAGTTTAGTTGTTCGGGTGCTAGTTGTAACTGTCCATATCAACTGATCACTACTATATTGAGATACTCTCATGAAGATTGATTCGGACCTTTTTTTTTTTTTCTTATGCAGGTTTCTGATTGACCAAGTTGAATTTCTCGCAAGGATTTGGAGAAGCTATCTTTTTTCTCTTGGGTTGGTGCTTATATGTTATTCTTGGTAGTACCAATTTGGTTACTTTGAGTGGTTTGGATTCTATTTTTGTGTACTTGGGAATCAAAAGATGACTGAGAGGAAGAATATGGGGAGAGTGTCGCCATTACTTTTGGTGCTTTTGGCGTTAGGATTTTTCTTTGCAACATATAACTTGTTAACCCTGGTATTAAATTCTAAGGAATCAAATTCAGTTGATGGGTCAGTGTTATCTGATCCTATTACAGAGATGCCTACTGAGCTAAAGATACTTGGAAACTCAAATTCTAAATTCCACGTTGCCCTTACTGCAACCGATGCTCCATATAGCCAGTGGCAATGCCGGATTATGTACTACTGGTATAAGAAGGTAAAAGTAATGCCTGGATCAGACATGGGACAGTTTACTCGAATTTTGCACTCTGGAAAAG
The DNA here is from genome assembly GCA_026284465.1 of Erythroxylum citrifolium. NCBI lineage: Eukaryota > Viridiplantae > Streptophyta > Magnoliopsida > Malpighiales > Erythroxylaceae > Erythroxylum > Erythroxylum citrifolium. Next base: position 33,027,792 of record JANKOE010000204.1, read on the forward strand.
CTGACCATTTGATGGATGAGATTCCAACTTTTGTTGTTGATCCCCTTCCGGAAGGTCTAGATCGGGTGAGCTTGATAACATTTTTCTAATCTCTGAATTACAGTAATTTGTGTTGATTTTACGAAAATCATTTGGCTAGAAGCCTATTTCTTGAAATAACCTTCAATAAATGTGAGCTCTCATTCAAGTTCCATGAGAACCTGTTTGATGACTATTGGTCAACTTTTGCTATTTTTTTATTGTATCGTAGCAATTTACAAGGACACTGAAGCTAGATCCCATTCTAGTGTCCTGTGATGTCTGATAAAAAATCATAACCTGTCAATTGACAGAAATATTGAGTTGTGCTACTTGATTTCAACACTCCAACTTTGCTGCTATGTGTAGTTTATTTTCATTATTTACTCATTTACAGTTTCATGCTCTATCCAGGGTTATATTGTCTTAAATAGGCCTTGGGCGTTTGTACAATGGCTGGAAAAGGCGACAATTGAGGAAGAGTGAGTTTCTAAATTTGTCATGCATAATCTTTCTTCCAAGCTTGACCTCAATGACTTCTGAGAAGTGGGCCATTTTCTGATTGATGCAGATACATCCTGATGGCAGAACCAGATCACTTATTTGTCAAGCCTTTGCCTAACTTGGCCCATGGAGAACATCCAGCTGGATTTCCATTTTTCTATATTAAACCCAAAGAACATGAGAAGATTGTTAGAAAATTTTATCCCGTGGAGAAGGGTCCTGTGACTGACGTAGATCCAATTGGCAATTCTCCAGTCATAATTAGAAAGGTAGCAGTTGTGTTCAGATGTATCATGTATGAATTGTTCTAACAAATTCATGCATTTCCTTTAATATCGTATTTCAAAATAAAAAATCCTACTATTATTTGAGGTGTTTGGAAAAAAAACCTTAGATGTGCCTATAGTTTATATAGTATGATTCACTCTAATCCTCACACTTGTGGTGTAGCATAATTTACTACGCCGTGCAGTTGGAGGACAATATTTTTCATTCAGAAAAATTTACTCTTTATTAACCTGTGTTCAACAAAACTTTCACCTTTCAGTCTTTGCTGGAGGATATTTCACCAACTTGGGTAAATGTTTCATTAAGAATGAAAGACGACCCCGAGACCGATAAGGCATTTGGTTGGGTATTGGAAATGTGAGTGCTGTTTTAGATGGTTATTTCTGTTTCAGTTCATGTATTGTCATATCATTTAGCTAATTCTTTTGTCTTCAACCATAATGAACTTAAGGTATGCATATGCTGTAGCATCAGCATTGCATGGTGTGCGGCATATACTTCGAAAGGACTTCATGATACAGGTAGCCCTGTGTCTATAATAAAGCTTCATGTATATTACTGTATCTTTAGGTCTAGAATTACAACCATTTTTATATTTTTCAGCCACCCTGGGACTTGAAACTTGGGAAGACCTTTATCATCCATTACACGTATGGGTGTGACTATAATATGAAGGTAGGTTCTCTCTTATTTTATGGACCAGCCTAGAGACCTGATGTTTTGGGGGTATAATACAAATACCTTTTCATTTTTGTTGCTCCAGTTTTTGTTTTGCAAAAAGCTTACTACTAGAATTCTTGTTTTTGCCCTTATATCAGTTTTAAACATTTTGATTATAACCCAGGGAGAACTGACATACGGAAAAATTGGAGAGTGGAGATTTGATAAGAGATCATATCTTAGTGGTCCTCCCCCAAGGAACCTCACGTTACCTCCACCAGGAGTTCCTGAAAGTGTGGTAGGTCCATATCGTTTTTCATAGCGGCCATATGGGTGATGATAATTTATGGATCTTGAGAGAACATAATTCAGGTTGTTAATAAGTATTACTGGAAGTTGGAACCATGCTTAGTGACTCTATTAACATGATTTACGGTGAATAAGAAGTGTAATCAAGTTGATATTGAAAGAAATTAAATGACTTATTAATTGATACAGGATGCAATTAATGAGAGGGATTGTTCACCTTCCTCATATTTTCTTATTTTAATCTAATTAATTATGATACAAACCAAAGATTGAAGTTAGTCCCTCACAAGCATAAGCTATAAATGCAAATTTTAATTTAGAAGAAGTTTGTTATTGTTGCTGTAATGGCTCAGTAATCTTTACAATTTTACTTAATAATGCCTATAGTCAGAATTGAATGTTGTCAGTTATTTCTCTATACTTTGATGTAAGAACATTCCAAATCCTAATAAATAAAAAAATCTATGCTCTGTTGTTGAATTGTTCTTGGAGGCAGAACTGATGAACCAATATTCTGCAATCAACATCTTTAGTAAGTGAAAACTTCATGTATTATCTTTAGCAAGTGGTATCTGCATGTTCAAAGTATGTTAATTTCCATTATTGTACTCTTCTTTTGGTAGTCTTAAATATTTACAGTGAATTTGGAAGGCTCTCTTATACACCCATATGCATTTATACATTCCTTGTAACTGCCTGCAGGTCACGCTTGTAAAGATGGTCAACGAAGCCACAGCTAATATTCCAGGATGGGACTTGGTAAACAGTGGTTGATAATGGAGGTCGGATCATCGACTTTAAGATTCTCTCTCTGAATGATAAGAATGTTGATTCTTTCTTCACAGCAATAGTATACTTAAAGGAGATTATATCCCAATACTTGACAGCGACTCAGAGCAGTGGTATAGATAGCAAATAGAAACTTACACCTTAAAGTCAGTACTTTTGATTATTGAGCTCAGCAAACAACTAGGAAGGCATCTGAATTCTTTTGTACGCTTATCTATCACTGTTGTCGTCTTTTTGATTGTCTATGGAACTGTAAATTGCAAGTCTTTGTTGTTTGGTTTTCTTGTAAGATGTTTTACATGGAAACAAACTTAGTTACAACGATTTGTTGTTGTTTTTTAAAGTAGTTAATAGGTTAAGATGGTGTGTTCCATCCACAATGCAATCAGAAGTATCCTACTAGAGTTTGGTTGCGTTAAGAATGTGTTATGCTGCTGAATCTGTAAGAATCCAAGTGGCCATCTCAACGTGACTAAGGAAAACAGAGTTCTTGAGAAGTTCAATAATCAGCTGCTTTACTCTTAGTAATAGAGAGGAGAATATAAATGTAAGCAAAAAGTGAGGATATTGTTCTATTTACCTTATAAGGGTTTTGGGGGAGAGTGGAATTTACAGGGACCGATGCCACACTTCTATCAATAAGAAATGAAAAGAATTTCTCACACGCTAAACATATTTAACAGCAATCCACTCTAAGTGGAATGGTTATTATTATGAGCTTTTCTCAAGGCTTCTGGGTAGTGGGGTCTTGTGACCTTGTGGTGAGGGATGGTCTCATTTGAACAATTCGGTTAACATTCACTCCCATTCTCTTGGCTTCAAGTCCAGCCTGGAAGAATCGTTTCACAGCATCTTCCATATACTCCTTCCCTTGTTTCACTGTCATTTCTTTTCCTATGGTACTAGGATAGCTACTCAATACATGATCTCCTTTTAGTACTGCTGCCAGTTGGACGAGCTCCTGCTGGAATTCACTAAGCTTTGCCTCATCATTTGGCTCGCTGTTCCTGATCTTGGTAGGATTTGGAAGTAGCTCTATTCAATACAGCAACAGTTAGTGAGTGATTATAAACAGTTAAACACGTAATTGATATACCCACACCGACCTGGGCAATCAGTTCTGGGTTGGGTCCTGCTCTGAACAATGCTCTCGAATGTACCGGCCCAAGAGTCCCTCTTGGTTAGGAAGGCAGAAGTCAGGTTGAAGATCTTCTTCACGGTGGCCGGAATGGACGAGTGTTCATATTGTGACGTTGGATATGGTGATCCATTGGGACCGTGTATAACTGCATGCATGCACATATATCACTCCAAATAAAACTCCGTAAATATAAATATTTTGTTGGTCGTTTGAACGAATTCAATTCAATATTTGGTCGTGTCGTGATCCACTTTACTAGATTAAGACCAATCCACACGAATTCCACTTTTCATGGTTGGCTTTAATTTAATTTCACGTGAAGCCGTTGTCTAAAAAGTAGTGTGAATGCACAGAATTGCTTTCTCTTAAAGTTATGCCAATGGGGGGCTTTTGGTATTATTTGTAAGACATTCTCCTAAGTCAGCCAATTTGGTCTAGGAAGCGTTCTGGGTTGTTTATTTTCTAACCATTAACCCACCAAGTGAAGTGATTATAAGTGGAAGAAGAAGCAATTGCTTACCAGTACCCTTCTCTATCCAAGGTGAGACCATTATGGTGGGAACCCTAACTCCCAATCGATCAAATTTGAAAAGGAATGGCTCAGGACCCACAATTCCATCAGGATTTGGTATCCCATCAACTGGGGTTGGTACATGATCGTAAAATCCTCCATGCTCATCGTATGTGATCACCAATAGAGTTTCATTCCACTGTGGGCTACCCCTCAACGTCTCGTACACCTTAACAATCAAACTTCATATAATATTATATATATATAATATATATATTACAACATCACCTCAGAGTATTAAAACAAAAAACAAAAACCTACCTCCTTCACAAAAAGCTGGCCTTGGTAGACATCATGGGATGGATGATCATCGTTGGCAGGTGAGATTTTGACGTCCATGTACCTCTGCTCTATCACCACATATCCTGGTAGCTTCCCTTGTCGTGCATCACTCTTGAAGGAGGTATCGTACGGACGGAACCTAGATATGTACTTAAGCTTCCTCAAGTTCTTGTAGAACAATGTCGCCGGAATATTCTGCCAGTATACTGCCCAAGATATTCCCGCCTCATCCAGATTTTCCATTATCGTTCTTTGTGGGTATCCCTTTACCAGCAACGTCGAGTTGTTGCTTGTTGCTCCATGAGATGTACCTGAATGAACGTACAACCGATTTGGTTGGGTCGATGCCGGAACTGATGCAAACCATCTGAAATACCACACTTATGGCAATAATTAACAATCAATAATCTATGATCACAATGTGAGGCAAATGCTGCGTTGGATTAAAGCTAAAACAATTGAACTAGTATTTGACACTACTTTGGGTACTACTAAGGAATTTTCATACTCCCAGGGTATATAAATTCATGATGTCTCCTCAAGAAAAATCAGATCTTGCTGATCATGATAAGGAAATAGAAGATTATGTTGCCAAGCTAATGATAATAAGCATCTTGGAAAAAGGAAATTTCCAGATTTAGGTGTTTGCGCAGTGATTTACCTGTCACAGACGGCGAACTCTGATATAAGAGCTTGGTAGACAGCAACCTTATCAGGCTCAAATCCATTCATGACGTCCCGAGACAAGTTGGCGGATGGGTCCATGGAAAATGCCTGTTGAGCGAAGCCATTCATTGTAGGGTCCTTGGAGGTGTCACTAGAGCCGAATATCTGCTCTCTTATGGCCTGAAATGAGTGACCAGGATCAGGATCTACGTACTGCGCCTGGTTCTTAAAGAAGAATTTGGGTGACTTAGGGTCAGTGGTGTTCAATGAGTTGGATTGAGTTCCATCAACACCATCGATTTCAGGGTTGATTTTCTTCATCCAACCCAGCATGTGGTCAAAGGACCTGTTCTCCATGACCAGGACAACGATTGTTTTAATGGGACTTGCATGGGTTTGGCCATGGAGGAGTGGGAGAAGGAAAATGAAGATAGAGGCAGCCAAGGAAGCTGGTGTGTTTGAGGCCATGTTTAGTTTCACAGTAGATGAGAGAAAGACAGAAGTGAAAATGTGTTGCCTTCGTGTCACTGATAAGTTCAGACCCGTGAGCAATCTAATCTTTTGATGTAGGTGATCTGCTCTGCTCTATTTAAGGAGAATCCAGCGTTTTATGAACAAGTGGCGCGGTGATTTTTTTTAGGTATATAAATAAATAAAAATTATTGAAAACGTCAAAAGGGAATTTATAGGAACAATAGTTACAAAGCAATCAGTCCTCTCCTCTCCTGGCAGTAAAGCTAAAAAGATTTAAGGTATCAAAAACTTGCCCGTTTAGTTCATTATTATTATTATTATTATTTCCTTCTTAGTTGCCGTGAAATCAATTTCAACGGAATCAGGTGAAGTCACATTTGCTTTCAATTATTTGCAATTGAAGGTCTTCTGATCGCGACCCTCAATACCGTTGCTCAAAAAGTAAAGAATAATTATGGAGGAGCAGTGGACTGGACAGGGCGTTGGTATGATAAGGAGATATACCTTACCATTTATTTTTCTAAATGAAGAGGACCTCTCATTTTTTTAGATCCCTTACTTACCCCAATAGGAGATAATGTGAAGAATAGTAGTAACTTGATTTTAAACATCTCCTATATGTACTAGTCTATTATAAGTAAGCTGAAAACTCTTTATAAATAGATATATGTTTTATAAATAATAATGATTTTGCTTCCCAGTTTAGGAGATATACAATTCACCATAGTAATGAAACTCTCTTTAGAATGTCAAAATTTGAGATTTTATAGAGTTGGAAGCCAACTGCAACAATTTAATGATTTAATCAAAAAGCCGTCCACGTATTAGTAGAGAGTGGCTTGCCACCTAACACGACCGCGTAATAAGCACGACTTAATGAGACAGCCACACCACGACCGCCTAGGAGCACGACTTATGGTTGGGCCTTTTTACATCCTCGTGACCACACTTTTATGCTAGACAGCAAGCTTAAAATAATTCACACGAGAACGTCTAAGGAATATTTAAACACGAGGCAGTTTAGTTTTGACAATGCTTTGTGAGAAATGGCAAAGACTTCATCCCTACTATCACTCTAGCCAGTGTTAACGTGTGCAGTGGAAGTAAATCAAAAACCATTTTAAGTGAAATCTCAATACCACGACCTTTGGCGATTGAAACCATGCAAATTGATACAAATGACATCCAACAGCAAGAGTTCTTTTAACATATTTTAAATCCACATCCCACAGTTTCTTTCCTGGAATGGCAAAACCCTTTCAACTCAAACAAACTTCACAAGTTCCTTCTCCTAATAACTAAATACTCGGTAAAGCAATAACTAAAAATGTCTTCTACGAAGAAACTCCATCATAAATTAAACTTCCACTCACCCGTGCATATGCTCTGCCCTACTCATGCTGTAATCAGCATCCTGCCATCCAAATCCCAGTACCAAGACCAAAAATAAGCACCACCACTTGGACCATAATCCTGAATTTATGTGGACAGGACTGGCCAAGTACAGAATAAGGTATCAAACTGCCCACCATATGGCACCAGCAATTCTAACAGCTAGAGCATGATGGGAGTATAGTAGATAAGTCCACTATATCTTCAATCCACCAATCCTCCAAATTTAAGCTCATGCTGCCCTCATAGACACGTTACATCTCCCTCCAAAATTGATCTGACAATGCATTAACTTCTTACGAACTGCACATCATTAAGATGCGTCAATAGTTGCCCCCACCATAGGAAGCAGAGGCCCGAAAAACCTGCATTTTAAGCGAAAAATTGTCAGCTCATAGCATGAATGAGATTTTATCTTCCAAGCGAACAGGCAAATATATGATCACATGCAACAGCTTATGGGACTTCAGTTGAAAATGTTCATAATATGGCAACAGAAAAAGTAAGCAAAATGTGAGCACAGATGTTCAGTGGGCACACAAAATGCTACAGGACAGAAGGCTGCAGATAAGTAATTTAAAAAGGCAATCATCTAGAACAGCAAGCCCACCTGATTCCCATAACCGTAGGCATTAGGAAAAAAAAGTCTTTTTTTTTATTTAAAAAAAAATTATCCTGACCTGGGCACTTTGTTTTCCTACAAATGTTAGTTTACAGATTTATGCTGGCTTTAAGACCCTAGTAGATCGCTCAAATGTTTCAAACAACTAAATATAATGGAAAAAGGAATCAAAGATGCATATATGACAACAGACTGTCACCCTAAACAATATATTATACACATTATACTGGAATTCAGAAAACATAATAAAACATCACTTTTCCACTTCAACTGGGAAAAGTTATAAGCTAGCGACATGGAGAATAACAATTAACCAGAGGATAATCTAGTTGCATCTAATCAGGTTTGAAGCCGCCTCAATCCAATAGCCTAACCAGCAAGACACCAAATTAGTCACGTAATGGAAATAATGAAATACAAAGGGTAGATAGGTACTTACTTGATTAGTAGCAAGAGTTCGCGACGAGCCAATGCTACCATGCTCCAACAAAAACTTAAATTGAAATTAACAAGGATAGCTAAGTTGGAGTTGTATCGGTAGCAACAGGACACAGCACATTCACCGAAATCACGTTTAGACCCTCAAGAAGAAAGATGAAAGTTAAAGAAGAGCAATTCCCACGAAAAACATAGTATAAACAACATTTAAGTACCAGGGTGTAGGATAGAGAAAGCTCGTCTTACCATCTAAGCCATCATTCTGATTTCACACAACATAACGACCACTCCAGATTGACTGTCCATGATATTGCTCAGGTGTTGGACTGAACTGCTGATTTCCATTTACTAGTTGCTCATGCTGTAACCGTTCTTGTTGCACTCTAAAGTGCTCAATGCCCTGATAGTTCTGCCAATCTTTTTGTTTTTCCATCTGAAACTGAACAGTGGGAGTCTGTTTTCCAGGAAATGGGAAGCTGATAGCTTCAGACAAGCCATTGTTGTTATTTAGATATTGAGGTGTCATATGAGCAAATAAAGCAGAGGTGCTATTAAATCCAGAGATTTTTGTTGATGAAGGCATTTGATATCCATCCAACCAGCTATAATCATCCATTAATGGAGCATTGTTCATTGAATCGAATCCAGAAGCAGGTTCAACAACTTGTTTAGGGGGTACAGGATTAAAACCTGGGGGAGGCCCATGGTGCCTCACAGGTCGACTAACTGGACTTTTTCTTGTTGCTGGAGGCAAAGCTGCTGATGTCTTCACAGCCATATCATCAGTAATAACTCCTGAAGATACAATGACATCAATCTTGGATGGAATTACAGCTTCTGATGTATGAAGCGGATCACAAAAGATATTATCACTATTTAAATTCAGAGTCTGCTGAAATGGCACTTGACGGACAACAGGCGGAACTATGCCCAATTCCTTTTGAATTTCATGATTAGTAGTCACATGTCCATTCTCCACGAAACGGACACTCTTTATGTTGCTAGCAAGTGAAGCAGCTTCTTCTGCTGACCATTTTGAAGTGTATTGTTGAATAGGCTGCAGGTGCTGAGGGAGACTGCCACTTGTAGTTGGCCAAATATGAGGGCTTGGGCCAATAACAGCTGGCTGTTGAAGATTACCAAGAGGAACTACAGCAGAACCACCATAAAACTGATGATCACCTTGAGGTACATTTGGACCAGGTTTCAAGCCTTCAAAAAGAGCCCAATGGGTATTAAGCACATCAGGTTGCTTCCGTGTCACTGCTGGCTTAAACACAATTACTTCATCTTCCTCTTCCCCTTCTACATGTAGCTCCTGATTAGGCTGCATCATTCCCAAACTCACTGCTGTCTCAATAGGCATATCTTCCTGCATAGTCTTTGTATCAAAAGTCAAAACATCATCCTCCGCAATTTGTGAATCAGCAGCTATAACAAATTTGTTCTTTCGGGTATCAAAACATAATGATTTCTGATCAATGCTAACGATATTGGCTAGAGCCTTCCCAGCTGCTATAATCCTTTTAATGCGAGCTAACTTTTCCTTGCTTCCATTAGCACCAAATGGGTGCTTCCTTGAGAAATCCAAGATGGTTTGTGCAGGGAGAAGTGGCAAAAATCCTCTCAATTCGAAGTCTTCCCACAAAGCAAGTAGGTTTTCTGTCTCCCCTTCTTCGTAGCGGTGCATATTATGAAAGCAAGTTTCATCCTCATTTCCATCCAGTAACATCGAGCGGCATGACAATATCTTGTTCAAGAATGAAATACACTGATGCCAGAAATGTGACCAAGCAGAAGCCTGTTTCTCATCAACATAACTGCCTGATGCAACATCAGGACAGCATGCCAGCCATTCCACAAAAATCAAGATGCCAGGTAGAAGGAAACTTATAGTAGGATTGTGTAACTCTGCACATCTATATAGAACATGCCCCATAAACTCCAATACTGCAGTAAATGCATTCTGAAGTAGAAAAGCCCGGTGCACAATCTCTGCATATGTCTGGTCTTCAACCTCTCTTTTCCCATTATGAACTGAGAATATAAGAATGGAGATGAGTCGAACTATAAACATTCCATTCTCAGAAGCATCTGAACCAAAATTCAACTCTTCTTCTGGCCCAGAAGAAAGAAGTTCACAGAATCCACTGCTCGCCAATTTCAGAACTTCTGCAAATGTTTCCAGGCTGGACAAGATAGGAAAAAGAAGTAATTATCTAGGAATCCAGATAAAAGAGTCTGAATAAAATACCAAGCGCTTAAGAAAGAATACCTTGTACGAGTGAAAAGAATGCCATTTAGTCGTATAAATTGGATACAAAATGATTTGCGCATCTCAAAGACTTTAGAGGCCCTTTCCTTCTTAGCAACAGCTTCAAAGTTCACATCTCTGGACGCAAATGGTGCATCACCTTTTCCTTTTCCTTTTCTAGCCAGGTGCTCATATGACTCTTTAAGCAGAAGGTTGTGATTCTGGCGGTTCTGTATAATAAAGGACTTGTATGAAATCATTGTTTTACCTCAACCATATGGCAACTTCATAAAAAACTTTTCTTGCAGTGAATAACTTAATGTTTACAACCTAACATCAATTAACACAAGCCCTTCTTAACCTGTTGTTTCCAACTGCTTAAAAGATATTATCTAATTCTGCTTTTAAGTCATCTAAACTCAAAAGCCTAAGCATCAAACAAGTTTAATGGTCAAATAGGACTTTCAAAAGGTTTAAACACGGCCATACCAAATTGATATTCATGCTGTTAATTTAGAGCCCATTTCTGCACTTGGCCATAGAAGTCAATACAATTTTATACAAACTTGAATTATCCATAATACTTAGCACTAGAAACAAAAGATAAAGAGAAAGTTAGACATTTATAGTTCTTCCAAAAAGTATGTTGAGTGGCACATCATAATACCTACTTTTTCCCAATAGTTCTAACATAATTTTAAACACTGCACGTTCTAAACTAAAACTAAATGTTTGAGAAAAATAAGAAACAAGAACACAACTAGAAGGTACCTTCTCAAAAGCAACAATCAAATTGTCTCTTGCAGTTGCAAAGGGGTTATCTGCAGAGAGACTCCTGAAATACCGATACACTGCCACCAGCTCATCACCCGAATAAGAAGCCAAAATAGCAAGCTGAAACATGTAAAAGATTTATAAAACTGAAAAGAACAAATTCATTTAAATATTAGAATAAAAATGCAAGTTTATGCTACAGCAATAATAAGACAACATAAAAGAACTATCAACCTGATGATGTGGATTCCCACTTGACGGCCAAAGAGATGCAGCTTGTAAGTAGTAACTTGAAGCTGCTGCATACTCACGGGTTTTTGAATCACCTTCCCCATAAAGTCCCTTATACCTGGCAAGGTCACCCAAATATATCAAACAACGGTGACAAGAGATAAAGCCTTTCTTTATATCAGTTGTTTTCTTTCCATCTTTTTCCATTACAATCCCATTATCTGAATCCTCAGAAAAGTACCCCAAAGGAAGCCCATACTTGGCTCTGATTTTCAGAATCAGATCATGGTAGAACCCTGTTGCTTCTGAAAGAAATGTTTTGAACTGAAGCCTAATTTTTGTAACTCGATCAGGTCGTGTTGAAACCTTTACACCTGGTGATAAGTTTGAGCCCGAGGAGGATAAAGCAGCACTGAAATGTGCCCTAAATTCCTCAATATGCCTATAATGCAACTGCCATAGACCATATTCTACATTGTGCTGCTCAGAAAAACCATGATCCTCGAGAATTATAGCTTCATAGTTCTCACGCATCTGCTGCCAAGCATTGGGATCTGATGGTACACGAGCCTGAGCCGAACATCGGCGCTTATTCTCAATCTCTATATTCTGCATGAAAAGAAGAAAGAGTTAGAACACAACAAACTCAATTTCAGAACCAGCACATGGACATGCATAAATACAAGATAGGGACACTCTCATGGAGAAAGGATAATTAAGCAGCAAAATTATATTCCATCTAACCACAAGGCAAACAACAAGGCTCCCAGTTCTTTGAACAGGTAGGGTAAAGTAAAAAACGAGGGAAAGACAAAAATACCTTTTCATAAAGTCGTTGAGCACGCTCCCATGATGGAGCAGACATTTTGTCCATTTTCACAATCATCATCCATCAAATCACAACTTCATTCATTTTATAGATAGATGTAGTCATCGGTAAGATCTGCTGTCAAACAATAAAACAAAATGGGACCAAAATTTGTTAGCCTAGAATTTCACAAAGAAGCCATGAAGCAAATTAGCATAGCCGAGAAGAACTGCTCAATAATGCATGATTTATCATCCAAAATCTATTCATTTACGAACATCAATAATTTGAATTTTAACCAATTGGCCAACATTGCTTTTCAAAACCAATATTCAGAAATGATAAACTGGACAATCATGTCTACTACAAATCCACAAGTACCATGACCATAAAAACTGCAATTTAGGACGACGATTTCGATCACAAAATCCAAGAGCTTCAAGTACCAACAATTAAGTAACTATTAACAGTTGACCAAGAAAAGAAACCTTTTGACACTGTCAGATCAAAACCACAAATATTCAATCACGTAGCAACAAAGCAACCAATCTGATCATACTATTATAAATAGGACTAAACTGATACCGAGCCTTCCAAAGATCTTATATATCCTCCCTTTAAAAAATAGGAGACAGTTGCGATTTCATTATAATTCTCAAATTTATGATAAAAACAAAAAAGTAAAGCTAGAGTAAAAAAAATACAAAAAAGAAAGAAAACGAATGCTTCAGAACAACATTATCAACAGAGAATAATTTCCAAGAAAAAGAAAATCCATTACGAAATTAAATAACAGAGAAAAAGAGACGAAAGGAACAAACTAACAAGCGATCCGTGGAGATTATACAACGATCGTCGAAGTGCAATTCATCAACCACAAACAGAACGCAAACACAAACAAACAAAAACCATTAAAATCAGATGAAAATAGAATAAAAAAGAACAAGATACCCGTAAAACCAGATCTAGAAGAAGAATATGGGTTAGTAGAAATTAGGGAGAAAGAAAGAAGAGATAGACATTGGTGATTTAGGGTTTGCTTGTTTGAAGTTAATTTGGGGCTGAAGCTATTATAAATTGAATTCAATTCAATGTGTTTTCTTCGCCATTTCCCATTCGCTTTCCAACTCTAACTCCTAAACGGCGACGCCTAAGCTTCTAAATGTTTATTGTCTACTTTTGGGTAACGACTTAACAAAAGTTTGAATACAGTTGGCATTGACTTTTGGGTTTAGGTTCTTCAGAGTCCACGCGCCAAGAGGTAGGGGATTTTAGAGAGTGTTTGTCACTCGCCAATGTTCCAAATGGTAACATTTTAGAGCAATAGATTAATAGTAAAATTATGAAACTTGAAATTAATTTGCAGATAGCTAACTAGTGGGTTGAGTTGGATTTGAATTTAGATTTGGAATAATCGGAAAGAGATGTTTTTATTTAACGCTTTTAAGCACTATTTTAAAAATTAGATCAAAAGTTAAACTAATAAGAAAAGAGAATTAAGGATTTAAAAGGTTCAACCGGATCATCATAAAACTAATTAAAGATTGAATAAAATTAAAAACTTTTAAATATAATTGAAAGATGGTTCAGCCGGATTTTGCTGATCCGGCCCGTCCTTATTTGGTTCCATAATTTCGGGAATTCCGAGCTGCTGTATACCTGCAAAATAAGCAAAAGACTCTCCGGGGTTGTTTCTCGGAAGGCCTCTCCGACGCTCAAGTCAGTGTTTTTGGAGAATCTAGGATTTCGAGAGTAAAATAGACAGCTAGGGTTTTGGTTGTGTACCTCTATCATGGTTGAGCGTTGCCTTATATATGCGATAGGTTGCCATTAGGTTTAGGTTTCTACGTGAATCATCGTGTTTGCATGGGAGACATGGGAGACGATCTCCTGCCATCGGGCTGTCTGTGCTTGGGCTTACAAGTGGGCCTCCTTAGGCCGGGCCTCATATTATGGCCGACCCGACCAAAAGAAATTATGAACATATGGAAAATTTTGAAGTTTAATTAAAAAAATTAAATAAAAATTAATTGATTTATTTTGATTTAATTAAAAAATTAAATAAAAATTAATTGATTTATTTTGATTTATAAAAATTGATTAATTTACAAAATCGACTAATTAATTAATAAACTAGTAAGTTTTTAACAATAAAGGTTATTAAAGTAAATCAAACCAAACAATTTAAAGCCGAATCGAAAAGTAAGTCAATTCAAAATTTTATGAGTGAATCTACCGAACTGGTTAAGTTTTTTAATCATTATTTTTAAGTACACCTTTAATTGTAGTTTGATAAAATCATCAAAACTGGATGCAATTATAGCAATGCCATGTGTCTATTTAGCTATATACAAATTAAACAAGTAGAATTATTCAACAAATGACAAGTTATAATTGAAGTACTCTTAATTCTTAGATAATTTACAGACTTTCAGTATTTAAGAATAATTAGATTTCTCCTCTTAATGTTGTTTTTAGAAGGATGTCTTTGATACATAGATAATAGTTTATCATAAACTTTAAACAAATTGATGGATAAGTAGTTGATAATTTAGTCTATATACACGTACAAGTATATAAAAAAATAATTAACAAATCTTATCATTTATAAGAATTTCTTCATAAATTTATAATTAACAATTCTCATATAATTTTCAACAATATATTTAGGGATAACAAATTAAATAGTGCGTAAATTTTTAGGATATTTTTAATTTAGTACCAAATTTTAAAATTTTTTTAATTTAGTGACTAACTTTTTAAAATTTATATAAATCAGGTTAAAATATTGTTTTTGTTAATGTGGCGTGTCCATTAAATGTTTTTAAAGTTTTCATTGTAGTGACTAACTTCTTAAAATTTATATAAATCAAGTTAAAATATTGTTTTTGTTGATATGATTAATAAATAGACGTCTATATAGCATTTAATGAAAACGCCACATCAGCAAAAACAACTTTTTAACTTGATTTATATTTAAAAGGTTAGTCACTAAATTAAAAACTTTAAAAAATTGATACTAAATTGAAAAAATGTTAAAAGGTTAAATACTTTTGAATCTGTTATCTCACATATTTATGAATACAAAAATTACTTTTTCTCAATTTCAGAGTAAACTTTCAATTATTAAGTAATGATGAAATTCTTTTATAAGAGGATATGTAAAAGTATATGACAAAAAAGAATGGTTTATAACTTCATATTTTGAGATAACCATCATCATTCATCAATTATTTTTCATATATCTCTTATTATGTGAAGTAAAATAATTTTAACAAAAGAAAGATTATATCAATCCTTTAATTGAGGTTTTGTTGAGGAAGTTCATTCAATGTTATCCTCATATTCAATGTCTAATTTTTTTCGTTTCTTACATAAATGTTGTAATCGCATTAGGTTTTTTGCTTATGCAATTAATGAAGATGTGACTTTTTTCAAAAGAAAAATT
Source organism: Erythroxylum citrifolium (assembly GCA_026284465.1). Classification (NCBI taxonomy): domain Eukaryota; kingdom Viridiplantae; phylum Streptophyta; class Magnoliopsida; order Malpighiales; family Erythroxylaceae; genus Erythroxylum; species Erythroxylum citrifolium. The sequence continues at coordinate 33,043,461 of JANKOE010000204.1, forward strand.
GCTTACAATCTATCAAAAAATAATATTTAATGAGATTAGCCATCCATTTTTTTTGCAAAGGGGTGGAGATAAATTAACTATCCAAACGCAAAAGAGACAGTACAAAGGAAGGAAAGTTACAACACCACTCGCCTACGTTTGCCATGGATCGGGAAGCTTGGGCTAAACCATGAGCTACTTGATTAGCAGAACGTCTAACATGACGAAAGTCAACTTCGCAATCAAGTTGAGAAAGAAAAGAACGAGAAAGAGAGATCAAATCACCGAAGACAGTTGCATCTACAAAGTGACAATCTAGGAGTGCTTGGATGACAAGAAGGCAGTCACTCTCCACGATGACCCATGGCCACCCAGAGCGCTCAATCCAACTGAGGGCCTCCTTGATGGCCAAAGCTTCAGCAATCTTTGGGCGAAAAGCGCCCTCCAGTCGGCCGATCCGAACACCAAAAAACGAACCCGAAGGATCACGCGCAATGCATCCATATCCAGTGTAGGGGCCATCCACAACAGTAGCAGCATCAACATTAATTTTCAGCCACTCGAGATCGGGGGGTTGCCAGGAAAGTGCCCCTGCCACAGAGTGGTGAGGCTCAGCCCCCACCTGTGCCGTCGACCAAGCATGGTAGTGACGTAAGGTTTGAGTCCAAACCGATAGGGGAGCAGAAATTGAATGATTCCAGATAAGGGCATTACGCACGTTCCACACCTGCCAACAT
>JANKOE010000204.1:33126257-33139746 GCA_026284465.1 Erythroxylum citrifolium
CATCATCAACAATTTCATTTTATTATAAAACCAATATTTAATTTGATAAAAATCATGTGAGAGTACAAAAATTATATGTATGTTATTTATAGTATGTCAATTTTCAAATTAAGAGTTACAAAATTTTCAATATGATTCTAAGGATCTTAACTCTTAAAAATAGCCCTTTTATATTGTCAATCGAAGTATCAAACTTCAAACCAATGCAAATTCAATTTCTACATTTGTTGACTTAAAAAGGATTTTTCATTATATTCTAATTTTGTGCCTTAAAATTAAATAGTTAAAATGTTAAATTACAATTTTTTCTTAGGTAAACCGTTAACACATTTCATTATGTTATAAATTTATGCCCTTAATTTATAATTTGCAACTTCATTAATATAATCAAATCCAAATTGCAAACCAAAACAATTAAACAACACAAATGAGTGAATGACATTTATTTAAGATTTAACATTTCAAAAAATTCCAACCAACACCAGTTCCACCGTGCATCATCCAACCATGAACCAACACCAGTTCCACCGTGCATCATCCATGAAAATTCCTAAACCCACCAGCACCGATCCAACACTGTCCAACATTTTCACAACACCGATCCAACCAAAATACCAAATCCACCAGAAATTCACATTTTCAAAAATCCAAGATTTCCAATATCCAACAATCCAATCCAACACAACAACAAACAAGAAAATGGCATGATATTTTAGAAATCAGAAACAAAATTTATAGAACTGACTTCGAGTCTCTTGGCGGGTCGTCGGGTTTTGTCACGGGTCAGGGGGTCGACTCGTCTCTAGTGACTTCGGTTGCGTCTCCGGTGGCTTCCCTTCGGTGCTGCGGTGCTGTGGTGTGGCGGCGAGGACCGAAGAAGGTGGTGGTGGCGTCGGATCTGCGTGGAGGAAGCGGGCGTCGAGGAGGCAAGCGAGCGTCGACGAGGCAAGCGTCGACGAGGAGGAGCGTCGATGAGGAGGAGGAGCGTCGACGAGGAAAGGAAGCGAGCGTCTCCTCCCTCGCTGGTGCCGGAGGCCCAGCCTTTCACGGTTTTCCTTTGGGTCTGAGCTTGGAGCAGGGGAAGGGGAGAGTCGGCAGTGCTGGAAGAAGACGAGAATAGGGGAGAGTTGACAGTGGCTGTTGCTGGAAGAAGAAGGACACGGCGTTGACTGACGGGGAATGAAGAATTGATTCAATTGAATTTGAATTAGGGATTGTAATTTGTGTATATATATATATAATGATAAACGGGTAAACGGGTATGGGGGTAGTATCCCCATACCCGCCCCGATACCCGACGGGTATTTTTATTAACTCTCATACCCGCCCCACGGGTAAAAATTTACCCCCCATATCCGCCCCCGTTCGGGTAATTTCATCGGGTACCCATCAGGTTCGGGTACAATTGCCATCCCTAAGTGTTATTCCAAACTTTCCTCTGCTGGCGTTTTTTCCTATGCTCTCATGACTTTTCTCCTCTCAAACCTCACTAAAACCTTTAGCTACTCTCTCAAGCACGACACTGTTCCATAAGACATGACAATAAATCCATACATCCCAGCGTCGGCACTCTCCTCTATTTGATGTGACAATTAAAAACCTAGCCCTCAAAACCCTTCTGCCGGCTCACTCTCCAATTGACAATTAAAACTCTATATATATACTAACCCTTGCTACCTTATTAACGCACGGTTGTGCGTCCCATGCGTTAAATGCATGCTGCGTTTAACGCATGGGAAATTTTTAATGGATTTTAGATTTTTTTGTTTTTGCATTTATCTAAGATTCTAAATAAATAACTATGCTCTAACTTGGCTTTAGAAAATTTTGCTATTTTGATCTCAAAAATATATCAATAAAACCAACCTAGCAGTCAACAAAAATTGAACACAAATTGAGCATTCTATCATAAAAATAGGATTGAAATCACAAGTAAATGCATAGAAAAATATATAAAAATTCAATCCTATCAACATACAATAGTGACTTTGCTGATATATTTGATATATAGTTGAAAGGATACTAGACATTGAAATATTCACTTTTATGATGGATTCAAATAGTTTGTTTTGAAGATGATTGTGAATTTATCATGTCTATAAGAAGTTTATTGGGAGTATAGTTGTCCTCTTAGGTGAGAGTATGTAGAGACATGTTGCTTATAGGAAACAACAATTTTAATTTTCAAGTATTAAAAATATAATTGTTTATGAACAACACTTATTGGATATGAAAAGGTAGCATTTTAATTATGAGAATTAGATCTATAAAGATAGATTGAAAGTTATTTATCTATTCTAAGTTCAAGTACATAGATAATGTACCAAAGAGGTTTAGTATTTGAGATATCTGATACTTATGAAGTATTAAAGATATCCAAGGTTATAAAGATATTAACTTTAGAAGTAAATCCTAATTAAGGTCTATTTTACTTAAAATAATATCATTTTAAGTTTGAAAGATTCTAAAGTAGTAATGGGTGTTAATTAAGCCATAATATGTTTTTCATTTAGTAGAAATGATTAATTTGATCAATAAGTTATTTAACAAACTAGATATAGATCCTTTCATTGTTTAAGCCAATAATGTACTATGAAATATTGAAGCCATAGGCATGTAAAAGGAGCTAAGGTCTCACTAAAGATCAAGTAATGCATTTATGCAAATTTTCTTAATTATAATGGTAATTAAAATGAAATTTATAAGATTTAAGCTATTAAGAATCTTGTAGAATTCTATCATTGAGCTACTATCCCAACAATAACATGATCATCATATGGTGATGTGGTGTAATATACTTAAACGATTGGCTTATTGCAAATGGGTGATTGTTGGTTTATGCTCTACAACCAATCTGTTGGTTGTAGTTTAGTGACAATTATTTAAATGCATTCTTTATCTTATACATAATTATCTTGTATAGAGATTATTATGTTTTGATACTTATAACCTATTTTATTCAAGAGTAGCTCAATCGGTAGTTATTTAATGTAGTATGAACTATATGGAAGTATTTGAGTGATGAATATATGATTCATCACCTTAAAGTAATTAAGAAGAATATTTCATTATTCTTTATAAGTATTAATTTAAAAAATCCTTGGCCAAAGTGGAATGACACTTTGTAAATAGTTTACAAATGTCATTAATTAAATCAATAGCTAATGGTGAATAACTAATATGATTAGACTCTAAACCTAATGTGTCATATACAAATAACAAGTTGAAGAAAAAAAAGATAATCTAATCAAGTTGGACTTGATTGTAAATATTGAGAAACTTTATAATTAATTATGAGATATCTAATTAATATGAGATATTGGATCTTATTTGAGCATAATTAATTCGAATTATTTGTAATTCTAATTAAAGTTTAATTAAAATTAGAATTTAATTTCAATTAAATTACTAAAATGTCCTAAATTTATTATAAATAGGCTTAAGCTCTAAGAGAGTTAACACTCCTTGCCTAACCCTCTTTGCAACAGTTGCAAAGTTCTCTTAACTCGTTATGTGGATACTATTAGAGGTTGGACAGTTGTGCAGCTACGTTGGTTGAGATGAGTCAATTTCGGAAATTGTTCAAAGGATATAACAAGAAAATAGTCAAGCTTTGAAACAAGGTATGAACTAAGATTCGTACTTTATTATGATTTATGAGTTCATAATTTTATAGAATTTAAAGTGATGTTAGTTTTCAAAAAATTAAAATAGGAAAAAGTTTCGTAATTATTTCATTGCGCGTGAGATCAAATCCCGACCCGATTTCCTAAAACAAGTAAAAAAGAAAGAAAAAATAGTGGCAAATTTTGTTCTTATAGTTGTATTTAAAGTGCCCTCTACCTTAGTTTGACCCTTAGCATATGGTGCTTGTGCAAATAGTAGAAACAATGTGATCTCCATAGCCATTTACTTAAAACCTATAAAAGAAAACACTGCAAATTGTGAACCACAAAAGTGAATCTTATAACAAAATCACAGGAAATGTAATAATAAAATGCATTTGAGTCCCACAAATTAAGAAGTGTACGATATAAAAACTATTATTACAGCAAAACATGAATCTTAGTCCAGAAATCCAATACCTATTCATTAGAATGTTAAGCTTTAGATGCATCTTAACCATATCAATCTCAAACAAAATCGTATCTTCTAAAGAGTGGTATGATTCCTGAATGAGCCATTAAGTAATATAGTACACGTATTGGAAAGAAAAGATAGGTTCATAATCTATTTGACTTGTTTATTTATGATTCCCATAGAACTAACCATTAAATCAAGCCAAATCGGGCAAACAATTTAACTTCTTAGGACACAATCCTAAAGAAGATGAAGTTGCCATTTCCTGCGCCTCCTCAAAGAAAAAACAAATGAAGCGTTAATTATTGCAACAGCTAAGAAACAAAGGCATGAACAAGACTTTAGTATAAACAACGAAGAAATAAGAAGACAAAAACCCAAAACAAGTGAAACAACAAACATAAACAACATCAATCACTCAATGCTTGAAACAACCTAAAACATTTGAGATCCACAATGAACACAAATCCCCAATATGACCATCCTGTGACAACCTAAGCTGCATATGCGGCCTGTGCAGCATTAAGCAAAAAGATGGCAACTTTGAGAAGGGGGTGGTGATGTAGCGTAGGAGAGAAAAAGGAATGAGATAAAGAGAGGGGAGAAGATAAATAGGGCAGTAAAGGGAGGAAAAACGAACTTTGGGACATTTTATTATACTAAAAGAAATATACATTTTCAACAATTCAGGTTAATATGACAAACAATAAAAATTAATGGTAAAATTTCTTATATTTTATTTATATACTTTTAACAAGCATCACAAAATTAAATATTATCAAAAACCACTCCCTCAATCCTAACAAAAATAGGTCTGTCCGTGCCAAAGAAACCTGACAGGACATTGTATTCTTAATATTTTCTTTTTCATCTTCTCAAGCTAGCTCCGTGGTGTTGCAAGTGATGCACTCAAAATTGCCTGCTACCTTCAGAAATCTGAACATCAGTTGTTGGCTTCAAGTCAATATCAAAAGTTTGCTCCGATGAACCAATCCACTTTCCCTAAAATTCTTTTCCAATTCAATACCAGATTCATCATCCAGCGGAGACTCGTTAATTCTACAATTCTTCAAATGGCTGTTCCCTAGAAATTTATGAAGCATACAATTCCGATTTACCATGACAAGTAGAAGTCCTTTCTGCTTAGAACCCGTGAAAGCAGAATTCTGAGCTGCAACAGGTGATACATCCTCTGCTTTAATATCCACCTAATCAGTAAACACCAAAGAAAAACCACGCACAACCAAAAAACATTAAAAAATAGAAATAAAGACCTGAAAGTCGACACTATATTAGAACCCCGAGCATTTGATAGTCTCTTCTCTATCTTTATGATGAAAGCTACTTGACCATTTGATAAAGTTCAGTTACAAGACTCAAGTTAAGGTATAATCTTTTCACATTCACGGTTGGGATTATAACAGACCGGAGAAGGTAAAAGAAATGGTCTATCAAACCTGCAGAAAATGTAGCAAGGACTCCAATAAGCCATTGACATGGGGAATTCACAGAATCCATCCTCCCATAGGCTGAGGATGCTTGATCATCAGTTGAAGCACCAATGAGATTAATCAAGCCATTAGAGTGATCCTCAATTCATTACAATATCAGACTGCCTGTAAGCATATAGCTTGTCGAATATTTAATGAACTAGACATAGATCACACCACCAATGCTAAACCACTTTTAATTGGGATTATTAATAGAAAACTTGCTCAAAATGTTGGACGCATTTATGCCACGTTCACTGAAAAACTTCACCAGCCAAAGAGTTGCAGATTTGTTTATGATGATCCCGGCTGAACTGATATCTTTCCCATTGTTGTTAACAAGCTTCTCTGAAAACTTGGCCAGGCTCTCAAAAAAGATTGAAGCATTAGAGACAACCCAAGTAGCCAAAACTGAGGCAGCAAAGTCTGGGAATATATTATTTGGTAGTAACATGATTGCGCCAACAAGTTCAGGTGTGGGTACAAGACAACTGAATAATGAGAGAAGGCCTCCAATCGCAATGGCACTTACATTTTTATCTAGATCATGCGAGCAAAAAATGTCCAAAATGATCTTCTCCACCTGAATATTGGACACTACAAGTTCTGACCTGATCAAGTCCCAGAGCTTCTTTTGCTCTAAGGCATTCCAACTGAGCGAAACTGTAATTAAGTGGCATATAGCTTCAGTGTTCTCCCCAAACAAAGAGAATTTCTTCAACCCAACGTCAAACTGCATATTAACAAGATCAGCATCATCCAACTTATTCACAAGTAATTTGATGACATCTCCTTTAGCAATGCATAAATCAGCAAGATGATAGAAGATGCTGCAGAATAAAAACTTTTCTCTTTCTTTTTCCCATTCGGAACAGGATACTAGGTCCATAGACAGAAGCGTTGACAATGATATAACATCTTCTTTATGCAAGATGGATTTTGAGTAAGCAAGGAAAGATTTATACGCATTGAAAGCATTCTGTACTAGTTTACCGAGAAACTCTTTGCCCAACTTAGAAGAAGAAATGGCATCTTCACCAGAATCTTCCTTTCTTCCTTTCAGAGAAGAATAATATCCATCAACATGAAAAGTCAACCACGGCATCCCTGACTCATGTAGACTAGCTGAATTATTGGCAACTATTCCATTTGAGGAGTAACTCGCTACATAAGCATCATAAGCTAGCCTTGATGCATGTAGTAATAAGTATGCTCCTACAGGAAAACCTTTCCTTGACCAGAACAAAAGAAGTTCCTGCACCCTCTCATGCTCATAAATAATGAAGGAACGAGTAATTATGAATGTTGCAGAACTAATGGGATTGTCAACAAGAGGAATATTAGGATTGAAATCATGTGCAGAAAAAAGTTTGTACCCAATTGATTCGAATTGGTCATCTAATGCAGAAGCTATAATATCAGGAAACACTCTAAAAGAACTTGAAGCTTCAGCATTAAGATTCATATATGAAGAAAGTATATCCTCAAGGATCTGAAGTCCCTGCACACTGGAGTTTCTCAAAACATTTGCCAGATTTTGCACCAAACTTTCAAGAGCAACAATTTCCTTTTCATTAGTATTTATTGATGTACTAATTGATTCACTGGAAATAGGAAGAAAACTATCTTCTGCAGAGAAAATTCTGGTTTGCTTGTTATTTGCAAGTTGATGGTCTATGGAAGGTGTTGGTATTTCCAAACAAGACATATCTTGCAAATTTGAAGGCAGCAGAGAGTGATGGGGCGAATTGATTGGCTGCAATTCATTATGGGCCACAAAATTGGGTCTAGACAGTAAGATCCCAAGTCTTTCTTTCAGAATAGGAGAAAGTGTGTCAAAAGAAGTCAAAACATCCAAGGAGTGAACTATTCCTTTCCTAACAAGTGCATTAAAAGCTGAACAAAGACTGCTACAAACAAAATGCTTATGATCCATATCATAGTTGTCCACAAGAAGCAACAAAAAATCAAGAAGTGATTGAGTCATGCCAATATATTTGGGCATTGAGCATACCATCAACAGCATTGCAGGCTCAATATTCATTACATTATCAATCCTATCATCAAAGAAAAGCCAGTCATAAAACAATGCCAGCTTCACGTTGGATTCAATATAGTTCTTTCTACAGGTTGTTAGAAGCCAACCTAAAATAGCCCATCTCGGTGTGATGTTAGAATGAATTATTTCATTGGGTGGATGGTGTGCACAACATATAAACCGAACAATGTCAATAATGACAGTTTCTCTATCTTGTCCTGAAAGAAATTTCTTGGTAAACCATGTTTGGTACCGCCTCTGACAGCCAAAGTTTACATGCGTGAGCAGAAACCTCAATTGGGTTTCCATTTCTGGAGAAACACGAAGTAAAAAGTACCGAGTTGAAGTTTTAGAGCTGTAAAGTTGTGTGATATCTGAAAATCCTGCATTCCTGAATTCACTTTGCTTCAAAATCAAATCTTTCCATACAGCTAGAAACTCAGGGACATGAAATAGATCTTGCAGTAATCTAATAAGATCCCTTCCAATCTGCATGCTCAAACAAAATTGTTCCCTCAGCATCTTAACACAAAACTCAATCTCTAACTTTTTAATTAGCTCGAGCTTTTCATTGTTGAATACCCTACAATGATCAGCTAATAACCGGAGATACACATATAATGCGCCAGTCAAGACAAAAGGTTCTTCCTCCACTAAGCAATCCCACTTGTTAAGAAACAAATTTACCAACTCAAAACACAACCACAAATTCCCATCACTAAAATCCCCACCAACAATTTGCCTCAGTAAACACACCAACAAACCATCAAAACCCACTCCTAAAACGTTCAACACTTCTTTGACAACCAAAATTAACTGCAACTTCACCGAATGAACAAGTTTAACATACAAATCATCAACGACTCTGACAGCCAAACCCACAAAGAAGGCATACCCATCAGTAACAATGGCATGTAGATGCTTAATATGGGTTTTGAACAACTGGGGCTCGGTTAAAACCCCATAAAGAATAGCACGATTAAGTTGGGCATATCCTTGTGCATTCGGGATAGCCAAAGAAAAAGGGGGTCTTAGTTTAGGTTGGAGCTCTTCAAAAGCTTGAATCAAAGACTGTTCGAATTCGTTTGTGGCCTCATAGGCACCAACTTCAAGTAACTTTGATGTCATAGCAGTGCCACAACAACAAACAACAAAAAGAAAGCATAGAAATATGTGTTCACAATGGTGCCAAAAGAAACAGAGAGAGATTGAAAAAAAATTAAGACTTCACTGATTGAAAGCTCAAGAAACTGGGTTAGGCTTTATAACCTGTAAGTGAGAGTTTTTGACCGATTAGAAGCAAGGATCATTTTGAAGTTTCCGTCTTTTTCTTTTCTACTGTTTGTCCAACAACACCGTTGAGTATTGGCCATAGTTCGGCACAGCCTAAGTTGTATACCCTTCGACCCGTCTACGTCGGAGCCCGTATCCATAGGAATTGGGCCGGGCCACAAAAGTAGGAAATCTAAAACCTATCTATTTTATGAATGACTCAGCCCATTGAAAGTATACTTCTTGGTTTTTCTGCTTCTTCTTCTTCTTCTTCTTTTACCGCGCAAACACTACTAGCAGACTTCTGTACTTTCAGGCTCACCAAGTCACCTACTTCTTTCACATTTTGCACCAAGTCATTTCGGGTACTAATCTCTCTCTCTCTCTATTTTGGGACATTTCTCAGAATTGCTCATGGCCCCCATTTGAACTTCTGCTCTTTGTATAATCTTTCTTGTATGTCTTCAGAATATAAATATTAATTAGTTTCCATCTAAGGGTGTTTTGTTTTGTCGCTTCTGTTTTTTCTTTTCAAGCCAAAGTCGAAGCCTATGGTCATTTCGATTACGAGTTTTCAAACTGGCGAAGTGTGCGAGTGGCATCTGAATATATTTTCTCATAGGAATTTGATATTTTGGACTTAGTTTCCGTTGATCTTTTGCATTTGGGGTTGATTGCTTTTGAAAATTAGATCAAACATGACTATAATTTTTGGTTTGCTTCTAGAAAATGATGGGAAATGACCCCAACTTTGTTGTAATGCCCAATCTGACTAAATCTGTTTGTGATGTGGTGCTTTTACATTGGATAATTGAAAGTAAGAACCCCTTTCCTTTGCCCCTTTTTGTACCTGAATGTTTGAAGTTCGTAAGTGGTCCGGGAATATGTTGTTATGCAGAGCTCACAGTCCTATCCTTTCACTCCTGATCAAGATAGTGAAATCATGGCAACCAGGGTTAGTCAAAGACAGCTGATCATTCAAAGTGAGAACTTAGATATATATGGGAAAGGTAATGCTTCATGAGTTTTTTTATTACCCTACCTTATTGGTTTATCTGCACAGTTGATTTTTGGGTGGCCTTTCAAAATCTCTTCCCTGATCGGTGATATATTAGGTTCTGCTTTACTAAATTGAATATTCTTTTATTTCACAAGCTGTTTTGGATGGAATTACCAAGAACTCTAAGAAAGATGTAAAGAAAAGTGGAGTTGCACTAGGACATCGGCAAGCTCTTGGTGATATTACGAACAAGGATCCTCTGCATCATGAAGCATCGCTGAAGAAGAAGAATGTGATAAAGGAGGAATTTAATGAAGCTGAGGAAATGTTTTTGCATGACCATAGAAAGTGCATCGAGGAACAGCTTAAATCAATGAATACTTTTTCCCTGGAGTTGGTCCTTCCAGGACATGGTAACATGGCAGCACATGCATTTCCTAGACTTTTGACATGATAATTTACAAACTAACTGTATTCTTAATAGACTGTTTGATGTTGTTAATAAGACTTGTATTCAATTTATTATTCTTCTGGTAAAAGTTATTGATGAACCACTTGAGTACTAGATTTTAGGTCGAATATTAACTTTAGCTGTCATGAACTTGTAGGAGTGCTTCTGTTTTGAAATCTGTACCACAGCCTAGCAGTAACTTAGAGGAACACAGTCAAACAGTAACTTAGAGTCATATTATGTGGCTTGCAGTCATTTCTTCTCAATGTATGCAAATGTGCAGAAATTTACTAACTTGAATATGATCACTAACATTTTGAACTTCAAACTGCACACTTTTTGCAGGTTTGTTTATTGCTTGCTTATATTAGTCACTTGAAGGAGTAGTTACAATTGTGTAAGAAATGTGAGGTTGTGCAATAAGTAAAAGTCAATAATTGAGAAATTATCAAAATCCATATTCATGATTCTTTTTGGGATTTCAGAAGTTACAATGCTTTGTAGCTATGATTAAATATATGATTTATTTGTTTATCTGCAGGTTCTCTATTTACGGGTGAATATCCTGAGGCTAAAGAAGCACAGGTAGTTCTTATGATGATTATGGGTTTTTAAATTATATGATATTTTCCCCAAGATAATTGAAACTTAACTAATGTTTAATTAGCTTAATTGAAAGTTTTTTTTACTTGGTGAGAAGCTGGTTGGAGCAGTTGAGCGCCATGTGGTGTAATCTTGCTTTAAGCAGGAATAATCTAATTGGTGGGGTCAGTAAAGCCTTGCAATGGCTCTGCATTTCATTTTTATTGTACTATAGATGCTTGCCTCAGATTTGTAATTAATGGAGGTGTGCAGAATAGAGTAGTATCTCTGCAACTTCCTCCTCTCCAGATTTTGTTGTTGCAGCAGGTTTTTGTTATCCCATTGCGAGTTTACCGTTGTGTTGTTGACAAATTAGCAAAATTATGAGTTATATTTGTGACAGAAATCTTTGATATATTACACTGAGGATTTTGGTCTAATGGGTGAAGCAAATATCAGTTTTTCTTTTAATCCTGTTAAATGCCTTGATGCATTATTGTGTGGGTCAAACTTTTATTGTTCTATCGCTATGTGTTCATCCCACAGGCTGATATTGAAAGTCCCCAATTCTACCCTGAGCCAGAAGAATTACCCATGATGGAGTTTTCTGATTGGTTAAAGTCTTCAACTCGATGGATCTCTCCTCCGTCTTCTCCAACTTGCTGGGAATCTCCACCATTATCGCCTTCATCCTGGCAATTTGAAACAGTTGCATATGAATTGAAGGGAGAAAGTGATTATTGACTGTTTTTAATTTTCCAATATCAAGATTTAGTTTTCAGGAGTTCAACTGGTACTCAATTGAAGTCACATTCCTGCTTATTCTTCTGTAAAAGAATAAAGATGGTGAAATGTGAAAGTTCTGTTCCTTATAATGTTGGATATTTTAGGCATTTAATATCGAATAGTTGTTCAATTTGTCTGTTATTTTCTACTTTTTACCTTACTCCATAGCTAGTGGAGTGGAGCTTAATCTTTCATAATGTAAAAAAAGATGCTGTCGAGCCTTATGTAAACCTATAGCATTATGTTATGGTCCCGAATAGAGGATCTGTTTATGGGTCGTTGAAGAGTGCAGTCGAACCCGTGGAACTGTTGCTTCGAAGAATTCTTGTTAGTATTTCTACCTTTCTTATTAGGATTGGACATGAAGGAAATGAGAGCCCATTTAGAGAGAACTCTCTGATCTCTTGAACAATGTATTTGGAGTAGGCAAAAACTTGGCTTTACTGTTTTCCTTTATTCATAATATATAGGCGTTAATGCTATTGTTGCAGTTATAATAATTAACTACCATTGAGACTTAAAAGAAAAATAACTGCAAGAATGCTAAAATTAAAAAATGACCAAATTCAAACGGTACTTCAACTGATGCAACGTTCTTCTAGCCCCACTTCTCGTGAGAATAGCGTCGATAGACCTTAGAACCTCTGTTTTGAAACTTGGACCGGACCGGCCGGTTCGACCGATGACCGGTTGGCTATCCGGTTCGGGTGATTCTTAAAAACTAGTTTTTAATTGAACCAGTGCGAACCGATAAGAACTGGTCAATCGATCGGTTGAATTGGAACTGATCGAATCGGTTGGTCACTGGTTCAATGATTTTTTTTTTGCTTTTTTTCATGTGTTTTTTAATTCTTTCAAAAGTAAAACCTACATTTTCTCCATAAATTTAACAGAAGTATAGAAATTTATATTATTTGGTATATTTTTATTTTTTTAATATTACTAATATTATATATAATTATTACGTAATTATGACGTCACACCGATTCGACCGGTGGTCGAACCGGTCGAATTGATCAAACTGATGATCAATACGGCCTCCGGTTCGACGTTCGTTCCAGGTTTCAAAACCTTGCTTAGGACCCATAACATCACATCCCTCCTTGTCAATGAGCTTGTCCTCAAGTGAAAAGGAAGGATAAGAACTACGAATAGAAGCAAAGTCTTCCCATGAAGCGTCGGTTGGAGAGAGTCCTTGCCAATGACTAAGTACCTGCTGACTACAATGGAAAGTACGGCGGCCTAGATCGCTTGTAGCTGAGGTACCTCAACGATAGAAGAAATGGGAGGCAATGATGGAGTTGTGCCAACTAGAGGATCTCTATGATACGACTTTAAATAGGACACATGAAAAATAGGGTGCAAGCGAGTGTTAGGTGGTAAGTCCAAATGATAAGCAATGTGTCTAACACGTGCAGCGACACGGAAAGGACCGTAGAACCTTGGTGACAACTTTTGATTAGCCATAACACACAAAGTAAGTGGGCGATATGGCTGCAACTTTAAAGGGACCCAATTATCGACCGCAAAAACAAGGTCTCGATGCTTGAATCATAGCGATGCTTCATAGTTGACTGGGCCTCCATTAATCATTGACAGAGAGAGCGAATGACCTCGTCCCTGTCTTGTAGAGCAACATCAACAGCCTCAAGCTTGGAGGTATGTGAAGTATAAGAGAGGAGACGAGGTGGGTGTTAGACCTTGTCTTATTTGTTTAAATTGTTTAATTGGTTATTTATGTTTTAATTGCTCAAATTGGTTAATTGTGTTTATTTATTGGTTTAAAATTT
>JANKOE010000204.1:33162405-33178613 GCA_026284465.1 Erythroxylum citrifolium
TTGATGTATAAGATAGATATGAGGATGATGAATTTGTGTTTAAGGATGTTCTAAACTCTTTTTGGGATTTGTTTATAAATCAATGTTAATTTGAATGCTTTTTATGTTAATGTATTAGATATTGTGATTGTTTGTCGTATTTGCATGCTTTAGTAACAAATTGAGATGGTGAAAGGATAGAAAAGTGATTAGGTTGGGTAATGAGAGTCAATAATCTAATAGATAAAAAAAAACAATCAAAACAGTAATTTATATGAAGAGAGATCTCGTGTGAGGACTCGATTGTCTATTAGAGTGCTTAAGATCTAATTAGAATGTAGGCTGTTTTTGTTAATTGAGAGATTGCAATTTCAATAATTCTATTCAATCAGGACTTATGATTTAGGTTTTAATGATTAGAACCTGAAAGAGAATAATCCATCCTTTGGAATTCTAGGACCAATATCGATTAACTCAAAAGTAATCAATTTAGCATTTGATGATAGGATAAATCCCCTTTTCTCGTTATTAGTTAATCTTCCTTGTTTGATTTTTTGATTGTCAATTGTTTGTGTTAAAATTTAATTTCCTTGCATTAATTTAGTATTTAAATTTCAATCGATCCATATTCAATTGCTTAAATTTCTGTTTTGGTTTTTATTTCATTTTAATTACAATTTTCTAGACCTTAGACTAAGTTAGGATTCATTTAGTTCACTAATTCCTTGTGGGACTAACACCTCAACTACTACGCTTACAACCTGTGCACTTGCAAAACATTGAGGGCTTTATAGAATTAAAATTGTCTCAACATTTTTAACTCACTTTAGCTCTTATGCTTCCAAATTGTACCCTAAACCAAATATGAACCAAAATGAGTTTCTTAAACATTTTATAGCATTAATCACAAAGAGTTGTGGGATAGATGTAGAAAAAATTAAGTACATATCAAATTCCCCCCACACTTAATCTTTGACCATTCTCAGGCAAAACAATAAAATAAAATTCACAAACTAAAACACTTACTCATTTTCCATATTTCCCAAGAATAGATAATCATATGAAAAAATGAATAACTTTCAAAACCTTGACAAGAAATCAACATTCAGTGCTTCTACTCATGACCAATCAATAATCATTCCCTTTAGAAACTGAACAATGTAGAGGTAGTGTAACAACCCAGACCACCCGCCCACAGATATTGTCTGCTTTGGGTTACCCATCGAGATAAAGCCCTCACGATTTTGCTTTTCCTGCATCTAGAAAAATGCATCTATAGGGAAGAGATATTCGTACCCTCATAAGGCGTGCTTCTTTCTCCTCTCTAACCAATGTGGGATCTCACAAGTACACTTAGACAAAATGTGTGTAAATAGAATTGATCCATAGATACACTCAATCACCTTTTATGATTAAGACATTCCACAACTTTGCATATCATTTCATTTCTCCACCATTAGAATTCACATGCATAATCATGAATAAAAGGACTTTTTAAGGTTGTAATGTGGGCAAAAGTTAAAGTGAGATGTACTTGGATAATTTGGCAAAAAAACCATCAAATCTAGTGAAGAAAGAAAAAAACTTAATGTAACATCAAGTGCAAAAACCATCATTCACTCAAAACTGTGTGCATCAGCTATGATGAATGAAAAAACTATGTTTCACATCTCAAATTCAAGTCCTCACACTATAAATCACCTGAAACATAACCAATTAAAAGGAATTACTCATAAAAATTGATGATAAACATCACAATGAAATTATAAGGAGTGACCCTTCAAAACCACATCTCCCTCATTTACATCATAAGCAAATTACTAATTCTATACAACTTTAGGAGAAGAATCAAATTATGAATAACTTTTCAAAAGAATTGCATTTCCTCCTTGATACTTTTATTTAAAACTTTTTATTTTTATTTTTCCTTTTCTTTCTTTTTTTATAAATGTAAAAATTGAAAAAAGCTACATCAACATTGGAACTCATTGATAAGAGATAAAATGGCATTCCAACAATTATGACCAACCCACAGATATGCACACTCCCACACTTATACTATTGTGCATCCATAATCATCAACAATCAACAAATGCTCCACTAGCTTTAAAGCATGGGTAGGACATTTGGTTAGGCTTAAGGCGTATAAATTGATTAGCGCAAAAAAGGAAAGGTAAATAAGGCTCAAGGGGATTTTAACAAAAGGAGAATTCATATCAATAGGTAGGTTATTTAGCTAATGTAGCTTATGAAACAAAAAATGCCTATATCATTTCCATATTAACGCATGTGATGAAAATGTTGTTTTGAATAGAAAATCAAAGAAAAATTCGGATGTACATGTCATGAAGGTCACATATAAACAAAAGATAATAAAACTAATATGGAGTTTTCAGTCTGTAAAGGATCATAATCTCACTAGCTTGTGTCTACCACTAGTCACTACTCTTTTAAAGATAATGTATATTGATCAATCACAAGAGTAAAAGTACATGCTCAAGTTGCCATAAATTTTTCTAATCAATTCACTCTCTAATTATTACTATATAATCCGAGATGCAATAAAAAAAGAGAAAATATTTATTTGTTTGTATTAATTCTTCCTCTTTTTGTCTAAAAACTTAAAAACACGTAAGAAACAAACAAACTTAAAAATACACATACATATCCTAAAAAATGAAAAAATGTAAAAGAAAAGAAATAAACTTCCCTTTAGTTGCCTCCCAAGAAGCACCTTTGTTTATTATAGCTAGCTTAACTCCTTGTTTTGCTCATCATATGACAAAGTTATGATCTTCATATGTCACACTTTGTGCTTTCTCCACTTGAGGTTCTTCAGGATAAGGTCTAACTTGATGAAAAATGATATTTAGTGTCCTTTATATCTTCAAAATCTTAATCTTTACTGAGTCCCTACATTCTTGAAATGTCTCTTCACCCTTCTTCTCCTTATCTAATTTCTCCAATCTGCTAGGTAAAGGTGAAGAGTTAGTCTCAACAATTATTAGGGCTTCAATACTTACTTTTAAGCTAAATGATATATCCCTTTTTCCTTCAAGCTCCTTCTTAACTTCTTCTTCACAAGCAACCCCTTGAGTATTCCTCTCAAGATTCTATAGCACCGTTTTGCTCCTCTTCACTTTGTGGTTCCAGGTGGTTAATAGTTCCTGCCATCTGACCTGTCTGACTTATTTAAGTTGGGAATTGAGACGTTGCATCTTGCAAATGAATACACGGTCATGTATCTTTCAAATCATCTTGATAACTTTATTTCCTTGAATTTTCTTATCCCATATTCACCTTAATCCATCTCCTTCTTGTTCCAAAAGGAAAATTGAGTGTGAACATCAAAAGGATGGCCAAAGAATGTTCTTTTAACTCACATTGGCTCTTATAATTCCAAATTGTACATAAAACCAAATATAAACTAAAATGAGTTTCTTAAACATTTCATAGCATTAATCACTAAGTGTTGTGGGATATATGTATAATCAATTAAGCACATATCAATGTCCCTAAGCAAGATCAATTCCCTTACTCTAATGATCACTTCTGAGATTAATCCATTTAGAGAATTAGCTTTACAAGTAATTCTCTTGGTTTTCTTTTCCTTCCAGATGGTTTGCATATAAGTTCCTAATGCAATTGTAATATTTTGTTGAGTTTCTCTTAGTAGTGTTGCATGATCTGTGAGACATTGAATAGAATATGTTAATTAATTCCCATTAAAGTTCCATATGCACTTTATTTTCACTGTATTCTAGAGGCTAGCTACTAAGCTACATTTAAAAAAACAAATGATCTTCAGTTTCCTCCAATTTCATGCATAAGGTGCAAATTCTACTTAAATTCATGTAACTTAATCCATTAGTAGTTGATATGTGCTTAATTGAGTATGAATTATTCCATAACACTTAGTGTTTAATGATACGAAATGCTTAAGACATTCACTTTAGTTCAAATTTGATTTAGGTACAATTCGGAATCGAAATAGCTAAAGTGAGTCGAAGCACTATATTTGAGTCGTTTTTCGAAGATTCACAGCCACTTGTCTTCATGGAGCAAGAAGAAGAATATGAAAAGCGAGAAGAAAAGAAAATGAAAGAACATGAAGAAAATGCTGCCAATATGGCTCACGACCATCTAGAAAATTTCATAGCCATGAGATTGTTGTATGGGCATGACCAGTCTCACGCCCATGCAAAGGTATATCATGGGTGGGACAATCATGAGGCTATGCCACCTCACCAAAAACCCTAGCTTTTAGTATATAAGAGAATGAGGTGCAAAGATAAAGAGATGAATGTTTATGTTTTTGTCTAGGAAAAATTAGAGGAGCTATCGGGAGACAAAAATGAAGAGGGCAATGAAGCTCTCATATATGGCGAGACCAATGGAGGGCTAGGCTTCCCGATTCCAGTTCAGAGGTGACATCGATGCTAAAGAAACTGGTTAAGCATTTCTCTCATTGTTTGTTGTTCTTTCTCTTAGGGATTGATTATGCTATCCTATGTTTAATGTTGGGTGTTGTGTAAGAATGATTGAATGCTCTATTTGATTGTTTTTATGTAAGAACACATTGCTAGAATCTTTAATATAATCTGTAATTGTTATGTTGAGATTTGTTTGTGGCAATTAATGGTTTCGAATCATTAAGGATAACATAACGTAGGTCAAATAACCCGAGCTTATTTTTTTATTGCCTTGATTAATCTGTTTTTCTAAATCATAATGTGACTGTCCAATTAAATTTAGAGAGCTTGTTCTAGATTGTTCGATAGCTAGGTTTAATTAACAAGCTCTTCTTAATTAAATAAGACCTAAAGAAAAACTGAAGTTAACAGATCTTATTGTTAACCTACGGCTAATAGTTACTAGGAGAGGTATAAGAACAAAAATTCAATGAAATATGTCTAATTGGATGTAGGTTGAGATTGAACCAAAGAACGGGGTCATTAACGAATTCACCACTTTCATCATTTTTTAATGTTTTCTTTAATTTGTTTTTATTACCTTAGTGTCATTTTATTTTTCTTATTTCAAACCAAACAAATCCCTTATAACCTAAACACTAATTGTTTTCATTAAAAAAGCCAACCAAACACTCTTTGTGGGATTGACCTAGACTCACCACAACTATAGTTATAGGTCTAGTTATTTTGAGTTGTGTTACAATGTGCTACGTTAATTTTTGGCACCATTGTCAAGAAATGTGGTGCTTTAGTTTTTGTTCTTGATTTTAATTGGTTTTTTGTATATATTTGTCTATAATTAGTTTCTTTTTAGTTATTTCTTGATCTTTTCAATTTTTATTTAGTGTTTATGTGTTGAAAAAAAAAATGGAAGGAGGTAATTTCTTTTATAACTCATATTCCCAATCCTATAGTTCATATTGGATTGATGATACTAACTTTAGTTATAGATGGGATAACCAGTAGAATTACTTCCATGATAGTTTGCAGGATGCACAATAATTCCCGTATAGACCATAAGCTTCTTATTACGACTCAAGTCCACCTCTAGAAGAACCAATTAATTTTATCGCTACAAACACTTTACAATTTCAACAGAAGGAAAGATCATTTTGGTTTAACTTCCAAAATAGATTGGCAGCAAAACTTAGGTAGATTTCTAGAAGAATCAGTTAATGTTTGTATTTCTCATACATTGCAAGTTTAGTAGGATATGATAAAATTCCAGTAAGAAACAAGTTCTAGAATCTAGAATTGACAAGCCAAATGGGTCAGTTGGTGTAAGTTATTAACTGTCTAGCATCACAACGCAAAGAAATGCAACCATCTCAACATAAGGAATACCCAAGGGACATTAGCGCAGAGACCTTGGAGAGTGAAGAGGAGCTTGAGAATCTTAAAAGACCTTCTCACGAAACTGCTTATGAAGAAGAAGTGGAGAAGGAACTCGAAGCATAAAGGGATACATCTTTTAGCTCAAAAGTAAATACTGAGTTCCTAATTGTTGTTAAGACTGACTCTTTACCTTTACCTAACAAGTTGGAGAAATTGAATGAAGAAGAAAAAGGTGAAGAGACATTCAAGATTTTTCTAGAGTGCATGGACTCAGTAGAGATTATGAAGATATGGCATATACTGACTATGAGAGGTCATCAACTAAGACCCTATCATGAACAACCTCACGTGGTGGAAGCTCAAACTGTGACACCCGATGATCATAATTTTGTCGCGTAAGGAAATTATGGAGTCAAACCAGCTACACTAAACAAAGGCACATCTTGGGCAACCCAAAGGAAGTTAATTTCTTTTCTTTACATTTTCGGATTTCTTTTTATTTGCATGTTTATTTTTAAGTTTGCTTGTTTCTTGCTTATTTTTAAGTTTTCAGCAAAATAAGAGACAGAATAAATAAACAAATAAAAACTTTCTCTTTTTTCTATTGCTTTTAAGATTATATAGTCATAATTAGACAGTGAATTGACTAGAAGAATCTATGGCAACTTTAGCATGCACTTTTACTTTTGTGATTGGTCGATATGCATTGTCATTAGAAGAGTAGTGACTAGTGGTACACAAAAGCCAATGAGATTTTGAGCCTTATTAGACTAACACATCCATAATAGACTTATTGTCTTTTGCTTATGCATGACTTTCATGACATGTACATCTTGACTTTGTTTTACTTTTCTATTCAAGACCACATTTTTATCACATGCATTCACAAGAAAATTTTTAGCATTCTTTGTTTTTCCAAGTTATATTAGCCAAATAACCATCGTTATGAATTTTCCTTTGTTAAGCACCCTTGAGCTTTATTGCCCTTTCTTTTTTATGCTAACCACATTACATGCTTTAAATCTAACTAAATTTCCTACCTAATCCTTAAAGCTAATAGAGCATTTGTTGATTGTTGATTATTGTGGATGTACAAAAGTATAAGTGTGGGGGTGTGCATATGTGTGGGTTGGTTATATTTATTAGAATGTCATGTTATAAATTCCTTTGTTGGTGTAGCTTCTTTCAATTTTTATATGAAAAAAAAAGAAAAGAAAGAAAGAAAAGAAAAGAAAAAAGAAAAGAGAAGAAAAAGAAAAAGAAAAAGAAAAAGAAAAAAGAAAAAGAAAAAGGAAAGGAAAAGGAAAAGGAAAAGGAAAAAGAAAAGGAAAAGGAAAAAGAATGTTTAAATGAAAGTATCAAGGAGAAAATCCATATATGTTGCAAAGTTACTTATGATTATCCTTTCCTTCTAAAGTTGTATTGAATGGGTTACTTACTTACAATACATATGAGGTAAATATGGCTTTGAATGATCAGTTCTTGTAGTTTCAATGTATTGTGATCAATTGTATGAGCGATTCCTTGTAGTTGGTTATAATTCATGTGGTTTGTGGTGTGAGAGCTTGAATTTGAGCTAGGAAATATAGTTTTTGCGTTCATTATAGTTGATGTACACAATTGTGAGTGAATGGTGGTTTTTTCACTTTATGGTATGTTGAGTGTTTTTCTCATTTCACTAGCTTTGATGGCTTTTATGCCACTTTGCCCAAACACATCTCACCTTACCCTTGCCCACATTACAACCTTAAAATGTCCTTTGATTCATGATTTTGCATGTGGCCTTTAGTGGTGTATAAATGAAATGATATGCAAAGTTGTGGAATGTCTTGATCATGAGTGGTATTTGAATGCACCCATGAATACATCTTATTTAAACACATTTTCTAAGTCTACCTCTAGATTGCTTAGTTTCAAAAGGTGATTAATGTTGATTGATCATAAGTAGAAGCATTGAATTGAATTCTTGCTATGGTTTTTGAAAGTTATTCATCTTTACTTATGATTATCTATTCTTAGAAGATATGAAAAAATCAATAAGTATTTTTAGGGTCCGTAACTTTAATTTAGATGTTTTGCTCAAGGACAATCAAAAGCTAAGTGTAAGGGAAATTGATATGTACTTAATTGGTTATGAATTTATTTTATAACACTTAATGTTTAATGACATGAAATGCTTAAGGCATTCACTTTAGTTCATATTTGATTTTAGGCATAATTCGGAAGCGAAGAAGCTAAAGTGAGTCAAAAGCACTATATTTGAGTCGTTTTTCAAAGATTCACACTTACTTGTCGTCATGGAGTAAGAAGAAGAAGATTAAAAAATCAAGAAGAAGACAAGAAAATGAAAGAACACGAAGAAATGTTCTCAACATAGCTCACAACCATCTAGAAATGTCATAGCTGTGAGCGGTCTCACAACTGTGCAACCAATTGTATAGACGTGAGACCACCCTCACACCCATGCAAAGGTATGTCATTGGTGTGACACACCACTCACACTCGTGACACACCCACTCACCATTGTGAGGTTATGCCACCTCACTAAAAACCCTAACTTTTTATATAAAGAGAAAGAGGTGTGGCGACAGAGAAATGAATGTTCATGTTTCCGTCTGGGGAAAATCAGAGGAGATCTGGGGAGACAAAAATGAAGAGGGCGGCAAAGCTCTCATATATGTAGAGACCCATGGAGGTTTAGGCTTCTCGACGCTGGTTCGAAGATGACATCGATGCCAAAGAACCCAGTTAAGCATATTTTTCATTGTGTTTGTTATTCTTACTCTCTTTAGGGATTGATTGTGTTATCATATGTTTATTGTTTGGGTATTGTGAAAAGATAATTCCAATACGTTCATTGGATCATTTTATTACAAATCCATTGCTAGAATTTCAATATAATCTGTAATTGTTATGTTGAGATTTGTTTATGGCAACTAATGGCTTCGAATCATTAGGGATAACATAACATAGGTTAAATGGCCCGAGCGCATGTGGATGTTGCTTAGATTGATATGTTTTCCTAATTTATAATGCAGCTGTCCAATTAAATCTAAAGAGCAACTCCTAGGTTATTCGATAGCTAAGTTTAATTAACGAGCGTCTCTTAATTAAACATGACCTAAGAGAAAACTAGGGTTAACAGAGCTTGTTGTTAATCTACGACCAATGGTTCAAAGAGAGATGTGAAAACAATAATTCAATGAAATATGTCTAATTGGGTGTAGGCTGAGATTGAATCAAAGAACCGGGTCCTTAACGAATTCATCACTTTCATCATTTTTCAATGTTTTCTTTAATTTGTTTTCATTAGCTTAGTTTCATTTTTATTTTCTTATTTCAAACCAAACAACACCCTCCCCGCCCTCCCCCATAACTAAACACCAGTTCCTTTCATAACAAAAGCTAATCGAACACTCTCTATGAGATCTACCTATACTCACCACTGCTACAGTTGTAGGTCTAGTTTTTTTTTAAATAAAGTTACAACGCGCTATGTCAATTTTGGCAAACCATATCAAGCATATATCACTCACAAAAGTTGATCATAAATAAGACTTTGTAACATTCCTCAAAATAACTAGACCTACAAATGTAACAGTGGTGAGTCTAGGTCGATTTCACAGAGAGTGTTTGGTTAGCTTTTGTTATAAAAATAGTTGGTGTTTAGGTTATAGGGGGTTTGTTTGGTTTGAAATAAGAAAATAAAAATGAAACTAAGCTAATGAAAACAAATTAAAGAAAACATTAAAAAATGACGAAAGTGATGAATTCGTTAGGGACCTAATTCTTTGGTTCAATTTTATCCTATTATCAATTAGACATATTTTATTGAATTTTTGTTCTTATACCTCTCCCAGCAACTATTAATCCTAGGTTAATAATAAATTCTGTTAACCTTGGTTTTTCTTTATGTCTTGTTTAATTAAGAACAGCTCGTTAATTAAACCTAGCTATCGAACAACCTAGAGCAAGCTCTTTATGTTTAATTGAACAGTTGTATTATGATTTAGGAAAACATATTAATCACGATAACAACCACACAAATTCAGGTCATTTAACCTAGGTTATATTATCCCTAATGATTTGAAATCATTAGTCGCCATAAACAAATCTCAACATAATAATTACGAATTATATTAAAGATTCTAAAAATGAGTTCTTACATAAAAATACTCAAATAGAGCATTCAATTATTCTTACACAACACCCAAATATTAAATGTAGGATAACATAATCAATCCATAAGAGAAAGAAGAACAAACAATGAGAGAAATACTTAACCAGGTTTTTCGGGGTCGATGTCACCTCCGAAGCAGCGTTGGAAAGCCTAGCCCTCCATGGGTCTCCAAAGGATGAGAGATTTGTCCCTTTTCGTTCTCCCAAAACCCCTCTAATTATTTTGGCAATGATTGACCAAACACAATTCTTGTTAATGGGCTCTACACTCTATTCATATTAAAAATTCTAATAATTACCAACTGTCACTTCTTGGGTTTTCTAGGGGAAGAATGAGTTCCTTCAACGAAGATATGGACAGAGGCAAGCCTTTAGGAGTCGTACTTTAAGCACAAAGTAGCGTTGATGGATAAATGAGCAGGAACTTGAACTAATGCAATATTCTTGAGCTACACAAAATAATTATAATTATAGCGACTCATATATCAACTTCTACACCCTCAACTCCTAACTAAGGATGTTGCACATTGCGGCCATTTCGCTATTGCATTCTATATAGATATTATATATAATGATCAATTCCTGTATCCAGGTACTGGTAACTTAAATAAAATGATTAATGTTCTGTTTTGTATCTTGAAAAAACCTCATGTTACCTTCTCTTCATATTGCATATACTACATCTCTAAAAGCAATCTTAAAAATTAAGAGATGATGTCTTCTTCTAGTCCATTCTATAATGCTAGACCAATCATTCCGTTGGAAATAGAGGTTATATTATTGTTGAATCATGCTCTATATGGCAGTTGCATGCTAACGTTGGAAGAACATGATGGTGTCGTGTTTTTTATTGCAAAGTTTCCATTAGGATTGTTACGAGGTACATGGTCATGTATGATTGAGAACCCCCTGATATTGCCTACCCAATCATTCCCTTATATTGACTCCTTTACCTTGACATGATCTGGTAGCATATGTCTCAAGTTGGTCAACTTCCTATGAGGTGAAAAGGTCCTAATTCATTATAATTGTCTTACCAGTTCCATAGGCAAATGTCATTATAATTCGTAATTGCATTTTATTTGTTTGTATAGGTATTCGCTTAGCTTTAGGAGTTTAGCACGGGGTAAGACAAGTTAGCTTTATGTTTGACGATCCAAAAGTTCTTCCATTTCAAACATTATGAATCCATTTCACTCGTAATAATTCCTTGTCCGTATAGTCTCTAGATTGTTTTCACAATCAACACTATTTATCATACGAACGGCGGTAATGTCAAGACCTCCCTGTTCTTTAGATCATTTGATTTTTGCTATTGATTTCTTTAATAAATCACTAGAATACAGAAAAGTCCTCACCATTCTTTCAATTGCATTGATTATGTTCTAGGGGACTACTAAATGAGAGGAACAATGTACATGCAAATTGTTGAGTGTAAAGTTTGAGTTTAGCCTTCCCTACATTTGAGAGACAAATTTTCGTTCTCAGATTCATGCTCAGGCTATTCCCTCATATAATTCATATTTTTTTTGAGAACACAAAATTTTGGTTATTTTCGTTCCTCTAGAGTAACAATTTTGGTTATTGAGAGCAAAGTAAACGTTATTCATGTAAGACAGGAATGCCAAAATGTGAAATGTGTCACCTTGTAAGAAAAAACTTCACCAAAAAATTATGGATTCGTCATTAAAGGGCTTCTGAAAATGACAAAAAGAATGCCAGCTACCAAAGGTAGGAAACATCACTTTGGAACATACAGCTAATGGTCATCAAAAGATCTTTCCATTCTGGTCAAGGGAGCTCAAACTGAAAGATCTGCTCATTGTACAAATTGGATTTAGCTCGTCCACCAAGTAGCTCAGTAGGACTTCCCACAATGTATTAAACTCCCTGCACCCAAGAAAAGACCAAAAATGGCAGCACTTCCAAGTGTGGTTTGTCCAATGTACCTAATCTTCAAAAGTCCCGGCACCTGCAGTTTCCAAAATGGATAAACAAATTTACAAATGTTGAGAAATAATCAAAGATCAATTAGTACTTTGATTATATAGATAACCATATAATTTAATATAGAGAAAATAAGTCAAGCAGAATATAGAAAACGCATAATAAGAAACACGAGATCATTTTACTCTGTTTTCTCTAAACTGAATTGAAGTCCACTTGCAACAAAAATCACTGTGAAATAAGTCCTTAGAGAATGATTTGTGTACTTTGACTCAAAAACATACTGAAAAATGGACAAGTCGTTGGCAAATTTAGATGGAATACACAATATATCAAGTGATTGGGACAAAAGCTACAGGATCAGTTGCCCTATTTTTTTTAGCAAGTCAATGCCAGAAAAGATTCAGAAGTATCCACAAAAAGAAGGCAAGATAAAAAACCTTTCTTCAGAAAAACCTCTTGCCTTTCCAATGGTCAAATTCTATGCAGAAGAAAACAGAAAATCACAAAGTATAGAATCCCACATAGAGGCTGTCTAACTTAACTAGGGTATGATAAGTATGAGCACTGTCCTACTCGATGAAAGTAATACTTAATGGAATAAACCTGCAGCACAACATATTGTTTCTTCGTCTTTTTCTTTTTAGCTTTTTATACTCCTCATATTATATTTTTATCCCTTTAATGAATGTACAGAGAAATTACATGGAGAAACATAAACAAAAAATCAAATTCCACATCAAAGCATTTGGATTTAGTATGATCTACATCGCACCTTATACCTGATTGCCTCGTATGTACCATATACAGCACCTGGATGCAATACACCAGTTTAGATACGTAATTATATATTAATGAAGCAAAAGTATGGTAATCTTTGATGCCAACCATAGATACAGCATAACATAAACTGCATAAACGCATATTAAAAACAAAAGTCCCTCTCGGATCATGCCAACTTTGACTAGCCACAACTGAACTCAATAAGAACTCTATGTGGAAGAAAGTGAAAAACATTTACGGCAACACAGATTATGAAACAAGCCACCAACAGAATATCAATCACTTA
Organism: Erythroxylum citrifolium; assembly: GCA_026284465.1. Lineage (NCBI taxonomy): Eukaryota > Viridiplantae > Streptophyta > Magnoliopsida > Malpighiales > Erythroxylaceae > Erythroxylum > Erythroxylum citrifolium. Next base: position 33,175,387 of record JANKOE010000204.1, read on the forward strand.
TTCATCAGAATGCCCACACCTTCAAATAAAGAATTCAAGGGCAATCCCAATCACATGCGGCCAGAAGTACGATCCTACCCAAGTTTCAACTTTAAGCATAGTTAAAAACGAAAGTAGCTGAAGCTCATCATATTGTGGGCATCAAATACATGCAAAACAAGTCAACCAGAGCCTTCACGCTAAGGAAAAGTTCCAACTTCGTCATTTAACAACCAAAGCATGAAAAAAGTTAATACATAAACAAATCAGAATGAACACACACAGACACTTCTTCATACTTAAAACTAATGATTTAAAGTTGTTGAATTCCTCCTTCGTATAACAATCCCAAAGCATACTTGGCACTTCGTGGTCACCAGAAAAGAGATCAATTCCAAAGCTGTGGTTTGAAATAATCCCTCAGTAAAAAGTGTAGTTCTCCGAATTCCCGACAGGTTTTTTTTTTTTTTTTGGGATCCCATGTGGTGAAGATTGTCTTCCCCTTTAGAAAGTACGGAAATTCAAAATAACCCAATAACCAAAAACAATTTGGCATCGACGCTTATTCAATTCAACACAGTTTTTAGCAAAAATCAAACAATCACTTGTACCTACACCACCAACAAGCTTCAATCAACCAAAACTAGTCAAAAATAACTATGTAGATCAAGAAAGGCATGTAACGGCGTAAACTTGGAAGTATTTCAACGTTGAAAACGAAAAATTACCGACGGCGCCGCCAATAGCACCTCCAACGGCAACGCCAGTGGTTACGCGAGCCAGGCAACTGTCCCTCGCCATTTTCTTTTGATCACAACGTTACTCTCTTTTGTGTGTTACACGTGCAGAAGATTTTCGCCTGGTGGGGTGGGTATAAGTTAATGGGGGATGGGGCACTGACTTGTTTTCAAGGTCTGCTCTAAGTGGGGAGGGTGGTGGGGTGGGTCCTACTTGAATCGTGCTTAGATTGCACGACGTCACGATCCTCGTTTAATTCTTTTATAGCCTTTAATCTTAATCTGTTTACCATTTTTGTTTTAAAGATTCCTACTGTTTCTTTTCTTTCTTTCTTTTTTACAAGAAAAGGAAGAAACAATTACATGATTCTTTGGGGGAGGCTAACCCCTGTCATAACCTCTAGAAAAATATTGGCACACCCAGAAGGAGCACTAACAAAAGTGGTAACCCCAACGCCCAAAGTAAAAGCAAAATCGGCGAGCCAATCGGCGCAATGGTTGCCCTCTCTATATGTGTGACGAGGGAGAACGACCCAGTTCCAGATGAGTAACTCATTAATGCTCAGGATGAGGGGGTTGAGCGACATGGATCGATGGGTTGCATCGGAGATGAGATCTTTGACCACGAGAGAATCCAGCTCGAGTACCACTCGCCAAAACCCAAGGCCCCAAGCCAACTGAAGGCTCGAATAAACGCCCCAGAGTTCTACCGAAAGCGGGAAGCACCGACCTATATTCTGGGCAAAGCCTCCCAGCCAAGCACCGAGCTATCTCGAAGGAGCCAACCTGCGGTGGTCGAAGAAGTAGCATTGTTACACGCTCCATCGGTATTGAGTTTGGCCCAGCTAGGGGCAGGCGAAACCCATCCAATAAGTTGTTCGTAACACGGTCAGGGTTCAAACCGAGCTCGAATATGCCAGACTAACGCCTGGTTAACCTATCGAACGTAGTTGAGGATGAGAGTGGCAGGAGATGGTGGTCAGGAAAAGTGGTTATCGAAGAGGGCCATATTCCTCCACAATCAGAGGAACCAGCAGGCAGTACCAAAGATAATTGCCCAGTCAAGGCCAGAGACCGATTGGTGTTGTTGAAGATTACGAGTGAGCCAGTCATGAGTATTAGCGTGGAAGAAGTCAGAAGAGATGGCTTGGCGCAAGAGAGTGAGCCAAAGGCTACGCGCTTTCGGGCAATCGCGAACAACGTGAAGCGAAGATTCGTCGGAATGGCAGTGATAACAGTCTAGGCTCGTAGTGAGGTGCTTGCGGACGCGTTGTTGATTTGACAGGAGATGGTCATGAGCAAGTAGCCAAAGGAAAGAGCGAATATGTTGGGGGCCAGGCCAGTGCCAAATGTGCTTCCACAAGCTGCTGGATTGACAGGAAGGTTGCTCCATAATCATCGCGTAGGTCGAGGATGTAGTAAAGTGCCCAGTATGCGAAGGGCCCTAGACGAGTTTGTCAGGCCCTAAGTGGACCTTGGGAGGAAGGGTTCCCGCAATGGACAGGCAGATAGGGGGAAGCAAGGCATGAAGCGTAGGCCAATCCCAAGTGCCTGTGCTATCCACGAAGTGGTGAAATCGTAATGTTAGCCCCAAATTTTTTTTTATGATTAATTAAGCATGATTAGATTAATTAAGTAAGTTGTGTTAGCATAATTCAAGTTAGCATTGAATTATTATGTGACATTAAATGAGTTAGATAACATTAATGAGTTAGGTGTTAGAGTTAAATGTATTTAATGTGTTAGTTGGATTATTAGAAGATCAAGTGGGCTTTGGGCCTAAAGGAAATAAAAAGGAAGAATAAGATGGGCTTATGGGCTCATGGGCTTAAGTAATTGAAGGAGAGTATAAAAGGAAGAAGGATAAGTGAGTTAGTAGGAAAGAAGGAGAGAAGAACGAAATTGAGAGAGGGAGAGAGTGAGTTGTCGTGGAAGGGGAGAAAGAAAGAAGAAAAAGAAGGTTTGTGCTAGGGTTTTCCAATTTTCAAGAGTTCAAGTGATTATTTGAAGAAAGTGCAAGAAGAAAAAGGGTGGAGAATAGCTTGAGCTCCATTTTGATCCAAGAATCTACTTGTGTAGTTGAAGATTCAAGGTAAGTCTCCATTTCAAGTGTGAGCTTTTGGTTGGGTCTTGATGTAGAAAGCCTAGAAATCAAGTGGGTTTAGTGAATCTCATGTTAATTTCATGAAAGATGTTATGTAGTTTTTCAATTAAGTGAAGTTGATTTGGGTTTTTATTGTTCTTGAAGAAGAACAAGGAGGAAGAGAAGAGCAAGAGGAAGAGCATCTTTGAGCAAGGATTAAGCTAGTATAAGGTAGGTTTCATGTTTATCTTTATGTTAGTAAGATTTGAATGCTAATTAATTAATGAAAGAATGAGCATTTAATGTGCATTGAGTTCTTGACATTGTTTGAATTAAATGAGCATTGATTGCCTATGATTGTCATTAAATGAGAATTTGAGCAGTACATGTTGTTGCATGAACTTGCCATGAATTGATTGAGAATGAAT
>JANKOE010000204.1:33471178-33481753 GCA_026284465.1 Erythroxylum citrifolium
AAATTATATAATAATTAATATATTGTGCTTTGCATATTGTTTAATATATTTTAAATAATATTTATATGCATAAATAAATTTTATTACAAAATAAAATATAATATAAATTAGAAGTGCTTTTTATTTTTATGTTGCCAAACGGTCTATTGTATGAAGCTCTTTCAAAAAAGCTTTTTCTTAAATGACAACCAAACAGTCAACTGACTTCTTAGAAAAGCTCTACTGACAAAAGCTCTACTAACAAAAGCTATACTAACAAAAGTCCATCCAAACAAGCCCTAAACAGATCTCCTTAATTCCAAGTATTACTGATACGCAACAAGAACATTGCGCCGAAATTGCATTTAAATGAAAACAAATTTATGGAACTTATTAGGAGAGTCACATATATCTTGTTAATAATTTAATAAAGAGTCTTAGAATTATTAAGAAAAATCTAGATGGGTTCATATTTTAATATATTATTAATATTTTAATATTATTGAAGAAGAAAAAGTCACTAATCTTAACTAGACCTTTTTAACTTAAATAGAGTTGGACACACGACTTGAGCATCATTTTTTGGAAAGCTGGATCATGAGTTGGTCACTTTCAAGGCCTAATTGATGTCTATAAAGGAAAGCTACTCCTGAGAGGCGGTGGTGATGAGAAATTAGAATTCAAGGCCTAATTGATTTCTTTATTTTGATGTAATTTATGAGGATATATCTTATTTTATGCATAGGGAAAAAGTACATGATGCAAAATTGAATATGTTTAAAGACAAAGGAAGCAAGTGGAACAGGCGAACACATCTTATAGAAATATGAAGACTGAAAATTGATCATTCCATCGAGAAAAAGAAAAAAAACAAAGTTGGAGGTGGATCTCAAGGTAGATTATACCCCACAAGTAAGAGTCTAACAGGTTGATATTGGTAGAAAGGGTTGAGTTTATAACCCAAAAAAAGAAAGTGATTTTTGAGCCCTTCAAATCTTTTGTACCCAATAACTCTGTGCCTTGAATGACTTGGATGCAAGGGGAACAGGGGCACGGAGTTATTGGGTACAGAAGAATATGTCCCATTTTTGAGAGGCATCCCAATGCTCTTTAACTTTAATTCTTTTAGATTAAGGTGTTTTTATTTGTTTATGTGATTAGTTGTCTTTCTACTTAGTGTCCATGACATTTTCTTAATCTTATGTTGTTGAATTTTGGTTGAAATCTCTCACTAAGTGTTTGGAGTTGGTATTTTATTATTATTTTTTAGTTTTTAAGTTAAGAAAATCTTTCACACGCTACTGTATCTAGCCCTGAGTTAACCTACCTAGAAAAACATAATATGCCAGTTCACTACAAGAAATATAATTATTGGCTACATTTTAAAATTTATTGCATTAAATTGTTCTTTATTTCCTTATAATTAGTAGTGTTAATTTATCATTTATTTCTTTAGTGTTCTAAAATGAACACTAAATATTAATTTTGATTACCCTTTTATTATTAATATATTTTGATATCTAAGAGTGGTATAATTTAATTTTAAATAGATTAGTTAAGTAGTGATAAAGCATGCTTCGATTGAGACTTAAGATAACTATGATAATGTATCTTAACTGAAAAAGTGTCTTTAATAGGCATCATTATTTAAACAGGGCTTTAACTAATGATACGAGGACTATTGGTGTTAAACTACAATTTAATTACAAAGAACGAAACAAATTAATGAAAGACAAAGAAAAATTAAAGAAAATGATTCAAAAACCACTAAATCTGAAACTGATGGGCCATAGTAATTTATATAGAGACAACGTACGTGCAACCTCTATCTTGGGCTTTGGAATTAATCCTTTGTTGGAATGATTTTGTTAAAAGACTAAAGCAATAGCAGAAGTGTTCTTTTTGTGTAAATACTACTCCTTTTTATATCTATAAATTTATATTTTCTCCTTTAATTTAATTAGTGATTATCAAAAGTAAGCTAAATAAACCCAATCACAGATATATAAAATAGTGGTCAACGTATGTAACTTTGAAAACATAAGTTGTATTATACAATTCATGATGATCAAAGGAACATTCACTTATTACTTTCAACCATTGAGATGCCATTGCATTAATGGATTCCATTAACAACTAAAATGTAGTTTGTGTCTTAGAATTAATTTTAATTAATTGTGATGGAAGTTTTAAAGAAAACTATATAAATAATTAAAGAAAAATTCTTGACATACAAATTCACTTTAAAAGTTGTACCAAAATATATGGATTCCATAACTATATAACTGCCTCTACAATTCTTTTTGGTATTTTTTAATAAATTTATTACTATGAACATTACATATTTCTTTATTTTTTTTGGTGTTTCTATGCCTATTTGGATTAGCCGTTATATTATTTGCAACCTAAATAACATTCACTAATTTAATAAATGACTTATAAATGTATAGTTGCATGGATAAAAGTTGGATGACTCATCGAAAATGGTCTAGTTAAAATTTAGGAGTGAAGACTTTCATGAGATTTATAAAAGATAAAATGGGTTTAGAATGTGAAATTCATTCGGTAAATAGATTGCTTTAAATTTCAACACGCAAAGTCAAGCCGTGGTATATAATCTCTTACTAATCTAAGGCATAGATAAATTCTATACTAAATAAATTTATCATGGAGAGCGTTCTGAAGCTAATAATGCTAGAAGTTTTGATGTAGGTAATGACGATGGTAATAACAATAATGATGGAATTTAAGAAATTTTGGAGGATGTGGGGAATTATAAGGAGACTATGGATGATAATACTATACTTGATGTTAGAATTATTAAAGATAATTTTGAGAAGTTACTAAAAGAAGAATTATATCTGAGGTGCTCCAATTTCTTATAACTATCTTTTACTGTGAAGTTGTTGCACTTAAATATATATAATAGGTGGAGTAACAAATCTTTTGAGTTGTTGCTTGACTTACTTAAACATGTAGTACTAATTGCCATAAAATTTCCAAGTCATACTAAGAAGCAAAAAAGATGGTAAGGGACGACCTCAGATTATGATATATATCAATATATTCTTGTAAGTAGGATTATGTTATCTTTAGAAGGAGTAGGAGTTTAAAGATCTTCAAGAATATTTAGTTTATGGTGCATCAAGGTGGCTAGAGGATGACGGAAAATGGAAAAAGATACCCTATAAATTCTTGAGATACTTCACTATTAAACTCCAACTCAAAATGTTGTTTATGTCAACAAAAATAGGTATAGATATGAGATGGAATAAAGAAAAATGCATTTATGATAATGTCATACTTCATATAGCAAATTCAAAGGCGTGGAAAGAATTTGATGGGAAGTTTACATGGTTTATATAAGATTGTCGTATTGTTTGACTTGGATTGGCCTCTAATGGATTTAATCCATTTGATAATGTGATTACTTCTTACAGTATATGGTTCATAATTCTTATGCCATACAATTTAAACCCATAAAAGTGCATAAGGATGTCATCATTAGGTAAATTGGGTGATTTTTTAAGTAATTATATTATAAGACACTAAAACTAAAAGATCTTGAATAAATGAAAAAGAACAGTGTTTCATTTCTTTGTAAGCTTGAACTAGGTTTTTCTCCATCATTCTTTGACGTCATAGTGCATTTGGCAATTCACTTAACATATAAGGCAAAACTTTGCAGGCTTGTTCAATTTTGAAAGATGGTCCTAACTTAAAGGTAATTTGTTTTCAATTTTATTATCTTTTTCGATTAATTAGTAGCAAATGTGGGTCTTTCATACCTTTTTAGGATTTTATTCTCTCCTGAGCATTACATGTGTAGTAGATCTTGAATAAAGATGGTCCTAATTTAAAGGTAATTTGTTTTCAATTTTATTGTCTTTTTCTATTAATTAGTAGCAAATGTTGTTCTTTTATACCTTTTTAGGATTTTAGTCTCTCCTAAGCATTACATGTGCAATAGAGCTAGACCTGTAGGCTCCATTATAGAGGGTTATATTTTAAATGAATATTATAAGACACTAAAACTAAAAGATCTTGAATAAATGGAAAAGACAGTGTTTCATTTCTTTGTAAGCTTGAACTAGTTTTTCCTCCATCATTCTTTGATGTCATAGTGCATTTGGCAATTCATTTACCATATGAGACAAAACTTTGTGAGCTTGTTCAATTTTGAAAGATGGTCCTAATTTAAAGGTAATTTGTTTTCAATTTTATTGTCTTTTTCTATTAATTAGTAGCAAATGTTGATCTTTTATACCTTTTTAGGATTTTAGTCTCTCCTGAGCATTACATGTGCGATAGAGCTAGACCTGTAGGCTTTATTATAGAGGGTTATATTTTAAATGAATATTTGACATTTTATTCTATGAACTTACATGAAATTGAGACAATTTAATAAAAAAGAATTTAACTTCAATTTTGATTAAAATGGTAGCTTATCAATTTTCTCCTAAGAAGTAAGGCTACCTTGAACAGGAAAAAATGTGAAGTTAACCAAAGACAAACTTGAAATTGGCCATTAGTACATTTTGAACAATTGTGAGGAAGTCAACTCCCATATAGAGTATGTATATTAATTCTCATACATTAGTTCATATTATAATTTAATATTGAGACTCTTTTCTTACATCAATTTACATTTTAATTAGAGAGCACAAAAGGGAAATCAGAAGCAAAGGTGAAGTTAATGTTAAAGAAAGACATAAGCTACACGTCCCATCATAGTTTAGGAAATGGGTAAGTTATTTATGTAAAAGTAGAAAAAATAACAATACCCAGTATAAATCCTATTGAGACGAGAGGTCATAGGAGGTCCTGTAGTATGTAGCCTTACCTCTAATTAGTAGAGAGACTGTTTCTAAATGACCCACATGTATAAATGAAAATAAAAATAATATAAATAAAATATAAATAAATAAATAACCATAAGATTAGAAAAGAAATAAAATAAAAAATAAAAATAGGGAAAATAGATAAATAGATGAAAATAAATAATATATAATATAATCCTAAACAAAATAAAAGAGATAAAATAAAATAAAAATATTATTAAAAGTAAAATCATAGTAACACTAATAATTATAGACATAATGATACTAATACCACTAAAGAGAATACTAAATATTCTAATAATAGTAATAATAATACTAATAAAGTAATAAGTAATTACCACTTAGGTTAACTACAATAGGCAATAAGTAAAAGATATATGAGAGCTGTTAGGATTTCTTTATGAGGGACCCTTTACTTGAATCCTAGCACGTCAAAGTTTTCTATTGTGGGTGATGTCCTCGGTAAGTTCCAACCTTAGCAAATCATTCTTGATCACCTCCCTCTAATTTTTCTTAGGCCTCCTAAATTTTCTCTTACAATCTTTATGTGTGATCCTCTTGCATCTTCTCACTGGAGCATCTGTGTGTCTCCTCTTAACACGTCCAAATCACTTAAGCCTTGTCTCTCTTAATGATGATGATGATGATTAGCTACCTTACCATTACATTCATAACCTTATCCCTTTTTGTAAGGTTGCACATTCAACAAAGCATCCTCATCTCCGTCACCATTAGTATGACTATGAACTTGTTTGATGGGCCAACAATCTACCCTATAGAGCATAGCCGACCTAATCGTTAAATGATAGAATTTGCCTTTAAGCTTGAGTGGTATCTTCTTTTCACACAAAGCTCTTGAAGCACCTCTTTATTTAATCCATCCTGATCTGATCCTGTGAACTACGTTTTCATAATTTTCTTTATTGCTCTGGATGATAGATCCTAGATATTTAAAATAGTCCTTTTGTGGGATAGATTCTAACCCAATCTTTACCTCCACATTTATAACCACCCTATATCCCGAAAAGTTACACTCCACATACTCACTCTTAGTCCTACTTAATCGTAAACCTCCTCTTTTATCTTATACACTAATACAATGTCATCGGCAAATAACATACACAGGCATACCCCCTTGTATGTTCTTAGTGAGCTCATCAATTACTATGGCAAACAGAAAAGGACTCAAAGTAAAACCTTGGGGTAACCTAATATCTATAAAAAAATGCTCCGCGTCTCCTTTTATCGTCCTTACTTTAGTTTTTACAACTTTATACATATCCCCGAAAGTAGAAAAAATAACATTGTAGTTAATATTACATCATTAATTTTATGATTTTTTTTCCTTTTTCTATAGATGATATGGTTACACAAACATAAATTACCAAAAGTGACAGAAGCATTATATTCGTTGGCACGTGGGCCTTATATGTATGCTAAAAAATATACAGGTTGCATTGTTAATGAAGTTAGATTTCACATAAAAATGTGATAGTCACCTTAGAAGCCAAAATTGTTAGGTTATTGTTGAAGGACAACATGAGGATGACTTTATTGAATTTTATGGTGTTATCTACAAAATAATAGAGTTAGATTACATCAAAGATAGAAAGGTCATTCTATTTAAGTGCAAATGGTTTAATGTTTATGATAAAGGGATGAGCATAAAAGTGAATGACAATATTACTAGCATCAATGTTTTTTTAAAAAGTAAGTATATTCATAAATAGGAATAATTACATAATTTTCAAAACAACAGCTCCTCATTATATAAAGTCGATACAACACCAAAAAATGTTTATACAGATCTAGCAAGTACATCTTATAACTTTACACACCTATAGACACAATCTCATTTTAAGTCCTGTTGTTAGGGTTTATGTATAAGAAGATATCATAGCAGTCAACCAAAGCTTCAAGAATTATCCCTTCTAATTGTACTACTGAAATTCCCTAGGATCTCTAAACAAGTTAACATTCCTTAATCTCTAAATATAATGGACTAATATAGCAAATCCTGCTTTGAACAACTTCTGATCTCCTCTCTCATTACATCTCAGCTTGTTAGCCTATTTGAGAGTGCACAACCAGGTTTGGTTATTATCTTACAAATTCAATGGGCCTATTAGTAGCTACCTTTAAGATTAAGTTGAAAATGTATGAGAGCTATGTAGTTGCCATCTTATAGCATCATCTTATGATTGATCAAGTTGGTACTATGGCATATTGTTCAAGATAAAGCTAGTTCTCTATTTGAGTGATAAGACCAGGACTAGTTCCCATTTTGTATTAATATATGTACTTTGGTGTCTTCAGGAATTGATCCTCTTAGAGTCTGAAAGTATTGGGTGTTATATAAAAGCCCTGGAGGATACCAATTATCAAACCAAAAATTTGAGCCCCTTCTATTACTAGTGAAGTGTTTGACAAGAGATTGCATAAATTGCCTTGTATTTATAATCTATTGGAAAATATAAAATTTATTTAGTTTGCTTTGAATAGACCAAATACTATTTTACTTACTATGTACAATGTAAATCCATTTTACCCATAGAATTTTTTTTCCACACATATTCTCCATAGCCTCTTAGCCATTAAAGCTTTGCCATTCCACTGTAGAAGTAATTCCAAGTCCTTCATTTTCCTTAGGTAGACAAATTTAGCTCCATTTAACTATGGATGTCCTTCCATGATTGTCACTCTATCCATGCCATATGAAATCCCTTATACATATGTAAATCTTCTTCAAAATACTCCTGGGTAAGGCAATGTGTGAAATCTAGTATATACATAAGTTATTAAGAATTGAAATAGTCAATTTCAATATGCCTCCATAAGAATGAAATTTGTTGCTCCGATTTGTAACTCTCTTTTGTATGGAGGCAATGAGAGGCTTGCATTCTATCTCCTTAAGTTTTTTTTTATGGAGATTGGAACTCCTAAATTAGTAAGTGACATTTGTTGGATCCTCATTCTTAAGTTATTGATCAGCAGTATGGAGTCTTCTTGATTATGTTTAGAGAGATAAGAAAAACTTTTACTTGGGTTAAATATTAAGCCAGAAATATCCTTAAACCTTTTAAGAGCCCTTAGAAGGACTCCAATAGATATAGGAACATTAATAGTAAGCATAAGCTAATCATTTACAAATGACAACTGAGAAATACTGAGATTTCCACATTTGTAATGGTACCTAATGCTAGGATTTTTAGTTATGCACATTTGAGTCATTCTAAGAAGAACTTCTATAGTAATGGCAAAGAGGTAGGGAGAGAGGGGATCTCCCTTCCTTAAACCTCTTGATGCTTTGTAGAATTATGTAGATTCTCCATTCACTAAAACAAAATATGAAATAGTAGTGATGCACGCTTGGATCCATTTGATAAATCTTTCAGGATAACCAAATTCCTGGAGAGAATTAATGAAGAAATTCCAATCCACTATATAAAAAGATTTGGTCAAGTCAATTTTGAGAGCATAACTTTTTGTTGGGCACCGAATTCCGAACCCAACCTCTTGCTCTGATATCAACCATGTTGGATCCTGTTTCAGAAACCCAACTCTTGCTCTGATACCACAAAATGTTGGGTTCCGCTTGATTTCGGAATCTAACTCTTGTGAAACATCATAAGACGTGAGCGTGCATATTACCTTGAAGGGTTATTGCATTAAACCCTCATTAGCCATCATTTTTTTAATAACATCACAAAAATTTACTCACAATTTGTTCAATGGCGTGCCCATTCAAATCAGTCATCATGCTTAAACTCATTTCTCCTGCTTGTGAACAGAATTTATAAATCTTCAAACTAGAATTTCAATTTGACTTCTTCAAAGAAATCATAGCTCTAAGTCTCTAGTTTGTTTTGAATTAAGAACCACCTCATTCAGAGCTCTATAGCTCAAGATATGCTTGAAAAATCAAAGCGTGTTCATGCCTTAATCATGCTCTCCCAACCGATCCCTCATTTTCTTTCCATCAAACTTTCTCAACTTAACTTCAAAAGTTACCAATTTTCATGGAGAGATAAATACATGTGTTAGAAATCCATTGCTTTAAGAATCACCTCATTTGGAGGTCGGATGAGGGAGTTATGACCAAAAGAATCATACATGTTTATACCCTCAATCATGCAATGACATGTCTTGGCGCGATTTATCATAGCTTCCACCAAAAATGTCTGACTGATTTCGTTTTTAGGCCATTGGAAAGTTGACTTCGAGATCTAAAATTTTTATGAAGACCACAAAGTCAGATTCTGCTTCTAAAGGGGTCAAAAAGCGCGATTTCCTAAAGTTGTCCCGTGAATGTTCGTTTAATGGACATGCATGTCCGTTTAACGGACATTGATCGGTCAAACTGTACTTTTTCACCCAAGAAGGTCCGTTAAACGGACATCAACTCCGTTAAACGGACATGGGCGATGCTAGGGGTCCTTTTTGACCCGTAAAGGTTTGTTAAACGGACCTAAAGTCCGTTACACGGACATGGGGGTTTCCCAAACCCTCTCCTATGCTTCCTACATTCAATCTAACATCATATTCACTCATAATCTTCCCAATTTCACTCTTCTAGTGCAAAAACACCTCATATCAATTCAAACACCAAATAAATCTCATAAAAATCTCAAATCTCATCTCATTTAGTTCATCAAAACCACCAATTCTTATCAATATACCATAGCTATCATGTTCATACGCTCCATGCAACATCAAAACTTGTAACAATCATATCTCTCAACTCCGATATCCAAAATTTACAAACTTTATAGCGTTAGAAAGATCGAAATACAAGTTACAACTTCTATGAAGACAACTTTTACTAATTCTACATCAAAAATTCCAGAATTTCCCTGGAAATCATAAATAAATCTTATCCTTGTGGAAACTTGAACTTGTCCCAAATTCACTTCCTCTATTACAACATCATTCTTGTCCATTTATAATTCCTATCCTTCTTTTCCATAACATTTCACTTATAAACATATGCATATCACAATGATTCAAGCTCAAAATCATTAACTCAAGTTGATAACTTCTTTAAGTGTACTTAATTCCATCTTAACCTCATCCATAATTAAGTCATATTTCAACTCCACCTCATTTTATAACCATTTGAATTTTAACTTTTCTTCATCTATTCTTAAATCTCAGCTCATTTGACTTGTCACATTTAGCTACATCTCATCATCCCAAAATTCCTATGTGTCTTTTCCATAATGTCTCACTGATGTGTATATATATATATACATATATACCAACCATTCATGCTCAACATTTATCATAGTCATCCATATACAAATTTACATTTCATGTACATACACAAGTCCATTTTTCATTAACCTCATAAATTAAGAGTTTTACAAGCTTCAATGGAATTCCAAGCCACAATACAATATCGATATCAAAATCCAATATACAAAACATGCAAAACCCAATAATTCTCAAAATACATTTAAAGCCTTGTTTTACATCAATTAATCCAAAACATAACAAAACATGCAAATTCAGATTTATGCCTTGATTCACTTTCACTTGATCTCTCATGCATCACCTGAATAGGGGAAAGAGATGGGGTGAGCTCGAAAGCTCATGGGTAACAGTTTATAACAGAAAAATAAGCAAAATTATTTCAAAGTTTACTGTCATAGAAAATTCTTGTTGAAATTCATAAAACACTTGTTTCTCAAATTCTCATCATGTAGTCAAATTTATAAACCACAAAACATGAATGCATCAACTTGTTCACAAATCA
>JANKOE010000204.1:33540942-33551085 GCA_026284465.1 Erythroxylum citrifolium
GACCCCCTCCTTGGTCTCATCCACCAGGACAATATCGTCCGCAAATAACATACACTAAGGTACCTCTCCTTGAATATGTTTGGTAAGTACATCTAATATTTTAAAATAAATATAAGAATAAAATTTTTAAAAAGGATCAAGATGTTGTATATGAAGGTGAAAACCATCAAGCTAATTTTATGCCAACGAGTAAAACTAGTTTCACAATCTTTTCTCTTAGCTTCTCTAGCTAGTGCATTAGGATAAATTTCTAGAATTGTACAATGGGTTAGGACTGTGGAGTTTAAGTGCAAACAATCCTAAAATTTGATAACAAACGGGATTTCATGAGAAGTTAGGCCATGACGGATACTAGTAGCAATTTGGTTGATGATTTTGGCAATAGTTACATGCGAGGACCGGGGTTGAAAAACTATGAATATGCAAATTGTTGGTAATAAGATAAAGTGAAAAAACAATGTCTGCTACTAATTTGAGTCGAGTGCTTCTACATAGTCTTGTCTTCCATATTCAATGCAATGGTTTTGATGTTTAAAATATCCTATACCTTTGAGCGCTTTTTTAAGAGATTGATATTATCTCCATTATGTAAAATGTTAATTCCATCGAGAAGGCACTGCTTTGACGATGATGACCAAATTTGCATATTATTCAATGCCATGGAAATCAACCTTTTGTCTTACATACTTTTATGTAATTCTCCTATCTAAACATCCATTGATGCTGAAATTGAATATAGTAAAGTCCTAGGAAAACCTAGCCTAAATCTATGCAATTCATTAATTGATATAATATTTTTTTGAAAAATGAATGAATTAATTAATAGGCCTAGGATGGTAAACAAAGTCAAATCTACAAGACTATAATGTCAAAAGTAAGAAGTAGATAGGTACAGAAACAACCTAACATCTATACAATTGTTATTTCAAACTAAAGTTATATCACTGCAATCTCCATCTTCATTTGAAAGAATAGCTTAGGTACTTTGTGGCGTGATGAGCAACAAGAATCTCTTTGATCCAACAACAAGTTCTGTGTGCAATTACATACTTCTCAAAGTGAATATTCTTGAAAATTCTTTGATTTCTTTCTTTCCAAATTGAGTAAACTAAGCAGATCAAACAAATACTTAAATATTTCTTAAATTTTCCAATTCTTTTGTATTAATGTTTTGCCTAAACCAAAATGTTTTCCCATTCTATTATAGGGCAACTAGGTTCATGTTGTGTTGCATTCTGGCCTATATTGTTGCTAAGAAGTTGCATTTGAAGAACAAATGGTTTATAGATTTAGGAAATGTGTTGTAAAGAACACAAATCTGACCATTTATTCCCTTTAATCTAAAAGAACACAAATCTGATCGTTTATTCCCTTTAGTCTATCTTTAGTCTTCAATCTCCCTCTTACTATTAACAAACTAACAAAGGAAGCTTTAGGCATCAAGGAGTCTTTCCACATAATGTTGTACTAAGGAATACTAGGAATTAAGGTCTTAATGCTTTTAGGCAAGAAGAATTGGAGAACTATCCACTAATGCTAATAGACCATCTAATTTTATCCTTAATGGAGGAGTTAGGAAAGTAGCTTAGAAAGTAATGCTAAAGTCTGTATGCTCCTCTTCCAATAATTTGCCAAGAATTTTGAGCAATGACATTGGAGACTTTTGAGGTAATAGGAAGTCTGCTAATTAAAGTTTTCAGGTCTTCTCTTCTATTTAGAGGACTTTGTGAAGTCCAATTGTCGAACCAAAACTAAGTACCCTTTCCATTACCAATTTAGATTTTGATAAAAGGGTAAATAGTCATCTTGTGTCTCAATATTTGAACGTATGGCAAAGAATGTTCTTTCCTTATATGCCACAAATTAGTATCCTTCAAGTAGACAGTCTCCAAATTCTCTTGGCTACTATTATTGTTTGAATCAACTGAATTGATACAAGGTCGAGCCCTTTTTCTTGTTTCCACCAACAAATTTGTTCCCATTTGGCTCCTTTAGAGACCTCAGCTTTCCTACACCAAAGAAAGTTCTTCATGTATTTTTCCATCTTTCGATGATCTTCCTTGGAATGAATAGGTGCGAGCTCCAATTATTGTTAAGATTTTTTAGCATAGAAACAATAAGCTGTTCCCTTCCAACTTGAGGTAGGAATTTGTTTTGTCAGCTATTGATTTTCATTGTAAACTTCTACAACAACATTGTGCAGTCTTAAAACTTTAGCTTTTTGGATGAAATTGGCACCCCTAGATATTTGAAGGGAAGATTTTTCATCTTTAGACCAAAATTGTTTTTTAAACATTCAGTATTAAAGACATCACTTAAGAAGTAGATTCTAGCTTTCATATAATTAAATTTCAAACTAGATATCATGTTGAACTTCATTAATGATTTATACACAATTGACATGGATTTCTGACCAGTAGCACAAAAACAATATTAAATCATCTACAAAACTGAGATGAGTTAGTTAGAGCACCTCACAATTATAATGGTAAGTGAAATCAAGATCTCCATTTATATTCGATTTTATGGTTTTGTTAAGAATTTCCATTGAGACAATAAACAGCTATAGAGATAAATGATCCCCCTACCTTATCCCATTTGTGCCTTTAAATGGCTTGGAAGGGGAGCCATTAATAAGCACACTATAAAAGGGAGATGAGAGACGCTTTCTAATTTATGAGACAAACTTTAAAGGGGGACAAAGCCTTTAAAGTGTTGAGAATTAAATTCCATTTAATGATGTTAAATGCTTTAGTGAAATCTACTTTTATTGCACAACATTTGATCGATAACTTAGTGCAGTAATCCTTCATCAGCTCGCACTAGCAAAATATTGTCTGAGATGGATCTACGTTGGATGAAAGCTCCTTATGAGCGATGAATCATGTAGTATTACTTAGGAATTTAACTGTTAAATTGAGTCATCATATAAGAATTCATGAAGTGCATTTCATTTGCATACATCACATTTGCATATACACGTCAATCATGATCTAGGGACATTGTAAAAATAGGACATGCACTCACTGATATATCCCAAGGTATGAAAGATCTTAAATGATTACGACGTGCTTGTGTGTTGATTATGTCTTTAATTTTATTTGATGAATTATAATTAGTAAATTGGGAATTTATTATTCAAATTGAGTGATTGATAAAGTGATATATGCATTTTATTCTAAGAAAAGTGTTAAAAGGGTAAGGTAAAATGATACATAGGAATTTAGGTTGAATGAGCCTATAAAATGGTGACATGTGGCAACAATAATAGAGTGATAATTGGCTTGAATAAAAGAGTCACAAATGGAGGTATAGTTAAGTGACATATAGACTAGAGATTAAATGACAAATGGACTAATAAGGGAGTGACAATTGAGAGTGTAGGAGAAAAACACAAAGCATGGCTCTTAGCTTGACACTTGGCATGACACATGTCTATCTTCTTCACCACACACGTTACCCACGCTTTTTACTCTTGTAAGATCACCATCTTTCATGGTTTGGTCTATTATTTCTCCTTCTTTCCTCCCACCTATAACACTTTTATAAAATCCCTCAAAACCTTACAGTTTTGCTAAAATTTTGTAACCCTCATCTTGTAAATTGAAACCCTTTAATCCCATCTTGTTCTTAATGTATGTTTGATGCTTAGGAGACTTGCTTAGCTTGTGAATTGAGGAAATCTTGAGACAAACAAGTAAGTATTTGATTACCTTTTTGAGTTATATGTGGGCATAACATTCATAAAGATTAGTTAGGGATGATTTGAGATGAATTACATATAAGGTTAATGATGAGATGTGCTTGAAATGTGATGAATGAATTGGTTTTGTTTTGTTGTATGGAAACCCTAGGTTAGAGATTGTTTTGTTGAGATTAGAGGTAAGTTGAAGATGAATTTATGCTAAAGAAATATGCTAATGTAATATTTTTGGAATGGAAAAGTACCAGCGCGTAACATGTAAGATAGTAAATGAAAGCATTTGTTTGATTAATGATGCCTAAGAGATAAATTGTTATGAATTGTCAATTGAATGATTTTGGCTTAGAGTTTGAGATGAAATGATTGAAGTATCCTTGAAGTATAAGTGAGGTATAGTTGAACTATCATAAAAGAGTTAGAGTTTGGAAGAAAATTTGAAGAGAAAGGAAGGTGGGTCTCGGATCACATATCCCACGATCATGGAAATTATATGGTTTCTTCCCGCAATCGTGGAAATGCTTGGCTGAAAGAATAGTTTGTGTTCTAGTTGAGCCATATAAGTATAAAAATTATACATTGATACTTTCAAACTTGATTAAGGCTTAAAATGAGCTTAGTTTGATGTTGAATAAATTGAATAAGTGTTTGACGAGTTTAGGTTCTTAAATGATGTTATAATTCAAGAAATGAGTTGTTTGATATTAATGCATATTAATTTGGAAAGTATGAGATGTCAATAGTATAAGGATGTTCTTATGAACACAAGCTAAGATGAATGAGTGAGTAAGATTTGTGTATAAGGTTACATACCCGGGATAGTCAATTGAGCATGCATTGAACATAACACATATACATGTGTAAGATTGAACACGTATTTGATTAAATAAGTTAGTAATGAGTAAATATTTGTGTATTGTATGATATAGAAGCACAAATTGACCGACAACATCCAAACATTGTCAGATCATCAAGGCAATAGCTAATCTGGAGTAAACTATGAGTTAAACTAGATGTGTAATCTCAACTATATATGTGTTTCGGTTTGAATTATGTGAGTAACCTAGTTGTGTGATCTTAATTAGATATGTGCTTCTATTTGAATTATTTTTGTTTAATCCTTATATCTATATATATTGAAATGATTTTGATATAATTGTGATACTAATGATTCCGAACAATTGATTGGCCGAGGAGTTCAATATTCGGGATTGTATTGGGAGCATTAACTACATGTATATGAATGTGGGAAATAAATGCTCAACTGAATGTTGAATGCCGGACTTAGGTGCGATAAATGTGATAAATGAGTGTGTACACTGAATGAAAGTGATTACTAGCATATTACGTGAAATGAAGCATGTCATGACATTAATATGTATGATCAGATAAAGGAGTTGTGACCAAAGCGACTAAAGTGAAAAAGGAGCTTAAAGCTCAATAGTGCACACAGAGCTAAAGACTCAACGATTAATGAGCCTGATATCTATAATGGGTGTGAGACAACATCTGAAAAGAGCCCGATATCCACAACAGATATGGGACAATTAAATAGGTACTCGGTCACAACAAAATTAAAAAGAAGTGGAGTCACATGTGCATTTGCATATATATATCATATATATGTTATGGGTACTGTTGTAAGGAATTTACTAAATTGTGTTGAAGTAGTAACATAAAATGTTTGTGTTTCTAATGTGTTTTGTTAAAATGTGAGATACATATATTGTGATTTGGTAGACAATTAAATGATGCGATAATTGGAATTTGATTTTAAATAATGTGATGTGTTTGAGAACTTGGATTATATGTGTTTGGGATATTGTGTCCTGACTTGAGTAAACACGTCGATGATGGTTCACTCACTGAGTTCGCAAACTCATCAAAATTGCATCGTTAATTTTTAGGTACCAGGACAACCTAGTCTCTAAGACAATCTAATAACAACCTAGCATTGTCCATTTTGGAACCAAGAATAGCTCAAAGGTCTAGTCAGCTGATACTGAAGTGTTTAGATAGAATATTTTGATCTAGTACCTAATTTTATGTTGTACACATTATATGGAGTTGCGAACTTTGACATGTCATGTATTGTATAAACGGGAGTTATCAGTGTAATAACACAATCGATAGTTATGTTTATGAATCAAATGCAAGGAATGTAATGACAATGTACGCTTATGTTCATGAATGAAATGAGAGAACTTAGTTTTTATGAAATGTTTATGTTCTATATGATGCCACGATAAGTGATGTGACTGCTCTAATATGTCGTTTCCATGGGGTATGTGCTCGAATGTTCTTTGGAATATCAGTTATGTGCTCTATAAAAGTGGGATGTTACAATTTTAAAATAAAGAGAGATGGTAACAAGTTAATAAAGCACAAAGCAAGGCTAGTAATGAAAGGATTTAGTCAAAAGAAGAGTATAAACTTTGATGAAATCTTTTCACCAATAGTCAATATGACCTTAATCTGAACAATTTTGGGTCTAACTACCTGTTTGGATCTTGAACTTGAATATCTGGATGCTAAAACATCCTTCTTGCATATAGATTTGGTACAGTAGATATACATGGAGCAATTAGAAGGTTTGAAAGCTGAAGGCAATGAAAATCTAGTCTGCAATTTGAACAAAAGTTTATATGGGTTGAAATAAGCTCCACGACAGTGATATCAGAAGTTCAACTCGTTTATGATAGATTATGATTACAAACGAACTTATGTAGATGCTTGCGTTCATTTTAAGAAATTCTCAAGTGAGAACATCATTCTTCTTCTTTGTGTTGATGATATGTTGATTATAGGTCAAGATATCGGTAGAATCCAAAAGGTGAAGGGGGATTTGTCCAAATCTTTTAATATAAAAGATTTAGGACCTGCAAAACATATTTTGGGCATAGAGATAACTCAAGATAGGAATAACAAGAGATTATGGTTGTCTTAAAAGATACATATTAAACGAGTGTTGGAAAGGTTCAATATGAAACATATCAAGCCAGTTAGCACGCCACTAGCACCTCACTTCAAGCTGAGAAAGCATACATGTCCCTTAACCAAAAAGGAGAAAAATGCTATGTCTTCTATTCCATTCTTATTTGTAGTATAATCTCTGATGTATGATATGGTGTGTATAAGGCCAAATATTGCACTGGCTGTTAGGTTAGTGAGCAAATTCTTGTTTAATCTAGGAAAGGTTCACTAGGAATTATTGAAATGAATTTTGAGACACTTGAGAGGTAATTCAAAATAGAGTTTGTGATTTAGTGATAGGGAGTCAATTCTAGAAGGTTATTAGGTTAATGAGCATATTTTTGTCTAATTTAAGAAAGGTTCACTGGGAAGCAGTGAAATGAATTTTGAGATATTTGAAAGGTACTTCAAATGGAGTTTGTGCTTTGGTGATGAGGATTCAATTCTAGAAGGTTATACAGATGCAGATATGACTAGAGATCTTGATAGAAGGAAATGTACTTCAGGTTTTCTATTCAAGTTTTTAGGGGGAGCATTTCATGGCAATCAAAGCTACAAAAGTATGTAGTTATATCTACGATTAAAGCAGAGTGTATGGCTACAGTGGAAACTAATAAGGAGATGCTTTAGTTAAATAAATTCCTTTAAGAGTTGATTGTAAAGCAAGAAAACCACGTAGTATTTTGTGATAGTCAAAGTGCTATTGACTTGAGTAAAAATACTATATATCATTCCCTACAAAATACATAGACGTCAAATATTATCATTTGAGATCTGTGATAGAAGAGTAACAATTAATGTTGAAGAAAGTTCATACAAATTTGAACGATGTTGATATGCTAACTAAAGTGGTTACAGGAAACAAGTATGAGTTTTGTAGCAAGCTTGTCAAGATGTCTCTTAAGTAATTGTGAAAGCATAACATGTCTTTCCCATTATTGGGTTGGAAGGGGAGATTTTTGAGTGTTCAGTTCTATTTTAAGACTTTCGATAATTGTGCACCCTTTTATGGTTCATCTAGGATGCTACACGCCCGTGTCCTTGACTTACATAACCGTGTAGTGTGTGAAGATTGAAGGCATATACAGTCATATACATGCCCGTGTTGATGACATACACAATCGTTTGTGACAACCGTGTAGCTCTCTCTAACCATGTAAGTCCACGACTCAAGTGATGCTAAGAGATACACAGTCACTTACGCGGCAATGTAGGAGAAAGAGAGAACAAGTTGATTCTCATCCTTATTTGTTTGATTTTAGGAGGAGACTTGTAGATGTAAGTTGGTGGAGGAGGAGGTGGTGACCTATAAATGTATGGTGGTGGTGGAGGCGACTTGTAGACGTATGTCGGAGGAGGTGGGGAAGGATAGTAATAAGGTGCAGGTGAGGGGAGATAATCATACAATTGCTCATAATTTAGGAGGAGCTATATTAGTTACACGAGAAATCTTAACCGACCAATGTTTGGAATCTAGATTACGAAAAGTTGATTCTCATCCTTATTTGTTTGATTTTAGGATTAGGTAGTTTGTTTGTTTATTTATACATCAACTTTGAGTTGAATCTTGAATCTTTATAAGATAACGTATTGTTGTGTGATGAGAGATCAAATCTTGTAAATCCTTATATGTGATTAGCTGATTTGTTTGTCGGTTTGGCTGTGATACTTCTCTCTATTCTAAAAGGCCTTTAATGTAAATTTTTGTGTTTATTTCTTTATTGAGTTTTTATTCTCACTAATATTATTTGATCACACTTGACTATTGTTGCTGCAATTAAGTTGAACCGATTAAGAGAGTTGTATTTTTTATCGAATTTTTCTTGCCTCCTAACAAGCGTAACGCATGTATAAATAAAATTAATTAACATTTATCACCCAATTTTGAAAAGAGCGGGTGACCAATTAGACAAAAGGCCAAACTACGACTGGAACTTTTGTTAGTTAGCAGTTAATTGCTTAGCCCAACAAGTACTTGGGTCCTACTACCGTGGGATGAGTAGTGACTATTGGTTACCATTTCATATGAAGATAGTAGAAAGCCCAAACAAAGCTCCCAGACTTGTTGAGTTTTAGCATGAACATGATCCTTCACTCGTTTGGAAGACCAACAAAATTATTAGAAAACGAGAAGTTGGAAGACGCACATAAGGAGAAATGGATCTAAAAATTAGTACCAAATCTGAAGGGACAGACGCTCACAGGCACATACCCTGCCCACATAACTTTCAAAAAATGTAAAATATCATTAATTTTTCAATCAAGGGAGAGGAAAAGGTCAAAAGAAGAGGTAGTGTAAGACAGAGGAAAGCAAGACTAAGAGACACAGCACAGGGCTCGAGGGAATAAGAAAGCCTCGCATGTGCGTCGCCAACACATAATTTATTAGACCTTGGCTGTCTTACACTAGAGAATAGAGACTGACTTACCTATACGCGCGCGTGGAATACACACTCTCCCTCTCAGCATAACCGTCCATATATATATTTATAACTATATATATATATATACATACACTTTTTGAGTTTTCAGCGCCGCTTTCTTGTTCAGAAAAGTGTCACACTTCCTCTGACGGGGTCCTCAAATCTCAGTGGCTTGTCTTGTCTTGTCTTGTCGAAGAAGGCAATGGTCGGTGATTAATTAAATGGGAAAGACCTTAAAAAGAGCCTGTCTGGTCTGCACGTGACACAGGGAAGAAAAAGAGAGAGCGTATAGAGCACGGTGCTCGAGGTCAAGCAAGAAGCAACAAACATTAATAGAACCTAAATTCACGGGGCTTGGCCTACGTACATCACCCTACATTTCCTTCTTGTGTATTTCTCCCTTGTTCTTTTGTAATTCCAACTCACTATTTTATTAAGTTCCATTTGCATGTTATAAATAGATTGCCCAAATTAAGTTCCAAGCAACAGCCTCATGGTCAAATTTCCAATTCCATGCATTGGCAATGTTTCATAAATAAAACTTCTAATTAACTTTATGATAAGAGCATTGAGATGGACAGACTGAATTAGTTTTGGTTGGATCTTGGTTGGGTCGGTCATACAAGGCCCAATTTCAAGCCCAGATATCGACGGTCCAGTCAGACGGCCCAGTCGTAGGTGATCATTTCCCATGCAAACACCGAGATCTACGTAAAGACCAAAACCTAGTAATTATCTCGTATATAAGGTACTATTTCGCCATAATACAGGTACGAGACTACAACCCAACTTTCCTTAGTTCTCAACAACAAAAAACCTTCTCCATAAGACTAACTTGAGCGTTGAAGGGGCCTTCCAGGAAACAACCCCTGACATGCCTTGCTTGTTTTGCAGGAATACAGCAACCACAATCTCTCAAGATCATGAATCTGAATAACAACGTCCAGCCCCAGCAGAATCTAGCAGAACCAGTTGGCGCCCACCGTAGGGCCCGACATTAGGGCACCACGTCCAAAACCACGCAAGTTAGTCAGGCGGCAGCAGCCA
>JANKOE010000204.1:33615384-33651348 GCA_026284465.1 Erythroxylum citrifolium
ATGGAGAGCCAGAAGGTTGTTAGAGATTGTCCATACAGATATTTTTGGTCCATTTGACGTGCCATTAGCTAGAGGAAACAGGCACTATTAACTTTTATTGATGATTTTAGTAGAAAATGTTGGGTATATGTTTTGAAAGAAAAATCAGATGTTCTTGATAATTTCAAAGAGTTCAAAGTGATGGTTGAAAAAAATTGGACAGTATCTGAAGATACTCAGATATGATAGAGGAGGCGAGTATACCTCAAAACTGTTCAAGAATTTTTGTAAGAAGCATAGAGTCATTCATCAGCTGATAGCAAAATATACACCACAACAAAATGGTGTAGCTGAAAGAAAGAATCATACAATTCTTTATATGGAAAGGAGCAAGTTGAAGGAAAAGCATTTACTAAAGATTTTCTAGGCTGAAGTCGTTGTATGTGCAGTTTATTTACTGAATTGTTGTCCAACAAAAAGTGTTAGATTTATGACACCTAATGAAGTGTAGAGCGGAAGCAAACCAGGTGTTGGACATCTCAGGATTTTTAGGTGCATTGCATATGCCCATATTTCTGACCAAAAAAGAAAAAAGTTGAATGATAAAGGGCAGAAATGCATTTTCATTGGCTACGACAATAGAAGTAAAGCATATAAATTGTATAACCCCTTAACCAAGAAGATGATCATTTCAAAAGATGTTGAGTTCCATGAAGCAGACTATTGGGGATGGAGTAAAGAAGAAAAGAACATTCAAGGAATGTTTTTTAATGATAAAGATGACAATGACATGGATTTACAAGAACAACAAGATGATTAATCTCCTCCACAAAGTCCACCAACAACACCTGCATCGACATCGTCAACGTCAAGTAGTAGTAGCAGCAAAACAATTCAAGGGGGGCACCAATTAAAACAAGAAATCTTAGTGATCTCTATGATGCTACTGAACGAATAGAATCATTTGACTATTCATTTTTTGTCTAATGGCTGCGTGTGATACAGTGACATCCAAAGAATTCGCTGGAGACAAAAAGTGGGAAAAAGCAATGGATGAAGAAATTGGTGTCATCCAAAGAAATGATACATAGGAATTGACCAGACTTTCAAAAGGACATAAACCAATTGGGGGTAAGTGGGTATATAAGACAAAAACCAATCAAGAAGGAAAGGTGGAAAAATATAAGGCAAGATTAGTCGCAAAAGACTATAAACAGAAATACGGAATTAATTATGAAGAATTATTTGCTCCAGTTGTAAGAATTGATACAATCAGACTTCTCATAATGCTTGCAGCACAAAATAAATGGAAGATAGACGTGAAGTCAGCTTTTCTGAATCGCTATTTAGAAGAAGAAGTTTATATTGAACAACCACCTGGATATGTCAAGAAAGGTCAGGAAGACAAAGTCTGCCAACTGAAGAAAGCTCTTTATGGATTGAAGCAAGCTCTGAGGGCTTAGAATACAAGAATAGATTAGTACTTTCAAAAGAACGGATTTGTGAAAAGCCCGTATGAGCTTGCGTTGTACACGAAGAAAAATAAACAAGGAGATATCATGATCGTGTGCTTATATATGGATAACATTCTTTTCACAGGAAATAATCTAGGTATGTTTGATAATTTCAAGAAAGCCATGACTAAAGACTTTGAAATGACTGATATTGGTGAAATGTCCTATTTCCTTGGAGTCGAAGTGAAACAAACAGGAGAAGGAATTTTCATTTCTCAAGTGAAGTATGTAGATGAAGTCTGAAAGAGGTTCAAAATGAAAGATTGCAAGCCAATAGCCACGCTTGACGAAGTAAGCATAAAGTTAAGAATTGATTCAGACAGAAAATCTATAGATCTAACATTATTCAAGAGTTTGGTTGGGAGTTTGAGGTATCTGATCTACACAAGACCAGATATTATGTATGTAGTTGGGCTAGTTAGAAGATATTTGGAGAAGCCCAAACAAGATTACTTTGATGCAACAAAAAGAATTTTGAGATATATTAAAGGTACAATTGACCAAGGTTTATTCTATACACATTCTCAAAATTTGAAAGTATTTGATTATTCAGATAGTGATTATGGTGGAGATGTGGATGATCAAAAAAATTCTTCTAGTTATGCCTTTCATATTGGGTCAGCAGTATTTTCATGGTCATCAAAGAAGTAACAAACGGTTGCTCTTTCAAAATGTGAGGCTGAGTATTTAGCTGCAACAGCAAGTTTATATAAAGCAATGTGGTTGAGATATATTTTAACTGAGTTGGATCACGCACAAGAAGACCCGACAAGAATATATGTTGACAACAAGTCTGTCATATCACTTGGAAAAAATCCAGGGGCACACAGTCGAAGCAAACACATAAAATGTTATTCTATTCGAGAGCAAGTGAAAAACAAAATTGTGGAATTGGCATTCTGCAGAACAGGAGATCAACTGGCAAATATTTTTACAAAATCATTAAACAATGAAATGTTCCGCAAATTGAGAGAAAAGCTTGGTATGCGAAGTCGAGTTTGAGGGGAAGTGTTAGAAAGCAAACTCTTTTTTTGGACATTTGGAGATTAACCTATGAGGCTCCAAATATTTCCTTAATAGTTTAGAATTGTAGGTATCAAAGTTTGAGTGTTGTTTTGTTTATGTCAATACACATGTATTAGGAGGTGTCAAAGTTTTAGTGTTAATTTGTTATATTTAGGACACATATGGGGAACACTTGTCATTCCCTCTGTTTACTAATTGTCAAATGTTAGTTTAGGATGCCTATATAAAGGCTAGCTCTCATCTATTGTACTTTATGAATGAAGCGAAATTATAAAAAAAAAGGTACATTAGTACATTGTGTGAAAAAAGGTATGTGCAACTTGTGAGTAAGAAAAAATAGAGTCGTATTTATTGAGAAAGGAAGAATTTTTTTTTGAGTGAATATTTTTTAGATTTTATTTGAAGTCTATCAAGCTTCCAAAAAAAACAAGATGTAAGCGCCTTCTTCATAAAATTGAACCCTGAAATGTTTAAAAATATAAGTATTTACTTTAGTCATTTTGTAAGGTTGTTTACTATTACGAGAATTTGTTCATTTTAATTTTAAATAATCGATTTACGAATAAATCATGAAATATAATTTTTTGAACTTTAACCAATGATGAGATTAGAATTATTGAATTTTGTTGTTGATTGTCGGTCTCTCTTAACTTAACAAAATGTTTTAAAAATTAGACCAAAAATTAAATTGATAAGAAAAGAGGTTTAAGATTTAAAAGGTCCAACAAGTATTAGACTATGATAAAACTGCCTAGAGATTAAATAAAATTAAAAAAATTCAAAATATGATTGAAAGATGTTATCTTACTTATTGAAAATTTTGATGTTTAATTAAAAAAATTATTAAATAAAAATTTATTTATTTATTTTACTTTATAAAAATTTATTAATTTAATTAATTAATTAATTAATTAATTTTTTATAATAAAAGTTATTAAATTCTACAATCTCCCAAAGAAATATAACCTTCATTTACCCACCAGCAAGGTAGGAGTAGCTTTTTACATCTGTATCAGAAACCTGAGGGCCTGAGGCTGTCTAAAGAAGTACGAAACCTGATAAAGTAAAATAAAAATGAACGTCATGAGCGTGTGGCAAGTTTGTCATATAACCTTCATTCTACCCACCAGCAAGGTAGGAGGAGCTTTTTGTATGACTGTATCGGAAACCTGAGGCTGTCTAAAGAAGTACGAAACCTGATAACAGGAAAAAGTAAGATAACAATGAAGGTCATGAGCGTGTCGCAAGCTCTGTCATCTCGCTGTAAGGCTAGTACAATGACCCAATTCCAAGTTTCGTCCTTTTGACACACACGACCCATATTCGTAACATGTATGACAATTGTTTTCCTTTTCTGTTAAAATCTTATCACCGGCATCCACTGTAGGCTACATAGGAGTCGACGGAATCGATCTGGCCCTGCTAACGTTGACCGGAACAACAAGCGAACATTAGCGACCTGAACATGGCCTTCACAAGATCAATTGCATGTTTTCCTTGATAAAAGGCAAAGGCTATCATTCTTAGTCGTAATAGCACTAGCTTAAAGTAAGACTTGTTTGAAATTTTCATTCAAACTTTGTTTCACCGTAAGTCCTAGAAACAGTGCAAGTTTGACATCTCAGATTTCCTGGTCATGTAAAACTTATACCACTATCAATGCTATTACACTAATGTAAACACTCTTTATTTTTGTTGTAAAATAACAACAAAAACTTTTGTTATTGTTATACTGCACCGTCAGCCTCGAGTCCAATGGAGTTTTGGGCTAGGTATAAGCCCAATCGGCCCAATGTCATCGCCAACAATATGTGATACAAAACTTAGACATTGGTTGTTTAATACAAAGAAGATGATCAACGACATCAACCCTAAGTCGATTCGACCGTTTATAGTTATGATAATGGATTTCATATCTTCAAGTCCTATGCATGCGCTGTTGGAAGCGGCCGAGGCATTTTGCAGAAAGCACGGCACGAGTGCTTTTATCATCAACTTATCGGCGACATACATAAACCGGGAAACGACTCAACTTTCGGCTACTGAAATCCTATCTCAGATATGCTCCTAAGTTTGCTTAACTGAATAAAGTTTCATTATGATCCATTTACCAAAACTTGATTTCTTTCTCCACAGAGACAAGAGTAATAATCGAAAATGATGAAGACGTTATCCATGCCCAGCATGCTGTTTGGGGTTTAATCAGTGGCTTTGTCGTAACACTAACGGTTCAACTTTGGTCAATCATCGCACGCGAGAGGGTTTTGCACGTGGTCGTGTCGGGTAAACCTGACATTTGAACC
The DNA here is from genome assembly GCA_026284465.1 of Erythroxylum citrifolium. Lineage (NCBI taxonomy): Eukaryota > Viridiplantae > Streptophyta > Magnoliopsida > Malpighiales > Erythroxylaceae > Erythroxylum > Erythroxylum citrifolium. Next base: position 33,620,207 of record JANKOE010000204.1, read on the forward strand.
TCTTCCCTCTGTTCCCATCTCTTTGAAAGTTACTGCCACACTCATCCATGCCCTTGTAGGACCTTTCCAAAGATTTTATACAACACACCACCCAAAGCGCGTCTTACTCACTCTCATCCGATTTCTTTTTTTTTTAATTAAATACTCTATTTTTCATTTTCCCTTTAATTTTTAAAATTATCAAACATTCTCTATTCATAATTATATGTCAAATAATTGCCTGATTATTTAAAAATCTTATTTTTTAATTATTAATTTAACATTATAATACATTTGGTATTCTTCCCAAATTTCAAATATTAAAAAAATAATTGAACTCCAAGAAAATTTACAAGAGTTTAATTCTACTTCTATTTTTCTGCTGTAATTTTTAACTTTTTATTTTTTGTTTTATTTTTTAAATAAAAATAAAAACATGTTTAATTATTAATGTCAATATAAGAATATTTGTATCATTGATAATAATTACATATTAGATAAAACTTAAAGATACATTATTTTTAATTAAATACATTATTTTAATCTCTTAAATATTTTATTTTATTGAATAAATGATTTTTAAAATAATTTTTGTTTATAAATTAATATTTATTTTAAATATACTTTAACTATTAAATTAAAATTTATTTGAAATTTATATATTTTGAAGATATTTTAAGTTTAATTATATTTACTAATAATTATTAATTAAATTTACTTAATAATTTAAGTAAATTAAATTATTCATATTAATAATTATTTAACCTATTCCTATTTCTTTCGACATGTAAACAATATTTCATGTACTAGTAGCCAAAACCCACTTTTTAGATATTCTTAAATAAATAAAACAGGAACCTTTCGGCTTTAATGAGCTTAAACTTCATCCCTTGTGACGGCGACGCGCCGAGCATTGAACCAATGACTCGAAAGCTTCGAATCCATTTTCGGACAGCCGGAAATTCCGGAACCAGAGCGCGGACCCACTCGAAAAAATTAATATTAATAATTGAAAATGAAATGATTGACGGACTCTTTGACCTACCACGTCACGATAACCATCCGCCCCACTCAAACCTACAGTCACACCATCTCGCACACACACGACACACAGGTACTGGAACCATCAATCAGTATCATATCCCAAAAAGTAACGTCGAGCCTGATTTTGGGTTCTCAGAAGTTTTCTTTTTTCTCGTCGGACGAGACAGAGGCACACATCACCACCGTTCACTCTCAATCCCATTGTGGCCCCCTTGTTAAAGTGAAATCAATGGTCGTGATCGTAATGTGCAAACTTTCATGCTAACTGGTTCATCCACTAACATTGTCCACATTCCTCTTCAGCTCTCCCGTTAGTCATTAAAGACCCATCCCCCTCTGTTTCACTGTCAAAGCGAAAAGCAACAAACCAGGAAGGAAAAAAAAAAAAAAAACAAAGTCCTCTCTTTTCATTCCATTATTTAGCTTCAGCATACTCGGAGAGTGACAAGCAAAGAGAGGTTAGAGCAATGGAGGAGAGGCCAGAGACAGAGCTCATATCCATTCCAGCATCCCCACGTGCTTCGACGCCGGAGGTACTAACACCTTCTGGCCAAAGATCGCCGAGACCGGCTTCGAAGGAGGCGAAGTCGTCGACGGCTTGGACGCCAACTTCGTTCATATCGCCGAGGTTTTTGAGCCCCATTGGGACACCAATGAAGAGGGTATTGATAAACATGAAGGGTTACTTAGAGGAAGTTGGCCATCTCACTAAGCTCAACCCACAAGATGCTTGGCTTCCCATCACCGAGTCTCGCAATGGCAATGCTCACTACGCTGCGTTTCACAACCTCAACGCTGGTATCGGGTTCCAAGCTCTCGTTTTGCCTGTTGCCTTCGCATTCCTTGGCTGGTAACCATTTGCTACTTCACTTAATGTCTGTTACTTTTCTACTTCATTCAAATGCATTTTGTTTGATATTTGAGCCTCTGATTTAGTCAAATACAGCATTATAAAACAAAATATGATGAGCTAATAAATCCATTCGGTTCTTCCATGTTCATATGCATGTTCATAGATTATCAAATTTAACTATCATATTCTAGGCTCAGAAAACATCATAGTTTCTCTTCTTTTTTTTAATCTCCAAATGTCCTAGTTTCTAAAGTTGTATCGTATCTTCTAACATGATGACATGGGGATTTTGTTGTCTGTTCCATTTGCTTCGAATTCCTATGTAATGTATTTATGGTTCCTTTTACTGTACAAAGAATAAATATGTTCGACTCTTTTTAAACATGCGAAGCAATATTGAATTTTGAGCCCGGCACTAAAAACCCATCGCACTTCTCTTGCTCAAAGCAATTCAAAGATTCTAATTTCACCACAAAAGAAAATGACGTCTTTGTGTTATAAAAGAAAAGAAGAGTTTTGACAGGGAGTGAAGCTTTAGGGAATGTAGGGTCTATCCAATGACCTTTCCCATCAACTCAAAATAAGGATTATCTTAAATTTGCTTAGAAATAGAAGAAGAAGAAGCATAGCAGAAGCATGCTTTGCACTAGCTGTTACATCTTTTGCCTTTATTATCCAAAAGGTCAATTATATGTACCAAAGAGGATTCTCCTTTAGTTGGGGCCCTTTGTTTTTCTGCTTTCACTTTATATAGAGGGCTGCCTTGTAATTGACTAAATGCTTTAGTGTTGCCTTTTTCCTCGTTGGCCATAGATTCATGGACATCTTCATGACTTTAGCTGGCAACTCAGAATCACACTTTTGCCAGTTTTTTTGTTTCTTCTACAGCTTTTGAAATGCATGAACATTAATTCGCATGTCCGACCGCAATCCATGTACCGATTGATGTATGAGCAATCAAACGATTGAAGTGCCAGATTTGTCTAAATCTTTTGGTTCTGACATGAAGCTGGACATGCCATGTGATATGTTTGACTCTGACCATATGACTTCCTAAAAATGTCTCATAAATTTGGGGTGTGATAATTTTCTACGGTAGTTGTGATGGTACTATCGTGAAGCCTTTGTTTATTCTCATTGAAACTCGCAATTGTTGACAAATTGGGCCACGGATTTTCTTGGAAAGCATAATTTTTGTTGTTGAGTCTCTGTCACAGACCTCAATCCTCTGTTTTTCCTTTTCCCTTCTCTTTATCATGGTTTCGTCTTCCCTAGGATAGGAAGTACAAAGGAAGAAAAAGAGAGGAAAGTGATAACCATCAAAAGGTCGATTAACGTCCGGATGTCATGAACTATGGGACCTCTTCTTTATGTATAAGAGGGATGTTTCCATTGCTGTGGAAGAAAACTTAAGACTGAAGAATGGAAAACAATACCTATTGTGTTGGGTTAAGATATTGGAAATTCTTTTACAATTCAGCAAATGGTAAACACAACACCAAATTCTGTGGTTTTTGCAGGAGTTGGGGCATCCTGTCTTTGACCATTGCTTACTGCTGGCAACTTTATACGTTGTGGGTTTTGGTTCAGCTTCATGAAGCAGTTCCTGGAAAGCGGTACAACAGATATGTGGAGCTTGCACAGGCTGCATTTGGTGAGAATACATCCCAAACACTGAATAATTCATTCAAAGGAATTGGACCTCTATTATTATGTCTTCCTTCAACTAACAAAAAAATCATAGAATCAGAAATTGACAAAGTCCTTTAAACATTATGTATCAAGGAACATTTTCGATAATGGTAAAAGTAATTTCCTGTGATTTGACACTTCGAAGTGTTGGTATGATCCCTACTCTTTTACAGGAGAAAAATTAGGACTTTGGCTGGCTCTCTTCCCAACTGTTTATCTATCTGCTGGAACAGCAACTGCTTTGATTTTAATAGGAGGGGAGACCATGAAACTATTCTTCCAAATAGTTTGTGGACCTCTGTGTTCATCGAATCCCCTGACAACAGTAGAGTGGTACCTTGTGTTCACTTCCCTATGCATTGTTCTATCTCAGCTCCCAAACCTTAACTCAATAGCAGGACTGTCACTTATCGGTGCCATAACAGCTATCACCTACTGCACCATGGTGTGGGTGCTCTCTGTTAGCCAACAAAGACCACCTTCAATCTCATATGAACCCATGTCTTTGCCATCCTCTACTGCTACTGTCTTCTCAGTATTGAACGCACTTGGAATCGTAGCTTTTGCTTTCAGGGGCCACAACCTAGCTCTGGAGATTCAGGTGTGAACTTTGGAACATCTTGCATTACTATCTATTCACACTTGAATGTGTTTCTTTCAGTGTTGCTTAATGCAAAGGTTTTTATTTGTGCAATTTAGGCAACTATGCCATCTACCTTTAAGCACCCAGCTCATGTGCCCATGTGGAAAGGAGCCAAAATTGCCTACTTTTTCATTGCATTGTGCTTGTTCCCGGTTGCTATAGGAGGCTATTGGGCATATGGAAACCTTGTAAGTTCTTGAAATGCCTCTACAATCACTGTTGCAACAAATAAGAGGGTTTACTAACTTGTTATAACTTTACTAACTTTACCATTAGTCTACTTGAAGATGATAGGAAAAACTTAGGTACAACTGTCCGTTATTGCCTATAACATGGTTAGAAGATGCTGAACATTGATTGGTAAAGGATTAAGCTTTTCTCATTCTTTTTGATTTACTATGATCTCTTCACTTCTTGTTGTAGATGCCTTCAGGAGGTATTCTTGGTGCCTTGTATGGGTTCCACAGTCACGATATTCCGCGAGGACTTCTTGCATTAACTTTTCTTCTAGTTGTGTTCAACTGCCTGAGCAGCTTCCAAATATATTCCATGCCCGTATTTGACAGCTTTGAAGCCAGCTACACAACCAGAACCAACCGGCCATGCTCGATATGGGTTCGGTCTGGTTTTCGGGTTTTCTACGCGTTTATCTCTTTCTTCATAGGAATTGCCCTCCCTTTCCTGTCCAGTCTTGCAGGGCTCTTAGGAGGACTCACTCTTCCAGTCACATTTGCTTACCCTTGCTTTATGTGGGTACTTATAAAGAAACCCAGTAAGTACAGCTTCAACTGGTATTTCAACTGGATCCTGGGGTGGCTTGGCGTTGCATTTAGCTTGGCCTTTTCTATTGGAGGCATATGGAGTATGGTGAACAGTGGACTAAAGTTGAAATTTTTCAAGCCCAATTAAGATCAGCTAAAACCTAGCCTAAAGTGGCCTGTTCAATACATGCATGTAGATTTGAGTTATTCTGTCTGTTTGTGTACTACTTCATAAGTAAAACAATATTTGGTATTGAATGGATGAGTTTATACCCTTAATTATATCCAGCTTCTGGAGCTTATCTTCTTCCAATACTATATATAGTCTTAGTGAAACGAAGAAGAAGATCCATCAAGACATGGTTGAATTATGTTGTAATGACCCATAGAGCTGATGATCAGTTCCTATGTTTTTGTAGATTGTAGTTGTATCAATATTAAGTTTTAAAAAGAGAGGAATTAAATCTTGTTGAAGTGAATACTATATGTTGAAGAGGAAAGGTTCCACGAGTCTTATTAGTACAATGAGATTAAACAGGTAAGTACGCTTATACAAAGGATTGTCATTAACTAATTTTAAATATGTAATTGAATAAATTCTTGAATTATATAATAATATATTAATTTAGGCAACATAGTATATCATATTTATAAACGGTACCAAAAGCTACAAAATTTAAAGATAGTCCTTAAGAAGTATTGAAACTCTCAACAAATTATTAAATTAAGTGTAAGGTATCAAAATTTAAAAGTAAAATTTAAAATTTATTTAAATTCCTAATAATTTATTAAATTAAGCTATAATCTTTAATTAATAATTCAAAATCAAATCACAAATTTGATATCAGAGAGTCGTTGGAAAGGGAATGATTCTACATAATATTGGTACTGTAAATTGTATCATGACTGCTTTTCCATGTACCAAAAAGAAATGAAACTATCATCACATAAATGTGTGTTGATAAGATAAATATAAAACCTCGTTAGGCCATCTCCGACTAAGGCACCAAAATATCAAATTCACTCTGCAAAAAACATCAAAATTTAACACCATTTGGTGTTTTAGTGCAATGAATTCAGTTCAAGGAAGACACCAAAATTCAACACCAAAACAGTGTAATGAATAGTAATATATTAAATTTGATATGTTACTATTTATGCATCAAAAGTTGTAAAAAGATAACTTTGTCCATTTTCTTTTTAACATATTCCTTTTATGTATTTCTCACAATTTGATTTATTAACATAATTTACTAAATAACTAAATTTAAAATATATATTACTTTACACAAAATATATCATTGCAGAGGTCTTATTGAGACATTTAAAATGACACTAATATTGAATATAATATTAAATTTATTTATAATTCTTATTTATAGGTGTGATAAATTCATTAATAAAATATGTATTTATCTAAAATGGTCTACCTTGGTACAAACTATTCATGATCCCCGAGGCTCAAAAAAGGAGTTATTTGTGAAGATGCAAGAAGCATGTAGGAAGGATGTCGATCGTGCATTTGAAGTTCTCCAGTCACGATTTGCAATTATCAAGGGACCGACACGTTTTTGGAAAAAATCCATATTACATGATATTATGCCAGCATGCATTATAATGCATGCACAATATGATCATTGAGGACGAACATGATACTCAAGCGGCCATACAAGATTAGAGTGAAATGCCAGTCCTTGAAATTAATATTTAATTGAGACAATACAATTATATTTCAAGAATTTATTGCTAGACATAAGCAAATTAAAGATAAAAAAGCTCATTATAAACTTCGTAATGTATTGATTGAACATTTGTAGGAATGATATGGTAATTTAAAGGATTAGAGGTTAAAAGTGCAATAAAAATATTATATTTGTGTATGTTAATAATTTGTTGTTGCAATAATATTAATTATATTTGTTAAATAATATTAATTTAATATAAGGCATATATTAATTAATTAAGAATAATGATTTTATTTTAATTTTTATAAATAAATAAAATTTGATGTAGAGTGTTAGGAGTAATACCAAATTTAGTGTAAAAAAATTCTTGAAATAATCTCTTTTACACAAATTTTGGTGTCAAATTTTAGTAGAATGAGTGGAGATGGCCTTAATTATTTAATACTCTTTAATTATTTATTGAATTTTCTAATATTTAGTTTTTGTTGTCTTACTATTTTATTATTGGATCGGGTTATACATCAGGTATGTCTTCGTCTTTTATTGGAGCTCTATGTACTTAATTATGTGGCGTGCTAGTTTTTATTTATTCACTTATTTCTTCTGTGTCCTGCATCATTATTTTGCATGTCATATTTGCATATGAGTCTACCAGAAATAGTCTCTCTATTATGTAGGGGTAAGGCTGCGTCCTATCAGACCTTCCCAAATCCCGCCTCAATGCGAAATTTCAGACTGGGTGCAACGATCATAACGATGATAATGATTGGAGATGGCCTTAACCGTGTGTTTGGTTACTGTCCCCGTGAGTGGGGACAGTAGACAGGACCAATAAATCCTGCCCCCGGTGATGTTTGGTTGATGTTGTCCCCCTTTTAAGTCCCTGACTCCAGAAGACAAGGGCACGATTTATTGTCTCTCCCAAAAAGGGCATACAGAGACGCTATGCCCCTGTCCCTGAAACTCATTTTACACAACTATCCCCCTTTCTTCCCCCTTCAGTCTACTCGTCGCCGACTGCCGATCCAACTTCAACAACCCGTCCAACCCACAACCAACTTCAGCAACTCGTCCAAATCAGCCCCGAAATTTCAACCCATCCACCGTCCTCCACTGCTCCTTCTCCTGCATTTTCTTCACCGACCACCCATATTCTCAACCCACAACAACAGCCGACTTACCGCCCACATGCCGAAGGAGGAGCAACTCGAGGATGCGCCACCGGAGAAGGGGTTGGACTTGCGATTTTTCGACGCCCTTCATCATCGGATCTGATGAAGGGGACGCCCGCAACCCTTCCGCCCGGCGCCTGGCCTGCTTTATCGCCGACTGTTGTAGCGCCGCCTGTCCCTGCGGCGGTGAATGCCCCACCGACATCCCCTGTTGTTGCTGTCGCCGGCGTGGAGGTCGCACACACGAAGGAGGCTGCACTTTGGGGGACTGCCGCACGTGAAGAAGCTCCCCCTCTTGGACCTGGCCTTGCACTTGACAACAAATAATAATAATAATAATAATAATAATAATAATATAATGTTAATAATAATTAGACATAATAATGATTAATTTGAATAAATTGTAACATATAATTTGAATAATAATAAATATAAATTATATAATAATAATAATAATAATAAATTTGAATAGTAATAACAACAAATTATATAATAATAATAAATATTGAATAATAATAAATACAAATTATATAATAATAATAATAATAAATATTGAATAATAATTAATACAAATTATATAATAATAATAATAATAATATTTAGACACAATAATTATAATAATACATTTGAATAATTATTATTACGGTCCAAAAAATAATATTAATAATAATATATTTCAATAATAATAAATACAAATTATATAATAATAATAATATTAATTAGACATAATGATAATAATAATACAAAGTATTGAATTACAAACCATTCATAATAAAAATACCATTCAATTACATCTTCTTAATCATATTAAAGACTAGGGACATATTCGTCATTTGCACTATTTTCTGTCTCTATCCCCTACAACCAAACACATCTGTCCTGGAGACGGAGACAAGATTCTCTGTTCTGTCCACCATAAACCAAACAGCTTTCTGTCCCCAGTTTTCGTTCCGTTCCGTTCCGTTCCGTTCTGTTCCGTTCCGTCTCCAACTACCAGAGACGCTAACCAAACGCAGCGTAAGATGTGTGTCCCCGGGCCATTTTATCATTTGCGTGTACCACAAAATTCCAAGCGCATTGGTGGCGAGTGGAGAGAAACACTGCAGAAAGCGGAGGAGTTGCCTACTTGCCTATGGTGAAAGAAAGAAGTCCTGGGACTTTAGAACCCATAAAATAAAGCTAAAACTACAAAAACTACGAGAACAAAAAAGTCTTTAAAGTTTAAAGTCTCTCCCTCCGTCTCTCTCCAATTATGACAATAACTGTTGCTCTTTCAGAGACGGGGAGGAACCCACCTCTTTTTCTTCACGGGCCATGTAGAAGAAAATGAGGCATTGTGCTTGTGTTGTGGCTGCTCTATCCTAGAGAGAGAGAGGAGTGAAGAAGATGGCGATTATGATGATGAGAGAGAACAACAAGAAGAAAAGCAAGAGAGAAGGCGAGAGTTAAAATGTCGTTATTACTTATTTTCTCAGTAGTCATCTAGCGACAGCTCTCACAAAGACATCGACTTTTTCTCTTATTATTATTGGCAACCCAACAGAGGAGAAGAGGGAGTAGCAGAAGCTGATACACTATTACTCAAGTCTCTTGTAACTTGGTTGGAGAACAAAGAAACAAAACACAAACATCTCTACCTCTCTCTCTCCCCCCAAAAATCTCTCTTTCTCTGTTACAAATTCAGAGGCTTTTGACCCCACATAACACCTACATACACATATCCATAGATTTGGTTTTTCCCTTCTAAAAATCTGCTCTCCTTGTCTCTCCCTCTCTCTCTCACATCTATAATTATCGTAACAACTCTATACAGCAACTGGGGTATTTGCTCGTAATATTCTCTCCATCTCTGTCTGTCTCTCTCGCTCTCTCTATATATATAAAGATTGTGTCTTTTGTCTATTAAGAATCCAAAGGATAAAATTTAGTTGTGGCTACTACAAGGAGTAGGCAGCTCCTGTCAGAGTCTGGAGCTTTTGCAGACTGGTCTACTTCTTCTACCTCTGCTGCCATCCGCGCCGCCTCCGGGGCCGACGATCTCTCCCTCGGCTTCAATGCCGGGGCCACCGCCACCGCGGGCAGCGGCCAATCTGCGGTCTCCGGCCCAACATGGCACAACTCAGCCCGGAACATCAACTACGGCCTTCCCTCTGAAATGGGCGTGGGTCTCAGAGATGTCTTCGTGGTGGCTCCGGCAACTTCTTTTAACCACCAACATCACGAAAGCATCAATCTCGCTAATACTGATCAAATCAACGGCCTAAATGCCGCTGCTACCGCGCTCGGTGTTGGCGTCGGTGTAGGTGTCATCCCACTCCTCTCGGCGGCTCCTTGCCTCACGCCGCAAAACATGGACGATCAAGATTTGCTAAACGTTGGACGCAACAAGATTGGTGGATTCCAGTTTTGGCAGAACCAAGCTTCTTACCACCATAGTCATTATAATATCAAGAATAGAACCTCTGCTTCTATTTTTGATCATCATAATAATTCGTCCACGAATTTTCTACAAGGTGTTAGTACTATGGGTGTTGCCGACAATTCATGTTCTTCGGGCCCAACAACGTGTCAAGATTGTGGAAACCAAGCTAAGAAAGATTGTAGTCATAGAAGGTGTAGAACTTGTTGTAATAGTCGAGGATTTGATTGTTCTACTCACGTGAAGAGCACCTGGGTACCGGCGGCTCGGCGTCGAGAGCGTCAGCTTATGACAGGTGCCGGTGTTGGTGGTGGTGCTGGGTCTTCTGCTTCAACTTGCGGTGTGAAGAAACCTAGATTGATAAACTCGCAGACCACCACAACTTCACATACTTCCACTTCTAACACAACCCCAAGAAGCTTCGACACTGGTTCAAGTCACCAAGGTTCGAATATTATTCTTTACCCTCTCGTTGTTTACTTGAGTCAAGTTTGTTAATTTTGTTTCTCTAGGGTTGTGATAAAGTGATAAAGGTTTCAGTAGGGTTTGACAAACTTTGTCTACAGACGCGAGTTTCAAAGAGAATTTACCGGGGCAAGTACGTGAAACCGCAGTTTTCAAGTGCGTGAGAGTGACAGCAGTAGATGACGGTGAAGATGAGATTGCGTACCAAGCTGTGGTAAAGATCGGTGGGCACGTGTTTAAAGGTTTTCTGTATGACCAAGGAGTGGAAACAAGAGAAGGGTTCCCTGACATATCGGAGCTACATTTGGGTGGTGGTAGTAGTGGTAGAAATGGAGCTTCTGCGTCCTCGCCGGTTCTTGACTCTGCCGATGTTTATGGACCTTCTGGAGGTGGTTTACTTGGAGGTTCAAGCTATGGTAATCCGATGAGTTGAACTTGCTTTCAAGGTTTATCATGAAGATGTGTTGACATTGATGTCATGATTTTTCTCAATTATTGTCAATAGGGTTTTGGTGACTGAAACTTCTAGATTTCTATCTCTTACTAACGTATGTCTCCTAAATGATCATCAGCTCATTGGTTTTGGTTCTCTTGTTGCTTGTGTCAATTGCACTAGGAAGATCATGGTAAGTTTTATTATAGAGTAATTGCGGTGACAAACTTGGGAGAAAGATGGATAATAATTGGCAAATTTTATCGTTCACTAGTTTTATTACTTCTTCAACTCCGACCATGATTAGCGTTTGCTTTCCTTTTTTATTTTTACCATTTTCTTTCCAATATTCTTTCAGTACATAAAACTCGTTTGACAAAGATGACATCTACAGTGTGAAATCATCATTAATTTTCACCGTCAAGCGATAATGCGATATAAAAACCAAATGGTGCGGTTTTCTTCTAGCCTGTGCTTTCTATTCATCCCTTGGGCATTTTAGATCTTCTCAAACCATGTACTGGTAGAGTGCTAAATTCTATTTGCACCAATTAGCTTGCTTTTTAGGCTAGTTTACTTAGACTGGTTGGCCTTAGATTAGGATTATTGGACCTGTGATGCTAGTTTAGGACTTGGCATGGAAAATCAACCGTACGTCATTTGTTTCCATGGAAGGATGAGCATTACGTGGTTGATCTTTACGGCCCACTTCAATCTGCTAACGTTTTCGTAATGTGGACAATCTTCTTATTGCATGATGTACGCTGCTGCTGCTTCTGTCCCTTTAGTTTTGCTTTTGTGTTTTTTTTTTTCAAATAGAAATTGTTACGTTGGTGCGCATGATTCGTTATTCACCGGTTTTTTTAGTTTAACGTGTAAAGAAGGAAAAGCTTCGGGCATTTCCTTTACCATCGAATTGATTGTTGAAGTTTGTTCCCTGTTACTGATTTAGATGGAACTATGCGATGCGAGGTATAGTGTTTAGTATAATGCCATCTTATGTCGTTTTCTCCCTGTTCTGCAATAGGCAACAGTGCCTATTGTGCTTTCTGGAATGAGTGTCTGTCTTGGCTCATTCAGATGCTCAAATATCCTTTGGGCTTTGATCTTATGTGCTACTGCTGACCACTTTTAATTAAGTAAACCGATGCAAGTATTATACTTTTGCCTGCCTTTCCCTTTTCCGCCGTTGTCCCCTATTAGATCCCGCATCATGGAATATATTTTGTCATGTATGTATGCCCGTATTGCTCGTTCCTTCTATTTTGTTGTATTGCTGCTTTCCAGATGCTGCTTGGCACATTCATGCACTGTGTTGGTGCAATGTAAAAAGGGCTATCACCTTGAAGGTTGTTGTTTCTGCAATGGATTTCAAGTCCGCTTATTCCTTGGTGGAGTTATGTCATCTCAATGTTGAAGTTGGTAGTTGATTTCTATATGAATGCGTGATGTGTGCTGTGATTGATAATCTTGAAATTTACTGGAGATCATGATATATACTCTTGAAAGGAGTTGTAATCTAATTATTGCACTTGCAAGACGTAAACCACGCTCTATTGCACTTTGTTGAACTTTGATACTGAGCTAAATAATTACTTTCCTGATCTGGTTTGGGACGTGGAAATTTAGTTGCTTTCTTAATGTGAATAACTATAAACACAGAATAGAAGGAAACTTGATTAATAATCTCGTTAAATCTTGATTCAAAGGCTTTTGGTTTGTTTACACATCACATATAGGAGATTGATGTTCCCCTTCTTTCTGTCAATATTTGCATGTGTTGTGGTATATATCTTTCTGAGCACGCAGAGTTATGTTAAGTGTTGCTGTTCAACGTGCTAGTTTTTGACTATTGTCATGGATTGGTTAGTCTATAGAATGACTTCTTATTTTTCATTGTCGAGCTTGTTATTCAATATGAATGCCTTATTCGTTATGGATTGCTGATTCTATTGGTTTTATGATTCTTATGTTTTCAAATCAGCGTAGATGTAAGAGTTTCGTAGTAAGTGATCATCTATTTTATCTTCCTGTTACTTGGCTTACGACCAGGGTTCCTTTCTGTTTCTTTACATTTCTTTTTTTAATTCTGGAGTTAAAAATGAACTTTCCTCGCAAGTTCTTGATTGTCATTTTTTTTTAATAACCAAAAGACTTTGAAATTTGCTGAAGAACGGAAGTCCTTGTTGACTCCATTCTTGTCTTTTCTATGATAAAAAGCAACACGTCTAACTCTCACACCCCCGTGTCGGTGAAATCTGTGGTCTGGGTGTATCCTTCCAGAGGAAGCCGCTTCTTAAGACAACCCATCGCATAATATCATATATATTGACCGTCGCGGAATTTGTCGATTGTTAGAACATTTTACCGATATTCGTTATCACATGTGGCTGGGCTCTCGTACTAAGGCTTTTGCACGCAGTTCTGCAAAGATAACCCTATACTAGGCGAGGCGTGCCAAATCCAGACACAAAAGCCCTCTCTTTTACAGTTAATTATTAGTCAATAAATTCAGACTTAATTATCATTTGGCATCCTATTGTGTTTGGTAGTCACTTGATAACCAAGTTACAAATGATAATGTAGTTGATATTGGAATTAGTATGTCAGTGATATTAAGGTCTGGTCCTTTTTGTTTGTGGTGAAGGATCTGATTCCTCCTTTTCCCAATTCTTACTCAAATGCAAACACGGCTTTTAACTTTTGTTTATCAATATGAATGGAATGCGGCTCCTGCACTTCTTGTTTAGTTGAAATGGTGGAAAGGAGATAATTTAATGTTTACATCAGCAATGGTTACACACAGCCTTAACAAAACTTATTAATAACCACACATTGCAAGAGCCGGTGGACAGGAGACACAAGGAAGCTGAGACACATGCTTGGATTATAATTCCTTTTTAGGTGGCGCCCCACAAGACTGCTATATATTCTAGTCTCTGAAAGAACCAAGGGAAAAATATTTGTAAAAAGCCCCTTATGGTGAAGTATCATGTAGTAACCTGAGTTTTGGTTAATATGAAATGCTTCATTAAATTCAATATTCACTTATTATGCCCGTAGTTCCAAAACCTTAATCCCAAGCCCAAAACTGTCTATGTCTTGGTTCTTGATAATGGCAAAACATGCATGATCTGTCTAAACCTGTAAGGTGATGATGGTTAGAGCCTTAAACAACTCTTGGGCTTAATTAATTCTTGTATCTCCTAAAAAATTATTGGAGATCAGCCACGAGTATTTCCAAGATCCACAAGGAAAAAGCCCTAGTTGGGGCATGCAAGAAAGAAATTCATGAAACTAATTTTGGCGAGGACAGTCAAGATCAGAATAAACTTTCACGACGATACTCCATAGTAAGCCCCTCAAGGATACAAATCCTACTTTATGCAAAAGGACTAACAAAGAACAACTGATGCAAGTAGAATTTGGCTGTTTTATTGTAGCAAAATAAGCCCCATGTATGAAGACAAACAAAATCACAATCCATATTGCAAACTCCATAAATCCTTTCAAACAGTCAAAAAATAAGAGTTTTGAACACAACCATTTCCTCAAAAAGTGAGGATTTGAACCTTTACACACAATCACTAATATGTAAAAGATGAGTCCTTATATTTCCCATGGAGGTTTGAGACAGATGTGTTTCTTACGGCATCTTCAGGGACTGAGATGGCTGCCTTTGACATATCTGGCATTTTACTCCATGGTCAATTATTTTGGTATACAAAGTCTGCATTAATGATGATAAACTAATTTTGGCTAAATGTGCTTGTTTGACATCAAGTACAGTTGCAAAAGTAAACAGCTCAGGTTACACGCCTTGCTATCAGGGACAAGAAGCATACCTTCAACATATAAACCCATGACTAGTATTATCAATCTATGAAACTCTAACGCCAGTGAGTTCCAGTTGGGCAACAGCAGCATTAATGGCGTCAGCGACATCCATTTTTCCTAGATTAAGGGCTTCATCAAGTGGAGTCCTCTCATGGCTAAAAATCAGTCAGTGGTTATGCATATAACGAAAAACCATTTGCACCATATGCACACACACACCCACCCACAGATGCACAAGTTTGGTGCTTTAACAAACCTGTTTAGACTGCTTATATTGGCTCCAGCTAAAATCAATTTCTTAACGACCTGTGAACTAGTATTTAATTAAGAATAGAAGATTATGTAATCACAGTACACACAGAGTGATGGGTACCTCAACATGACCATTGAGGCAGGCCCAGTGAAGAGGTGTATTCTTCTCCTCATTAGAAGCATTGACATCCTGCTCAATAGACATGTCAAATTAAACGCATGTACCTAAGCCCCTAAACTTGCAATTCTGTGACAATGCAGCACAGTTGGAATCTCAGCAAGCAACAGTAACAGTATAATAGCCACATCAGTTGCAGAATTCATTCCAGTTGTATGCTTTAAATACTTAGCACATTTACAACCATTTGTTTGTAGGCTGGCATCATCCATGTTAGATGAGCGAATGAACACCAACTAATTTATTCTGCTAACATGCTACAATGTTTTGAAGTTAAATTACATTTAAGTGCTCAATCCAACATTTTAATTGCATGGACTTAAACATGCCTAACAAAAATTTGGGCCTAAGAATGGTTTTGGTGACCATTTAATGCATTCAATGTTGGGGCCAGAACATAATACAACACAAGGTTGCATAATTTATAGAATATAGGTGAAAGATAGGATGAAAGGAATAAATGAAAATCTAAGGCTAGAATAAAATTGAATTCTATTTGTAAGAAAGATGCTGATGCAACAATAGGGCTATTATCTAGGATGCTTCCAAAAACCATATAAAGCAAGGAAATGTTAACATGTAATCAGTTCAACCCAAGAAGTCATAAGTACTTGGGCATGGACTTGGAAGCCTGCTATTTTCTGACAGAAATGCTCAAATAACCAATTTAGTGTGTGTATGAACATGATAGAGATTCATATTGCCTCTATAGTGAAATGCAACAGAAATCCGGATTAATTTAAGAATAGCTACAATGAAAATCATTAGAACAGTTGCTACAAGCATTTGCAGAAAAAAATTGACCAGAACATTGCTCCACTCAAACACGCTCAAGACATGATGAACAACTGCCTGCTTTAACATTCTCATTATTTGGATATGCCTTTGAGAGTTATTAGTTTTGCATTGTTATCGTTGCCTAAACTAGCTTTACCTTCCAAAATTACTTACAAACAGAAGTATGGATTGTCTGAAAACTTTCTTTCACCATAGAAGAAAAATGAAGAATGAATACATACCCATAACATGAACAAGCCAACCAAAAATACTAGCAATCATACATCAAGTAAATCACAGAGTTACAGCCTGAGTACATTTAAATCGAGAAGTATGTTAGATGAAAGCACTCACCACACCATGACTGATAAGGTACTCCACTACGTCAACGAGATTATTGGCAGCAGCCATATGGAGTGCTGCAATCCCAAATCAGTAACTCAAAATCTCAACGAAAATGTTAAAAACTCAACAGAAGAAAATAGTTATTCTTCCCGACCTAGGATTACTAAAATTAAAAACAAAAATCAAATAGGATGCAGTAAACTAGGTGCATCAAACTCAGCTAGGACACATTCCATAAAGAGACAACTTTTAAGAAATAGAGTCCACAACCAGTTGGAGTGGAGCTAATTCCTTTGAAAGAAACCTGGATCACTCTACAAAAGCCCGCCTACAACACACTAACATCCTATAAAGAAGAGTAAGCGAGGAAAGAACCTGTGCGGCCCAGTGAATCCTTGGAATCCAGAGAAACACCAGCAGACTCTAAGCTTACGATGTCATCAATATCATCATATCTTGCAGCCTGTGGAAGGAGCCAAATATTGCAAAGAGAAAGCAAAAACACAAACAATAAAGTCAGCTAAAAAAAAAACGAAAGGGTATGTTAAGGCAGAAAATGGGGGGCGGCAGAGAACCTCAAGCAAGGCGTCGACGCCCTCCGGCGACGTTTCCGTTTGGCTGTGGTTTGCGTCCGCTCCCATTGGCTTCGAGTTAAACCGTAAACCAGTCGACGTCGGCGATTTTACCCTAATACTAGAAGTCCAGGCCTTGAAGTGCCTTGCCTGGCCTGGTCCAGTGTCAACTAGACCCAAGCCCAAGAGAGGTATGGACCAACTTATTTTATTCTTTTAGCCTGTTGAGTGTCGCCAGTCCATTCGCCTCGGTTACTCTTTTCAATTAATCAACATGGTAAATGTGTTAGAGTGAATAAGGAGGCGTTTTATATCGACCACAACAATCCCTCGTATCGTTGTTGCCTCCTATTTCTCCAATCCCTAACAAAGAGGGAGTCCAGTCCTCTCTCTCTTCTTTGTTGAATCTTCAATAAGTTTGTTCTTTATCATCTTTTTCTTTCTTTCTTTCTTTCTTTTTTTGTTTTTTACAGTTGCTTACCATAACAATTCATGTATGTCTCTGTTCCTTTGAGAAAATTAAAACAAATATATCAGATTAGAATAGACTTATATTTTGAAATTTTTAGTGTATAGAGTTTGCCTTTGATTTCTTCGTCTCCATCATCATCTTCATCATGACGTCAGTTATTAACATGGACGTTGATCTTTTAGCTTCCTCCCTTCTTGGTACTTCCATTCAATATCAGGTATTCTTGTCTTTCTTCTCGGTGCCATTTCGATTCCTAATACTTGGTATAAGATCCAGTTTTTCTTTGCATTCTGGGTATTTTCATTTTTCTTTTGTGATCTGTGTTTTGGTTGCTTAGGAAATTGTGCTGAAGAATTTAGTAAATGGAATAAATGAAATATTTAGACTTGTCGTTGATTTGGGACTTTCATTACTAGCAGGGGTTTGGGTGTATCTTAAGGAAAGTCGAAATTTCTTAATTCGGTGGTTCTTCACAAATAAAGATGTGATTTTGACTCTAGGTGTTGTAAATTGATGTGGGACTTTGGTTTCAGGGTGAAATCCAGAGCAAAGTGGAGAGTAGTGACAGGGGATCTGGGGATCATGGTGGGATATGTGCTATATGCTTGGACAAGATTGTGCTTCAGGAGACTGCTCTAATCAAAGGCTGCGAGCATGCATACTGGTTAGTCCAATCAATTTCCTTCCTTATCGTAGTTTACTGGTTTCAAGCTAGTGCTTCCTTAGCCATACCTTTTACCACCTTTGTCCTGTTTACTTGTCTATTCTATTGGATTTGGAAGTTCATGTGCTTGTGTGTATGTTACATCCAAGAAGAAGAAAGCATGCAGAAGGAAGAAGATAGTAGGTAAGAAAAATTATGTCGTAGTGTTTCCTTCTTTTTCTTTAGTTAAAACGATGCAGTTCAGTCTATATCTTACGTTCCTTAGCTATACGTGTCTACATGTGTGTGGCATGGGTATGATGACATGTGTCAACCAAGGGAAGGCATGGATGTCTACATCTGTAACAACTGACAGGTTATAGGAATGTCAGATAATATTGTCACGATGTTTTTTCTTCTCATTGTCCCTCAATTTCTGTGCATGACTGTCATGTTCATAATCTCTTCATTTGCACTTAACGACTTGGTATTAGAGTCAAACGAACCTCAGAGCATTATCATGGCGGAAGGAACAAGAGCATCTGAACTTTGAGGGGAATGTGAAAATGTGGCTGGAAAACCAAGTGAGGAATGAAAAGTAGTTGGTGGAGAACCAAGGAAGAATGAGGAATTGAAAACCATGTTCTCCCAGTTTATACAAACCATGATAGGCACGAGGGAACAAGGTACACTAGGGAAGGAGCCTATAATACCTTCAACGGGAGCTGTACCCTGAAGAGAGATTTACACAACTACTATAAGGTTCAGCAAAATCGGCTTACCAATGTTCGAAAGCGGGGTGAAAGGGTGGCTGTACAAGGTAGGGATTGCTGCAATGCATTTGGAAGGGGAGGCATAGGAATGGTACCAACTGTTTAAGAGGGGGCGAATGCTAGGGGAATCCTTAAGTTGGGATGAGTTGAAAAAATCAATAACACAATGGTTCGATGAGGAAGTGTTCGATGATCTAGTGGGGGAGTTCCAAGAACTCAAGCAAGAAGGGTATACAAGATTATTGCGCCAGATTCAACAAATATTTAAATTGACTTACATTGTCTAAAGAATACCCTGTCAAGTTCTCCCTAATAGGATTGAGGCTAGAATTGGAGGTCATCGTGAAGCTCTTAGAACCCACACTTTCCCTAGCAAGAAAGCGGGAGGTGGTGCTAACCATTCATACTATGACATTGCTCACAAATGGACCTTCACGAGTTATTCCACCCTTAAGAGCAAACAACGCTAGTGGAAAGGTAGGTTCTTAGGTGTTAGCGGGGTCCCCAAGCCCAACCTGAGAAGGGCATTCTTCCAACCCCAAGGTGTTACCATGCGAACAAGGTCAACGTGAAACACCGCGCCAACCAAAGCCTTGAGTAGTGAGGACTTTTACGAGCAAAGAGCGAAAGACTTAAGCTTTCGGTGCAACAAGAGATATGGCCCAAGCCATAAATGTCGGAAGAGATAGCTTCAGTTATACATGGTTGAAGATGATGGGGAAGTCAGGAAAGATTCGAGAGAGCCAAGCGAGGAAACAATGGAGGAATTCGAACACCCGAATGTCTCCTTCCAAGCGTTGATAGGAGGAATTGAGAAGATGGAGTACAAACAAATGTGAGTGATGGGATATCACGCTTGAAGTTTGATCTAGATACTAATCGACGATGGGAGCATGCATTATTTCATAGATGAGGCATTGGATAAAAGGGACCATGAGAGGTTAGAGTCCATTCCAGACATTAGCAATATGATGGGAGGAGGTCTCCGAATTAACTGTCGATAGAGGTATAGAAGATTCACATGGGAAATGCCAGGCATATCATTTGTGACAGACGTGCTGATAGTTCCATTTGGTAGTTGTGACGTCATTTTGGGCTTGCAGTGGCTGGTGACTTTAATGATGTCTTATGGAACTCTAAGACACAAACCATGAAGTTTTCATAGGAAGGAAGCTTGATAACATTATCAAGCAATGAGAGTGCAGGAACCAAGTTGGTATCAGGGAAAGGACTAAGCAAACTAATCAAGGGAGCTTGGGTTGTAGGCCTTTATATAATGCAACTAACCACTCTGGTTGAAAATCAATTTCAACAGATGAACTTAGAAGAAGGCTCAACCATTGATGAACTTCAGTCTCTACAGGTTGAGTTTGGGACATTATTTCAAGAGCCACAACTCCCCCCAAGAAGTAACCAGGATCATTAGATTCACCTCAAGGAAGGATTAGACTTGGTTCATGTTAGGCCGTAGTAGCACTTGGGAGAACAAAAAGATGTGATCAAAAAGGCAGTGTTGGAGTTGCTTCCGCAAGGATTCATCCGCTGCAAGGTAAGCCCATATGCATCTTCGATTGTTTTGGTGTGAAAGGATAACTCATGGTGCATGTGTGTAGAATATTGCGAGTTGAACAGACACACGATGAAGGGCAAGTTCTAGATTCCTATGATTGAGGAACTCTTGGACGAGCTGCATGGTTGCAGTTGATAGTTCAAGTTGGACTTCTGATCCAGATATCTATTCGAATGTGGGAAGGAGATGTGGCCAAGACACCTTTAAAACCCATGAAGGTCATTACGAAGTTTTGTAATGCACTTTGGGCTGATGAATGTACGTCAACTTTTCAGAGCCTTGTGAATGAAATTTCCTGGCCATTCCTCAGAAGGTCCATACGTGTGTTCTTCGACGACATTCTCAATTACACTGATAGTTTCCACCAACACTTAAGCCAAGTAAAGGAAGCACTGGAGACCCTCTGAACTCATTAGCTATACTTGAATGGGAACAAATGCATCTTTTCTTTGTAGCATCTGCAGCGAACTTTTCTCTTCACTGTTATTGTTTTTCTGTGGTTGATGATAGTTAGTAGAAAACCTTCAGATGTGTTCCTTAGAATATGCTGTCGGCACCAAACACAAAAGGATGTGCTTTGTTTAACTAATTGGGGTTTAACTAATATCGGAGCTAGTTTAGATACTATCTTGTGGTTTACTTTCTTGTGATATGGAATTCACTGTGATAGTTCTCTTGTAATATTATATCTGCTTCACTTTACCAGTTTCCCTAACATTGGTTATTCCACAGAGTAATACGTTATTGGTAAATGTCGCTGGTTTATTATTGGGAATTGCATACGGTGGAACAGTTCTTGATTTGTTTGCACAACTTTTGAGATTGTGATTAGTTTGATGGTGTTCCACATTTTCTTTTTGTGCATATGTTAATTCATATGTGTATTCTTAATCTCTTCTTAATATGCTATCTAATTTTGTTGCTTTCACTTGTTTCTTTTGTCTTCAAGAATTTGTGACTTGCATGCGACTATTCGTTGAGGCTTACAGTTGCCTCATTGTTGAGGAGTAAATTAAAAATCTACACTGCTTTCCTATCGACTTAAATTTTCTGAGCAGGTTGGTGGAATTTAGAAAGAGAGGTATGTCTACTTTCTGATCTTTGACGAGCCCCTACTGGTAGATATTTTGGCCACTGGGAGTTCTTTTAGTGAATTTTTTTGCAAGTTCTTTTGGTGAATTTGCCATCTATAAATGTTGAGGTTTTTCACAAACTTTCTTATGGTTTTACCTATATGTTTTTTGAGCAATGTAAGTTTGAGGAACAAACTTTGACTTCTTTGAAGAAGTGAAAAATCTCCTCATTTCTTTGTCTTTTTATGGTGGTTGATTAGTTAAATTCATGATTTCATGAATTGCACACTAAAAAGTAGCAGGTCATTCTAGTATTCAGGTCTCCAATCTTCTGTTCTTTGTTTTGTGCAGTGTGACGTGCATCCTTCGATGGTCCACATACAATCAGATTCCTACCTGTCCTCAGTGCAAACATCCCTTTGAATTTCTCAATGTTCATCGTTCACTTGATGGCAGGTACCAATTACTTGTCTGTCTTTCAAAAAAACACATGTTCCTACCAGTAGTGATTGAGTGGACTGATCTTTGTCACTTTAAAATTATCTGGTCAGTTATTCTTTTCAAAACCAGTATGGCTCAATTGTTTCTAATGCCTAGTTCCCTCTTCTTTACCTTTTTCTTTTTGGTTGTTTCTCATAGTTATATATTTGTTCTTTTACAGCATCCAGGACTATATGTTTGAAGAAAGTGTGTGCCTTCTTCTTAGAGCTACATGGTTCAACCCTTTAATTATGGAAGATCACAACTATGGTTGTGAAGATTTAGAGGACTATGAATATGAATACGAGGAAGCGGATGATCTTGATGAAGTTTTCTTCAGCAGGTCATCAACTCTTCGCATTGGTAACCGAAGGTGGGGTGATAATGGATATGTTAGGGCAGGCCGTCAGGAAGCAAGACCAGTCCATCGGCCAAATTCCCTTGAGGCAGGGGCAAGTTCTTCACGTGAACCTAAAAAAGAGGTAGCAAAAGATAAAACAGGGCGAAGGGCAAAGCAGGCGCTCAGGCGAGAAGCTGCGGACAAGGCGGCTGCAGCAAAACATCAACAGCATTTGGCAAGGTTTGGAAGGAAGTGATTTCTGTATTCTACAAGGGAAGTGGCCAACTCTTTAAGCCAAAAACCCTTTTATGTGGTCGTTGTGCAGTATATCGTGCTTTAACTTGGGGAAATAATGTGACTGAATAGTTGTTTGGGTATGCCAGAGGATACCCATTGTATCTTTCAATGTTCGATTTCCAATTGCGAAAGTCAGTAACCTAATTGATAACATCAAATTTATCGCAGTTGGACGTTGTTAGTTTGCTGGATTGAATTGAACGCTAAGACATTCTCGGCCTTGGATGAAGTTGATAGCTCCCATTTTAATTTAGAATCCATTTGGAAATTTGATGGAGTTCGTATGTAAATGTGTAAAATGTGATAATCAAAATAAGCGGATTTCAAAGTTATATGGTTCTAATCGTTGATGTCATTATTCAGAACGTGGAACTCTGCGGGAAATTTTATGCGAGACAGGACAGGTTTCTAGCTGGAGGTCTTATTCTTTCTTATAAACCACTGGTATTGAAAGGAATAGTTAAATATCACATAACATTCTACTTTATCGACATAATTGAACTTTTATATTGAAATATGTACTAATACAACATATCAAAAGCATTGTCACCATTGTAGTGGTCCCAATTCTGGAATCCTTACCGAAAGGCAGTTGGTGGTGTTACAAAAATAATTGGAGCTCACTTGCAGCATTAGGTCTTGAAATGTCAACAATTTCATATCCAAAAAGCTTTTTCTCCATGTTAGCCAGCTTTCTTCGAGAATAACTAGACACTTGATCCAAGACTAAAAGCAGCAAGATGTGATTTTAGTGCTGTTTGAAAGAAGATGTGAAAGCAAAGCACAGAGAGCAAAAATATTAGTTGTGATAGTAAAGAACATCAAAAGACTCCCTGTAGAGGAGTCAAAAAGTTCTCTTCTAGTGAACGTCTCATCAGCATATAGAAAGTCCAAATTATCTGGTTTGCATGCTATATCAGTTGGTTTAACGATCTAATAATGGGCAACTAACAAAAATATAATATAATTAAATTTTAAGTTACAAATAATTCCATTTTATAAATGTTAAGGTATAATGTGATATCAAACGAATC
This sequence comes from Erythroxylum citrifolium, assembly GCA_026284465.1. Taxonomy (NCBI): domain Eukaryota; kingdom Viridiplantae; phylum Streptophyta; class Magnoliopsida; order Malpighiales; family Erythroxylaceae; genus Erythroxylum; species Erythroxylum citrifolium. Next base: position 33,643,996 of record JANKOE010000204.1, read on the forward strand.
AACATGGGCTAACTTAGATTTTTTGCCAAACATTAAGAGGTAATTTTGCTCAACTTTCTAGGTTAATTCTTTCATAACTTCACCTATTCCTGTTTTGTCTGTTGTTCCTTTCCATTATTTTCTGTCATCTACTTCTCTTTTAGTGTTCAAATTCACCGGTATTTTACTGCTCAAAAATGGTGATCGACTTGTCATAAGTTTAACAAAATCTAAAAGCTCAAAATTGGTTACACTTAAAGCATACACATAATGTAAGGTAAAATTAAAGAAAGGGATTAACAAAAGTGTAACCTAAGTACCTTTTTTTTTTAATGTCAATGCCTCTAATTTAAAGATGTGGTCTCAACTTGCATATCGAAAGCAAATTCTAAAATTATCTAATTATGCATGACATTACACAACAAAGGAAAATAAAGCATAATATAATTATAATGACAATAAATGCTCTTAAGCTCAAAACCTCATATTTTAGGCTTATGTATGAAAAATTCTAAGCACTTTCATCCAAATTAGTAATCAAAACATTCATTCATAATAGAGCAAATAAAAATCCATCTAATCATGCTTTCATATTCTAACTTAATTCATTGATTTGCAGCAATTAAACATGTTTCAATATAAGAATCAATAAATTAGAGATCTTTAAAAAGAATAATCAATAAATTAAAATTAAAATCTTATTAAAATTTGCTTCAGTCAAAAGTAAATCCATAATTAGAAAAATAAAAAAATTTACTGTACACTTTACCCAAACTTAGATTACATTGTCTCTAATATGCAGAATAAAGTCCATAAAAGAATAGAAAAATAATCGAAAAGATAAACTGAATTGGTACTTTCCCAATTTATAATCTAGAAGTTTGTATTTGTGGTGTAATTTCCATCCATTATCATCTTTGAAAAGATAAAATAAAATAAAGATTAAACAATAGAAAGAAAATAAAGAAACATAGTTAAACTTTTATGAAAAGAAACTATGATTTAGAATATTCATAATAAATAAAATAAATAACATAATTTTTTATTAATAGGGCTAACTCCTTGCTAAATATCAAGAAAAAATAAAATACAAAATTTATGAAAAATAACAATAAAATATAAAAATGCCCTGTCAAACATCCTAAGACTCTCAGACGATATGAGTGACCATATTAGACAAAAATTCTTGACAAGCCAAAACCATGATGCCTAAATAAATTGGTTCTAATTTGCATTTTTTTATAAATTTAGGTTAATAGTAAAATAATCTTCACATTAATTAGGGTAATAATAATGATAATAAGAAATGACATCAAAGGAATCAAGCTGAAGTATGAAATATAAAATTATAAAAGATAACAAATAGATCAAAGATTGGAGAGGTCAATGGTGCTAGTTAGACCTATTATTTTTCTGCATTTACTTTTGTTTATTATTTATTTATATATATGGAATACTTATTCTTTATATTAAAAATATTACTTTCATTTTTTTCTAGTTTCATATCTCTTTTATCATATTAAAGTTAGTAAGCTTTTGTTCATTCAATTTTTTATAAATTTCTCAAAATTATCTTTTAAGGAATTGAAACTAATAATCATTTGCATAATCCTCATATCACCATAAACTTACAGGCTTAATCTACATTCCATCTTACAATCATTAGCATAGCTTAGTTCTTCACCTAGAAATCCTCTCTTCAACTCAACCCTCCTTCCTTCATCATTGATGCTACCTAATCAAAACTTCCCAAGATGAGCACTTAACATCTTACTTTCTTTAACAAGATCTTAGATTTTCCTTTTCTGGCAACATGTCAGGTTACACAAACAACTTCCCACCCCTCAAATCTTCCTTTCCTGCCTCAAAACTTCACCTTTAAGCTCTTATCCTCCTCCTCAACCCTCCCAAATTGATGCTTTCACTCATTCTGATACCCCTTTATAGCCTTTGGATATTTCAGCATTTAGTTATGTGAGACACTTATGGCTTTAGGTAGTTGGAGAAGCAAAACCTGATGCAAAAGCTTTATTATACATCACCAAGTAGAATTGATGAATAGAAAGTTGTAACTTCTTTACTTGAGATCCTGAAAGAAGGAGTTGTATGATGGAACTTAACAATTCTTGGAAACTTTCTAGACAAAATAGTCAATTACCCATTGTTGAAGTTCTAGGCTATTGCAAACTAGAAGCCATTACAGAAATCTTGGTAAATGAAGAAGAAATTTTTTTCTTCAAATTCCTAAGTAGTTTCATTGCAATGAAAGTTGTAGAGGCTGGTCCATGACATGTTTTGAATAATCCTAACTTGCTTCAAATTTGGAAACCTAGATTAGCAATAGAAGGTTTCATAGTCAGAAATATTCCATTATGGATGTGTGTGCATGGTGTTCCCCTTGAATATTGGATAGCTAGTGGCTTAAGCTACATTAAACATTATTCAAGTAAGCCTTTATGTTTGGATCAAGCTTTTGCAAAAATTAAATGAATAAATTATGCATGAATTTGTGTGCTAATTGAAGCAATGAAGGACCTACCAAATGAAATCCTAATAATGAGACACAATAATAATATGTAATATGAAGAGGATGTAGTTAGAGTATCTTATGCTTGGAATCCAGAACCTTTGTCAAAAAAGGTTTGGAAACTAACTGGGAAATTTTTCAAGACTGGTGGCTACAAAAAGTTAACATACAACATTGAGAATGAAAAACATAATACTAGAAGTGAGTTGAATGTAATTAAAGACAGTCAGACTTAATAAAATATTAACCAAAGTTGTGAAAGAAAAAAAGCTTAAATAAGTTTGGAGAGAGCTGAAATATGCAAATTAATTAGAAGGAGCAATTTGAAGCATCATCTAATAGTGACTAGTGGAAAACTTATAAAATAAAGGAAAGTGAGAGTAACACCAATTTTAGTCTACCAATATAAGGTAAGCAAATGAATTTAGTACTCCAAGAAGAAGAAAATCAAATAGGAAGAAAAGAAACCCTTCTTTCACAGTGGATCCATGAGTATTCTTTCTTCGAATATAAAGAGTATGAAACCCATGACTAAACAATTAGTGATTAGGAATTTCATATTTGAAAATAAGCCTCACATTTTTTGCATTTTAAAGACAATAATTAAGGAGGATAATTTCAATAACCTCAATTTTGTGCCTAGTTGCTAGAAGATGGTGGATAATTATATGTCATTATAATGGAAGAATTATGGTCCTATATGATGAGGATAAAGTGGAAATACAAAGCACTCTACTGTATAATTAGATGATTGACATGAAGGTTATACTTAAGCAGGAGTAGAGTACAGTGAATATCTCTATGGTATATGGTCACAATAATTAGCCTCTTCTATTCAAGATCCCTGACTTATCTTACGAGATTTCAACTCAATGCTGAATCTGTATGAAATTAAAGGTAATAGCTACTTGAGGAACTATAGTATTGATTTCAAATTGAAGATTTTGATAAAGCGATAATATAATTCGTATTATCATGTCTTATGTTAAACGTAAGAACACATAGGTTTATATATAATTAAAACCTATACATTTAACCTAATATAGGAAAATTACACTTTTACCCTTAATTATACATAATAACCAACACTCCCCATCAAGTTGGTGCAAAAATATTACACATGCTTAACTTGCATACTATGGTATGAAAGGCTTGACTATTGAGTCCTTTTGTGAAAACATCAGCTAGCTGTTTTTCTAACGTTACATGAAACAAGCTTAAGACACCATCAGTTAATTTTTCTTTGATAAAATGTCGATCAATTTTTATATGCTTCGTTCAGTCATGTTGAACAATATTACAAGCAATACTGATTGCAGTTTTTTTTTATCATAATACAATGATAACATGTCTTCTTTAGCCAACTTCAACTCTGCTAGTAACTTTTAGAGCCATAAAAGTTCACAGACACCTTGAGTCATAGCTTATATTCTGCTTCTGCATTTGATCTTGCAACCACACTCTGTTTCTTGCTTCTCCAAGTGACCAACTTACCTCCCATGTGTTTGCAATAACCAGAGGTAGATCTTTTTTCATTTAAGGATCTAACTCAATCCACATCTATAAAGGTTTCAATTCGAAGATGGGCATGTTTTGAGAAAAGAAGACCTTTTCCTGGGGCTGACTTTAAATACTGCAAAATGCGAAAGGCAACCTGCTGATGAGATTCTTTAGGATCATGCATAAATTGGCTCACCAAGCTAAGTATATAAGCAATGTCTGGTCTGATGTGAGAAAGATAGATAAGCATAATAACTAATCACCAATATATGCCTTTATAAACTGATTCTCCAGTTCCTGCTTGTAGCCTATGATTGCTTTCAATGGGTGATTCTGCCAGTTTACATCCCAACATACCAGTTTCATCCAAAAGGTATAAAATGTATTTCCTATGAGAAATGAAGATTCCTTTTGTTGATTGTGCAACTTCAATTCCTAAGAAGTATTGTAACTTTCCAAGATCTTTAATCTCAAAATCTTGAGCCAAGAGCTTCTTCAGCTGAGTTATTTCTTCTTTATGATCTCCTGTCATCACTATATCATCAACATAAATAATAAGAAGAGCGATCTTACCTATGTAGTGTCTCATAAAGAGGGTATGATTAGCATTGCTCTGTTGATACCCAAAAGAGATCATGACTTTGCCGAATATGTCAAACCAAGCTTTGGGATAAGCATCATTAAAGGCAAGAAAGGCCTAAGACAAGGTGATACAATTTTATCATTTTTTTCTATAGCTGTGGAGGTATTTAGTAGATTGCTATTAAGAGTGGTTGAAAGGAATAGACTATTCAAATATCACTCAAGATGAAAGAAGAGTGGGATCCTAAATTTGAATTTTATTGATTATTTGTTCCTGTTCTCAAGGGTTGATCACCACTCAATTTCATCCTTAGTTACTGCTTTAATGATATTTAGCAAAATTTCTCTAGTCTATCAATGTTTTAGTCGGTCCATCTCTTGTGTCGTTGCTTTGTCCCAGGGGAGTATTCTTACTCTCCTAATGTTGTAATGTTCTTGCATCTATTATTTAATATATTCAATTTTAATTTTTCAAAAAAAAATTCTAAACTTCTAGTTAACAATAAGAAGAAAGGGATGTATCTTTCTGTTAATCCCTCCACTGTGCCAATTGTTTCTTGCCCCTAACATCTTTCAAGCACTAGAAATTGCCCCTAACATATCTAAGTGTTCTTATATCCTCCACTGTGCTCTCCTATCCAAATTTCAAACTCCTAATGGATAAAATCCTACTAAGGTTAAGCAGTCTTAAAATCCCTCAACATGGCAGGCAGGTTGTAGGCAATATCTTATATATTGAACTTAATAAGTATATATTAATCATCTCACTTAGCATTATCGTGCTCTGTTATTAAAGCAATGAACAAGCTTATAAGGAGATTCCTTTAGAATGATGGTAAGGAGGTTGGCATCAAAGCAAGGGTGAAATGGAAACAAGTTTATTTTCCTGAAAGTTAACAAGGCCTGGGATTAATCCCCCTAAAAGTCATGAACTTAACAATGCTTGTTAAAAAAACACGGAGCCTTATCAAGGATAAAAATTTATTATGGTTTAAGTGGGTTCACTACTACTATATTAAGGACTCAAGCTTCTTGTGTATGAGAAGTCCTAAAAATGCAAGTTCAACAACGCAATGCATCCTCAAATTGAGGAGCAGTATTAGACAATGAATATCCCACAAAATTGGGGATGGTAAAAGGGTTCACGTTATGACACAACAGATGGTTCAGTTATGGCCCAATGGAAAACCTATCAGCTCTCTGTTAATTGAAGGCCATATATCGAAGGAATACTACAATTAATCAAGTCATTTCTAACAATGATTTGCTTTCAGGGCAAGTAACTGATACCAATTTACTATCTTATCTACTTGATTTACCTTTTAACTCATGGTAAAGAGGATGAGGTAGTATGCGAACACTCAAAAAATAGAGATTTTTCAAATAAGTCAACTAGGGCAATATTCTGGAACCCAGTACCAGAAGTGGAAGGCATGATTTGGTATGGACCAAACATGCACAACCAAGTGCTTCACACATATTTTGGCTAGCATTGATGGGTAGACTCACCACTTATTGACAAATTACTCTAATTTCTAGTCATCCCTAATCGATATGTTAACCTAGAGTGTAATATATACCACAACAACAACATGCATCTTATACACAACATTACGTAAAGATACATGCAAATAAAATAAATAGAAGCATAACCGAAACCATAATATCTCCAGCCATTTCCGACGATGATCCTCTTGATCTGTGAGTGTTTCGAGTTTCTATCCTCTTCCTGAAGCAAGCTCGATGGTGTAGCCTCTGATGCTCGGTGAAGATAGGACCAAAACAAGCTTGATTTTAAACCACCCACACTCAAGTCTCTGGCCATCACAGAGAAGAAGGGTCGGGTAGATGGGCAACAACATATAGTAGGTAGGGTTAAATCCTTTTAAATGGACCATACTAATAATTAGGAGATAAAACTTACATTCTCCCATTTGGTCCATTTAACCCAACACCAAATATAACAAGAAATCAAATATATGAATCATGGCGATAGGTCCTCTTATAGTGAGTAGTTTCTTCCATGTATTGCATATACAAAATTTCTCATTACTAGCACTACAACTTAATGAATAAACCATATATTTATTCGATGTCCAAATTAAACGACATTTCTCAAAACCAAACAAAACATGTGTACACAAAATTAAGAAAATATCAAACTGAATAAGAGTTCCATTGAATCAACAATATACAACAAAATCGCATTGTGGAATCAAGTCCCATATGCACCACATGATCTTTAAACTGCTTAAGTGGCATGTCTTTAGTTAAAGGATCCACAATCATCAAATCAGTGCTAATGTGCTTTATGACAACTTTCTTTTCCTTTACACATTCTCTTACGACTAAATATTTAATGTCGATATCCTTACTTCGACTTCTACTCTTGTTATTTTTAGCTATAAAGACCACATTAGAGTTACCGCAATACAACTTTAATGGCTTAGAAATTGAATCAACGACTCGAAGCCTAGATATGAAACTCTTCAACCATACACCATGTGAGGTGGCCTCAAAACATAAGACGAACTCAGCCTTCATAGTGGAAGTAGCAATCAGGGTCTGCTTGGCACTTCTCCAAAATACAGCTCTACCAGCTAGGATGAATATATAACCAGATGTTGATTTCATCAAATCAATGCAACCAGAAAAGCTTGAATCGGAGTATCCAACTACTTCCAAGTTCTCAGTTCGTCTGTACAAAAGCATATAGTCCTTTGTGCCCTGAAGATATCTCAAGACCTTCTTTGCAGCTTTCCAGT